>JAWPEG010000013.1:2082561-2141338 GCA_035771395.1 Myotis vivesi | reverse complement strand
GGGCGCTCAGCTCTTCTTGCGCAGCTGGTTGTACTGCGCGCGGCCCAGGATGGGCTCCATGTGGCTGGGCCGGAAGAAGCTGTCGCTGACCCTGCGCGCCTTCTCGCGGGGCACGGCCGGGAACGTGTTGCTCATCGCCGTGGGCAGGTCCCCTCTGTCCTCCAGGCCCGGCCCCCTGGCGCTGCGCAGGCTGCCCCGGTGCTGCGCCGGGCGCTGTGGGGGCTCCGGGCAGGTGGGCGCCGCCGAGGCCCTGCGCTTCAACTCCTCGATTTCCCGGAATTCGCTCTCGGGCTCCATCAGGGACAACCTGGGGAGCTGAGACCAGGCAGCCGCCTCAGGGCCGGTTTGGTCTCGCCTTGAGCCTCTTACCCACCCTCCCCTCCGAGGCCCCGCCTCCCAGGAGCAGCCATCAGCAGGGCACAGGCTGGGGGTGGGACAGGGCCTGTGGTGCAGGGGCTGGGGTGGGCTGCACCCAGGCAAGGCAGACCCTCCTAAAGTTTCTAGACCCCTGGTGCCTCCTCCAGGGCCACTCAGTGGGAGGCCAGTGGCTTTCCTGACCCATCCTGGGGCCAAGTTGTAGGCCAAGCACGGCCCACACACTGCCTGGTTCTGATCTGGCCCAAGGGAGCCCCACTGGCTGCCAAGAGCCTTGCCACACCTCGTGGTGGGAGTGACTGACCGGGTGACCCCAGGTCCTGCAGGTGGGAGCTGAGGGGTGAGGGCCAGGCCACAGGGACCCCCATTCTGACCGGGAGGATGGGGGTGGGGGAAGGTCTCAGGCCAGGGCACCAGGTCTTTCTATTCCTGGGGCTGGGAAGGGCCAGTCAGGGCCCCAGGAGGTCAGCATGTTGGCCAGGCCCTGAGGGGAGGGGGGTTGGCGGGTGTGACTCACCGGCACGTAGTGCACCACCGTGTCCACCACGTTGTCCGTGACCCCCTTCAGGGCGTCTGACAGCGACATGGCCCTGCTCTTGGTCGAGGTGGCAGCGGGGGCCGATGTGAGGTGCAGCATCCTGCCTGCCGTGCCCAGCACAGTGGTGGGCACCCAGAGCATGGCCGAGATGGTGCCCTGGACAGCCTTCTGCAGGGTGTGCACCGCGCTGCCCAGGAGGCCCTGTGGGCGCGCCAGGTCTGCTGCCTGGGGACCAGAGCAAGGTCAGGTCCTCCTGCAGCATCCCTGGCCCTTCCCCTTCCCCCACCCCAGGCCTAGAGGGGAAAGAACATGGACCCCTGGCTCGGCTGCTGTGTGGCAGGTCACTTGCCCTCTCTGAACCTGACTATGCTGCGAGCAGGGCATGGAGGTCCTGGTGGCTGGGCCTCTGGTTCTCAACCCCCCGGGCTGTGCACCCCTCAGCTCCCTCTCACCTCGCTGAGCTGCTCCTCGGTCTCCGAGTCCGAGTCCTCCTTCTCCTTCTCCTTGGTCTCGTCCCCCTCGCTGTCTGTCTGGTCATCGTGGTCCGCCTCGCGGGCGGCGGCAGCAGCGGCGGCCAGGTTGTGCAGCCAGGGCACCCGCACCTCGCTCGGCCGCCGGATCACCACCTGCGAGGCCACTGACGCTCCCCACTGGGCCAGGCTGCTCTGCGGGCGCCAAGACGGGGGTCTCTGGCATCACAGCCCCGCAGCCAAGGGCTCCCTCCCTCCCCCGGATCAGGGAGGGGAGGCCACAGGGCCTGGCTCCAGGGAACTGTTCTTAGAACTTCTCACTGAGGCAAGTGACACACAGGGCACATGCCTGTGTGATCAGCGCAGGTCAAGACGGAGCCCACTCTCAACAGCCCAGGGCGCTCCTGTGACCCCGACCTGGTCAGTACCCCGAGGCTGACCTTCTGCCCTCTCACCAGGCTCTGGTTCTGCCTATTTCTGAACGTCACCTAAATAGACTCCTACTGAGTGTTTTCAGGAAGAGCTTCTTTGGTTCAGCACTATGTTGTGAGGTTTACGCATGCTTTGCCGGCCCAAGTGGCCCTCCTTTTTCACTCCTGTGTAATATTCCACTGTAGAAATGGACCACATTTGCCCATTCTACTGTTGGCGGCTATTTGAGTTGTTCTCAGTTCGCGGCCAAGGGTACAGCTGAGAGGAACATTTCTGACCTGTCGCTTGGGGGATATCGGCTCTCATTCTGCTGGTGGGATTGCCAGATCACCGGGGAGATGTGTGTTTAACTCTAGTAAGTGGTTGCAGATATTTACAGAGTGACAAAATCAAGTGGGCCAGAGTCCCATGGGAGGAGACCAGCAGGCCCCACTGGTAAACGGCCCCACGGTGCCTTCCTACTGGAGCCGCAGAACCCAGCGCACAGTAGGTTCTCAGCTTGAATGAATGGGCCAGGTCTGGCGATGCTTTTGAAAAGTTCACCCGAATGATGGCTGAAATGTGTTTGCTGACCTGATGCTTTAATACTGCCTTTATTTCCTTTTCGGCCTTAGTTTCTTACTAAAGTTCCCTACAAAAAAATCCAGCCCAGACAAGCCCGGCAGGTGTGGCTCAGTGGTTGAGCATTGACCCAGGAACCAGGAGGTCACGGTTTGATTCCCATTCAGGGCACATGCCCGGGTTGCGGGCCCGATCCCCAGTAGGGGGCATGCAGGAGGCAGCCGATCCATGATTCTCTCTCATCATTGATGTTTCTCTCTCTCCCTCTCCCTTCCTCTCTGAAAGCAATACAGATATGTTTTTAACAATCCAGCCTGTCTCTGCTGAAACACACAGAGAGATGAGGGAAGAGAGAAGCTGCCCCTCCCTGGGCCTAGGAAAGGCGGCTCTACCTCGGGTGCAGGGGGTACAAATCAGAAGCCTCCAGAGAGGAATCAGAAACCTGGGAGCAGGCGGACTCCGCCCAGCTAGAGCTTCCCCAACAGAATGGATGGTGCCTTGTTTATTTACAGGTGACACGCCCGAGTGCCTGGACAGCAGCTGTGTGTGTGTGGGGGGGGGGGGGTGTCTGCTCCCTCACAGGTGGGAGGGGCTGTGGGGAGCGGGGGGGGGGGGGATGAGGGGAGGGGGTCAGAGCTCAGGGCAGACACTCACCAGGGGTGCCACCCCGGGGATCCACATGGCCAGGGCGTGGCCCTGCTTCAGCACCTGCTTTGTGGTCTGGAAGGTGTGTTGAGAGACGGTGTTGGCCAGGTTCCCCACCCTGCTCATGAGGCTGCGATTGGTCTTGGGAGGCTTCTGGGCCTGCTGGCGACCAGGAGCGGGGGCTGGGGAGGAATTGTGGGGAGAGAAGGGAGAGTGAATCAGAGGCGCAGGGAAAGCTGGGCTGGGTTAGGGCTGCCGCTGCTGTCCCAGCTCCACAGGCTCATGGTGACCTGGGCCACCACCCACTTTCCCTGCTTGCAAATGGGAGCCGGGCTAAGCAAGGATGGGCGCATGGGAAACCCCGCAGGGCCTCCCCTGCTCCGGAGCAGGGGCTGGATGAGCCCTTGCCCACTTTGCTCATTTCCAGGGGGCAACTCACTCCCCAGAGAGGGACTGGCAGCCCCTGCAGGCAGATACCTGACTCGTCCTTGGCTGGAGGGATGAGGAACTCCACCACCTTCTCCATACCGCCCACGGCCAGCTCGGCGCCCCCGGAGGCCAGCCTGCCGACTCGGGTTTTGGCGGCGTACTCCACAGTGTCTTTGGCCACCCCCAAGGCGAGCTCACAGCTGGTCAGGGCGGCCCCCAGGACCTTGTCCGACGTGCTGGTGATGGGCACGCTGATGCTGTTCCTGGCACTGCGGAGGCGGGTGGAGATGGAGCCCTTCAGCTCGGAGGCGATCTGGGGGAGTGCGGAGGAGGGTCAGGTACGTGAAAGGCCCAGGGGAGCCCGGCCGGTGTGGCTCAGTGGTTGAGCATCGACCTATGAACCTGGAGGTCACGGTTCGACCCCCAGTCAGGGCACATGCCCGGGTTGCGGGTTTGATCCCCAATAGGGGGTGTGCAGGAGGCAGCCGATCCATGATTCTCTTTCATCATTGATGTTTCTATCTCTCACCCTCTCCCTTCCTCTCTGAAATCAATACAAAAATTTTTAAAAAATTAAAAAAAATAAAGGCCCAGGGGACTGGCACCAATAATTGGGCCCTGGATTAAGCAGAGCTTAAGAAGGAAAGGGCTTTAACCCTCCCCTGCCAACCACCTGATCACCAGGCTTCTTTGCACCGGTACTGCCTACTGAGACCCTAACCCAGCCGTGGGCAAACTACGGCCCGCGCGTTTGAAATGAATAAAACTAAAAAAAAAAAAGACCGTACCCTTTTATGTAATGATGTTTACTTTGAATGTATATTAGTTCACACAAACACTCCATCCATGCTTTTGTTCTGGCCCTCCAGTCCAGTTTAGGAACCCATTGTGGCCCTCGAGTCAAAAAGTTGCCCACCCCTGCCCTAACCCCTCTGGGGGTGCCCCAGGGCCGCCCTGATGCCCTGTGCACACAGACGTCTGTTCTTCAAAACTCCTCTGTCTGCCCTGGTCAGCTTGGCTCAGTGGATAGAGCGTTGGCCTGCGGACTCAAGGGTCCCAGGTTCGATTCCGGTCAAGAGCATGTACCTTGGTTGCGGGCACATCCTCAGTGGGGGTGTGCAAGAGGCAGCTGATCGATGTTTCTCTCTCATTGATGTTTCTAACTCTCTATTTCTCTCCCTTCCTCTCTGTAAAAAATCAATAAAATATATTAAAAAGAAAAATAAAAAAAACTGCCGAAACCGGTTTGACTCAGTGGATAGAGTGTCGGCCTGCGGACTGAAAGGTCCCAGGTTCGATTCCGGTCAAGGGCATGTACCTGGGTTGTGGGCACATCCCCAGTAGGAGATGTGCAGGAGGCAGCTGATCGATGTTTCTCTCTCATCGATGTTTCTAACTCTCTATCTCTCTCCCTTCCTCTCTGTAAAAAATCAATAAAATATATTTTAAAAAAAATAAAATAAAATAAAAAAAACTCCTCTGTCTGCTCTGACCTCCCTTCAGAGCACTGCTCACAGCCCGGCTGCATCTACAGGGATTTATGGATGTGGCTGAGCTTCCTGCACGTTCTACAATGAAAGAACGTATCTCGCCCTCGCCGGTTTGGCTCAGCGGAGAGAGAGTCGGCCTGCGGACCAAAGAGTCCCGGGTTCGATTCCGGTCAAGGGCACAGACCTCAGTTGCAGGCTCCTCCCCGGCCTGGGCCCTGGTCAGGGTTCATGCAGGAGGCAACCAATCGATGTGTTTCTCTCACATCAATGTTTCTCTCTGTCTTTCCCTCTCCCTTCCACTCTCCCTAAAAATCAATGGGAAAGTATCCTCAGATGAGGATTAAAAAAAAAAAAAAAAGAAGTGTCTCCCATTAGCCTGGGACCTCCTTTGTGACAAAGATGTTGCCCTTCATCTGGAAAAAAGAACACAGCAGAGCACAGACCTGGGAGCCAAACAGACCCGCTCTCAGGGCCTCCCCTGAGGCTGTGACCAGCGGGAAGTCACCAGTTTTTCCATCTGTAAAATGGGGACAAGCACCCATCACCAGGACTGACAGGAGGGTGACATGAGACAGCTCTAGAAATCACGCATTGCGGCCCTGGCGTGGGGGTGGGGGGGAAATCAGTAACTGTCTGTGGGGTGGATAAATGGTTGGTCAGTGAGATGGGAGAGGTCAGAGACTTACTCCCCCAAAGCACCTGACAGGGGTGTTACCATAACAAATACCCTGCAGCTATGTATCCAGGGGCGGTGCCTCCTCAGCCTCAGGCCCATACAGGACTGATCTGGAGGACATGGGCCTGCAATCCAGGGATCTATGTGTGTGATCAGGATCTTAGGTGGCTGCGGACACCACTGGGTCCAATGCAGGCCCCCGGGAGGTCTCAAGGGGGGTGGGGGGTATCAGGATTAGGGGACCCACCCTGTACCTGCTGGTGCCAGAAAGCCTGCCTTCCTTTGGCTCCACAGGGCCAGGAAGGAGTGCAGTGCATGGCCTGAGGGACAGGCAGCTGCCCCCAGCCTGGGAAAGCGCTCAACATAGAAATGAACGACTCCTGGTCAGGGCATCCAGGGTCTGCACCCCCCTGCCCTGAGAGATGAGAGGGGGCTCACCTTCTCAGGGGGGTACTGGAGAGCCGGAATCTTCTCCTCCAGGTGGTCCAGGCCTCGGCAGGCCAGCTCATTAGCAGCTGTGACTGGAAGCAAAGGGCCGAGTGACAACCTTGCGGTGCCTCTGTGCCAAGCAAGGCGCCTGGAGCCCTCAGACCCCCCAGCCCTGCTCCCTCCAGAGCATCACGGAGCCTGAGGGCATCTGCTCCCTCCAGCTCCCGTCTGCCCTGACCCCTGGAGACTGGCTCCTGCCCTCGTGTGGGCACTGGAGTCAGGCAGACCTGCACTCGCATCTGCAGTGAGTGGCTCCGGGTGGGTCACAGCCTGCCTGGCCCCAGGACCCTCACTGTCAGTGAGGATTAACGATGCCTGCCTGGCGGGGTGGTGGGGAGAAAGGGAGGGAAACTGTGTGAATCAGCGGCTAAGACCGGCGGGAGCAGAGGTGGGAGAGGGGGCAGCAAGGCCTGGGGGCCTTGGTGGGGCCAGACTCCCAGTCACAGCCCGTCCAGGCCCCAGTCTGTCCCCAGCCCTTCCTTTGAGCCTTTAGGGGTGAGACAGTCAACAGTGCACAGGGCAGAGAAAGGAGTGGCGCCCTGGGCGGGGCAAGCGCCCGAGGAGGCACAGGCTTCCGGGAGACCCTGCCCAGGGACAGTGGGGACCAGCTCTGCCATTGGCCATGGAGATGGTTTGTTGTTGTTGTTGTTTTTGTTAGTTTGTTAATCCTCACCCGAGGATATTTTTTCCATTGATCTTTTAGAGAGAGTGGAAGAGAGAGGGAAAGACAGAGAGAAACATCCATGTGAGAGAAACACATTGATTGGTTGCCTCCTGCATGTGCCCCAACCAGGGCCCGGGCGGCAGAGGGGCCTGCAACCGAGGTCCATGCCCTTGACCGGAATCGAACCCGGGACCCTTTGGTCCGCAAGCCGATGCTCTATTCATTGGGCCACACTGGCCAGGGCTGGAGATGGGTTTTATATGTACCCTTTCATATGCTCTTACGCCAGGTATCTTATTTCTCTTTACAAAGTTTTTAGTAGAGAGCCAGATGACCTGACCGTCTTCTGACTGGGCAAAAGGAGACCAAGGGATTATCTGAGGAGCGTGTAGGGGGGAGGTGGCCGGGGCCTGGGTCCTCCTCACCCGTGCTCTCCTGCTTGCTGTATGGACTCCTCAGACCCTGTGATTCTCTAATCAGGATGGTGGAAACTTCTAGGCTTCCTGGTATTGTTGGGGTTTCCCTCACTCCCCCATCTCCACCCCTCCCCACCCAGGGCTGGGCCTGGGAGGCAGGTTTACATGGGGACAGGACACTGATCAGGGGTAGGTCAGGAAGGGCGCACGGAAGGGTGCCCTGCCCCTTTAGGGCCCTGGCTGGCAGCTCTCTGCTGCCCCCGTGTGTCACGAGCTGGTACCACCAGCGGCTGAGCCCCGAGGGCGTCCCTGGCCTCCGCTCTCCACAGCCCTGGCAGGCCAGCCTGGTGCCCGCTGCCTCTGCCTCTGTGCCGGGCTCTGCTAGTTCCTGTGGCTGCATCTGGAGCTGAAGTGGGTGTCTGCCCTGCCACGGGGCCCACTTCCACCACCGCCCACAGCTCTGCCCATGCCTCCTGCCAATTCCTTGGCCCATCACTGTTATCCTAGGAAAATGCCAGCTGGGCATCTATCGACAAGAAGAGCTATATCTATATCCATCTCTCATCTCCATAGCTCTATGATCCATATCTATAGATGAGAAGGCTATGCAATGAGTCAGACACACGTATAAGCAGACAGAGCAGCAAGCTGTGACGTGATCAGACAGACTGACGGGTGGACACACAGACTGGCGGGCAGGCAGGGAGCATGCGTGAGGAGGTGGGCGGCCCACGTGCCACGAGGACTCACACTGGGTCGACAGCCTGCGGACCACGGGCTCCATGCTCCAGGCGGCCAGGGTGCTGGCGCCCTGCACGCCCTTCTCGTAGGCATTGCACACGGAGGCCACCAGCGGGTGGGCTTCCTTGGTGCTGGTGTAGGTCTTCTGGACGCACTCGCAGGTGCCGCTCACCACGGGCAGCTGCAGGACGCGCTGCAGCACGTTCTCCTGCTCCTGGCGTGGGAGGAAGACAGGCAAAGGCATGCGAGTGGTCGCACCTCCCTCTCCCACCACGCAATCCCCTAAGGCAGCCACAGAGCCCACTGGCGAGGCCAGCCTGGGTCCAGTGACCTAGCAGGAAGCCAGGACTCAGTGGGAAACCAGGTGTGCAGCCCCCACAGGGAAAGGAGCCAGGCACGGCGCCCCCAGGCTCCAGCCCACCCACTGACACCGTCGAGCGCAAAGCTTCTGTCCATGTCAGTTTGGGGGCTTTATCTAAACACTAGAGGCCTGGTGCACGAAATTTGTGCACCGTGTGGGGGTCCTTCAGCCTGGCCTGCGCCCTCTCGCAGTCCAGGAGCCCTTGGGGGCAGTCGGATAGCCTTAGCGCTGCCGCGGAGGCGGGGAGAGGCTCCTGACACTGCCGCTGCGCTCGCCTGCCATGAGCCCAGCTCAGGGCTTCTGGCTGAGCCGTGTTCACTGGGGGCAGCTCCTGTGTTGTGCCTCTGCCCTCTGGTGTGTGTCATAGCAACTTGTCATTCCGCCGTTTGGTCAGTTTGCATATTAGCCTTTTATTATATAGCTGATTTGGCTCAGTGGATAGAGCAGACTGAAGGGTCCCGGGTTTGATTCTCGGTCAAGGACACATGCCCGGATTGCACGCTCGATCCCCAGTACGGGGCGTGCAGGAGGCAGCAGATCCACGATTCTCTCTTATCATTGATGTTTCTATCTCTTTCTCCCTCTCCCTTCCTCTCTGAAATCAATAAAAATATACTTTTTTTAAAAAGGAAAAGAAGAAAGGTCCCCAGCTCTCACTCGCTTTGAATTTGCCACTGGTACATGGTTCTGCTGGGGAGGCGAGCTCCCAGCCGTGTCCGCGGGTGGGAGGCTGAGCTAGAGACCCACCCAGGAGGTGTGAGCGTCCGCTAGACCCAGGCTACAGTCTCTGAGCTTCCTGTCCTGCAGGTGAGTTTGAAATCTGAGCCAGAAAAAGATGATGACTGACAACAGCGAACCTTTTCTTTCATGTTGTTTTTTTAAAAAATATATATTTTTATTGATTTTTTACAGAGAGGAAGGGAGAGAGATAGAGAGTTAGAAACATCGATGAGAGAGAAATATCGATCAGCTGCCTCCTGCACATCTCCCACTGGGTATGTGCCCGCAACCCAGGTACATGCCCTTGACCAGAATCGAACCTGGGACCCTTCAGTCCGCAGGCCGACGCTCTACCCACTGAGCCAAACCGGTTTCGGCTCTTTCATGTTTTGGACAGAGTCCTCAGGGGTTCTTTTAGGCAAAGCCAAAGAAGAGAGGGGTCCTGGGAAAAAAATACCGCACCCCCCTTTCCCCCCATTAGGATGGCTCCACTGTGTGCCTCGCCAGCTTGAGCCTCCGTGTGCACCACGATCAACACAAAACTTAACACGGTGATTCCAAGGGCAAAGGGTAAGTAAAGCTAACTTGGGGCAAGGTGAGTATGGTGTGGCTTCATCATTTTTTCATTTCAAAATTTTAAAAAATATATTTTTATTGGTTTCAGAGAGGAAGGGAGAGGAAGAGAGAGATAGAAACATCAATGATGAGAACCATCCATCATTGACTGGCTGCCTCCTGCACGCCCCACACTGGGGATGGAGCCTGCAACCCGGGCATGTGCCCTGACTGGGAATCAATCCGTAACCCACCCCACCCCCCAGGCTCATAGGTCGGGGCTCAATCGCTGAGCCACACCGGCTGGGCAGTTTCACTATTTGAACTGTGTCTAAATCAGAGAGGCTTGACCAGGAGGTGAGCAGGTACATCCAAACATGTCAAACCATCCCAAATCACATGGGAACCATGGACACGCGCCCCTCCCCTGTCCCACATGCAGCAGTGCAGGCTGTGCCCTGTGGACTGCAAGGCGCCACGGTCACAGACCACAGCAGGAACAATGCCTGGTTACAGCGCGCAGCGGCTCCTACTGCAGGGACCTCCGCATGGGCGGACAGAGCGTGGGCCTCCACGCTGGGGTTTAAAATACAGTAGTTCTGTCTGGCTGGTGTGGCTCAGTGGTTTAGCATCAACCTATGAACCAGGAAGTCACGGTTCGATTCCCAGTCAAGGGCACATGCCTGGTTGTGGGCTCCATCCCCAGTGGGGGGGTGTGCAGGAGGCAGCCGAACTATGATTCTCTCTCATCACTGATGTTTCTGTCTCTCTCTCCCTCTCCCAAATCAATAAAAAATATTTTTTTTAAAAAAGGAAGAATACAGCAGGTCCCTTCTCCTCTCCCTCCCAGCTGGCATTTCTGTCCTTTTTTCTCCAATGTCCTTTGTTTTGAATGGCATCTTCCCTGCCCCCCATCCCCCGATCCTCTAACAGTCCTCTGCAGAATGAAGTGAGAGCAAGAATAACTAAGACCTAACGGTCAATGAACGCCAATGTTCGAGGACCACTGGTTGGTGACTGCTGCTCTCCACGCATCTTGCTCCACGTACCCTGAGCCTCCCTCACGGGTCCACCCCACCACATGCGCCCAGGTTACTTACGGGGCAGTCTCCGTCCATCAGGGTGGGGCTCTTGTTCACGGCCATCGTAGCTCTTCACGCTGCAAAGCAGAAGGCCCTGGTGCATCAGCAAACCCTCAGCTGCAGACGCGCAGGGCCAGTCCCTCCCTCTCGGGCCTCCAGCTGGGCCCAGGCTGCCTGGGAGCTGGGGTGCCCTGAACAGGAGGCACTAGGCTGGAGGGCGGATGGCACAGACAAGCAGCCACTCCTGGGGGTCCCACCGGGATGAGGTGCCCACAGCTTGCTTGTCAAGACTGGTGTTTCTGCCCGGCTGTGGTGGCTCAGTGTCGTCCCATGGACCAAGAGGTCCCGGGTTCGATTCCCAGTCAGGGCACATGCCCGGGTTGCCGGCTTGATCCCCAGGAGGGGGCTTGCAGGAGGCAGCCAATCCATGAGTCTCTTTCATTATTGATGTTTCTATCTCTCTCTTTCTCTCTCCCTTCCTCTCTGAAATCAATAAAAATGTATTTTAAAAAAAGAAAAAGTTTGGTGTTTCTTACAAGGATGCAGGGTAAGAAGTAAAAAAAATGAAGGTCACTTTAAGAGTTAAAAGGTTCTGCCCTGGCTGGTTTGGCTCAGTGGATAGAGCGTCAGCCTGCGATTGAAGGGTCCTGGGTTTGATTCCCGGTCAAGGGCACATGCCCAGGTTGCGGGCTTGATCCCCAGTAGGGGGTCATGCAGGAGGCAGTCGATCCATGATTCTCTCTCATCATTGATGTTACTCTATCCCTCTCCCTCTCCCTTCCCCTCTGAAATCAATAAAAATATATTTTAAAAAAATTTTTAAAAAAGAGTTAAGAGTTCTGCCCCGGCCGAGTGACTCGGTTAGTTGGGCATCATCCCACATATCCAAAGGTTGCTGGTTCGATTCCTGGTCAGGGCACATGCCCAGGTTGAGGGCTTGATCCCCATTAGGGGTGTGCAGGAGGCAACCGATCCATGTTTCTCTCTCTCCCTCTAAAATCAATAAAAACATATTCCTTAACAAAGAAAAATTTTGCATTAACACTTTTTAAGAAGGCATATCTGCCAGTCCTCCCCCTCTATATTCAACCAGGCGAGAAAGTAGTTACTGGCTATTTTCGACTGCATTCTAGAAAAGCTAGTGGCCCCAGACTATCGAACCTACACTCTTGGTCATTCACCCGGCAAATTCCCAGGAGACCTCTCCCCGCCCCGACCCTCCTCTTCTTCCCTTTGACTCGCAGAAACCAACCAGGTAAGGCAGGTAAGGCAGGCGTCCCGGGACCCCCACACTCACTCCGGCTGACGCCTCCTCCGTCCCAGAGCCTGGGCTACAGTGTCTCCTCCGACAGAAACAATCCCGGTCGCTCCGAGGAGTCTTGGGCAATGCCACTGACACCTCCCAGCTAGAGGAGGGCAGAGACGAGAAAGCTTAGTCAGCCCGTTGCCATGGTTACTAGACCCAGGGTCCCCCGGGCATACCCTAACTTCTGTAAGATTTAGCCAACTAGGAGGGAGGTAGATGGCGGAGCCGACGGGGATCCGGGCTCACAGCAGTCATTATTCCAGAGCTTTCCATCAGTTCTGTAGCAGGTTTCTGGCTCCCCCAGTTCTCAAGATCCTGTTTTCCATAAGGAAAGTGTGGGGATACGCATCATTAAACGTGGATGCTATCACCTTTCGCTCCTCTTCCACGGAGGGTCCTGCGGGACTGTTTTCAACCCATTTCCCACCACTTATTATCACTATCGGAGGGACTTTCTTTAAAAATTTGTATTGCCATGACCGGTTTGACTCAGTGGTTAGAGCATTGGCCTGCGGACTGAAGGGTCCCAGGTTCGATTCTGGTCAAGGGCATGTACCTGGGTTGCGGGCACATCCCCAGTAGGAGATGTGCAGGAGGCAGCTGATCGATGTTTCTCTCTCATCGATGTTTCTAACTCTCTTATCTCTCTCCCTTCCTCTCTGTAAAAAATCAATAAAATATATTTTTAAAAATAAAATAAATAAAAAAAAATTTGTATTGATTTCAGAGCGGAAGGGAGAGGGTGAGAGAGATAGAAACATCAATAATGAGAATCATGGATCGGCTGCCTCCTGCACGCCCCCTACTGGGGATCGAGCCTGCAACCCGGGCATGTGCCCTTGACTGGAATTGAACCTGGGACCCTTCAGTCCGAAGGCTGACTCTCTATGCACTGAGCCACACCGGCTCGGGCTCTCAGTGAGGAAGGGAACCCGAGCTGGGGTGGACTCCCCGACAGTCCAGCCTTTGAGGGAGCAGCTTCAACCTCTGTCCATTCCTACATTTCAAGGAAGTTTCTTGAACTCCACCTGCTCTAAAATGCCACCAGAACATGCCACTGGAGAGCCACCTGGATTCGCCCAAGAATCTGTCACTGATCAGCAACCAAGAACTGTGGCCTCACACCCCTGCCTTGGCCACGGGTCAGGCTGAGCCCGCGGCCCGGTTCCAGGCTGCAAATGATGGAGGGCTATGGTGTGAGCCACGGTGTTCACACTGAGGAGGGCCTCTTAATGACACGGACAGGAGCAGAACAACGCTGACTTCCCTGGCTGTTGGTGGGACTCTATCTATTGTTGATTCTCTAAAGTCAGCGGTTCTCAACCTGTGGGTCACGACCCCTTTGGGGGGTCGAATGACCCTTTCACAGGGGTCGCCTAAGACCATTGGAAAACACATATATCATTACATATTGTTTTTGTAATTAATCACTATGCTTTAATTAGCTTCAATTTGTAACAATGAAATTGGGGGTCACCACAGCATGAGGAACTGTATTAAAGGGTCGCGGCATTAGGAAGGTTGAGAACCACTGCTCTAGGTTGTGTGCTGTGGGCAGTGGAGAAGGAGGCGGAGGGTGGGGCCCGGCCTGCGTGGCTCAGTGAGCATCAACCTATGAATCAGGAGGTCATAGGTTTGTTTCCCCGTCAGGGCACATGCCCGGGGTTGCGGGCTCCATTCCCAGTGAGGGGCGCGCAGGAGGCAGCCGATCGATGATTCTCTATCATTGATGTTTCTATCTCTCTCCCCTTCTCCCTTCCTCTCTGAAATCAATAAAAATATTTTTTAAAAAAAGAGGGGCAGAGGGTGGGGGAAAACTGAGCTCTCTGATAGGACCTCATAATCCAGTCGGTATCTGTGAGACAATAAAGCAGGAACTGGGAGGTGAGGAAAGGGGGAGTCGTATCTGATAGGTTCACTACTTATGGGTCCGACCCAGACTTCAAGAAGGAAAGGCGGTAATGGTGGGGGGGAGGGGGCCGGGGGGAGTGTCTAAGGCATGGCCTCTGCCCTCGGGCCGTGTCTGGAGAGCAAGCCGGCCAAAGGGCAGCTCCAGCCCTTGGAGAAGTGGCTGTGAGCCAGAGGGAGGAGAGGGCGCTGGGCCCGGAGTGCTGCTGACATCGCTGGTCCTCTGGCCAAGCTGCTGGGAAGCCAGCGTGTGGGTGAGAGGTGAGCGAGGTGAAAGGGCCAGGGGAGTCCCTTGGGAAGGGTCCGCTTTCCGGCAGCAGCTTCAAGGACAGGGTTACCTTCCTCCCCCATCTCTGTCTGCCCACCACGCCCCCACGCCCACCACACACACACCACCACACAGGCACAGGGACCTTGCCATCTGTGCACAGTGGGTCCCAGAACTAGGCAAGGCACTCAGACGCTCACCCCTGAATGCATTTCTCGGGCACTGGGTTCAGCTGTGAAGGTGCTGGCTTGTCCGTTTATTAGGAGGGTCTTGCTTTTTGAATCACTCATGAATGTGGAGGCGCGGAGGTGGGGGTGTTAATTAAAAAGGTGCACAGGGAGGGAGGTACCAGGGCACACACATTCTGGCTCACAAATTCTAGAAGAGGCGCCTTCCCCAGACTCCCCACCACCTACTCCAGTGATGGCGAACCTTTTGAGCTCGGCGTGTCAACATTTTGAAAAACCCTAACTTAACTCTGGTGCCGTGTCACATATAGAAATTTTTTGATATTTGCAACCATAGTAAAACAAAGACTTATNAAAAAGGTGCACAGGGAGGGAGGTACCAGGGCACACACATTCTGGCTCACAAATTCTAGAAGAGGCGCCTTCCCCAGACTCCCCACCACCTACTCCAGTGATGGCGAACCTTTTGAGCTCGGCGTGTCAACATTTTGAAAAACCCTAACTTAACTCTGGTGCCGTGTCACATATAGAAATTTTTTGATATTTGCAACCATAGTAAAACAAAGACTTATATTTTTGATATTTATTTTATATATTTAAATGCCATTTAACAAAGAAAAATCAACCACAAAAATGAGTTTACGTGTCACCTCTGACACGCGTGTCATAGGTTCGCCATCACTGACCACTCTAACTTGGAGAGGACAAAAGTACCACCATGAGCCTAGCTGGTGTGGCTCAGTGGTTGAGTGTTGACCTATGAACTAGGACAGTGGTTGGCAAACTGCGGCTCGCGAGCCACATGCAGCTCTTTGGCTCCTTGAGTGGGCCACGAAGTTTCAATCGCACTGTACGTGCACGCCCGCACGTGGTATTTTGTGGAAGAGCCACACTCAAGGGGCCGCAGTTTGCCGACCACTGAACTAGGAGATCACGGTTCGATTCCCAGTCAGGGCACATACCTGGGTTGGGGGCTTGATCCCCAGTGTGGGGCGTGCAGGAGGCAGCTGATCAATGATTCTCTCTCATCATTGATGTTTCTATTTCTCTCTCTCTCTCTCTCTCTCTCTCTCTCCCTCACTTCCTCTCTAAAATAAAATAAAATATTTGAAAAAGGAAAAAAAAATAGTACCACCACGATACCACTGTAACATGCCTCCAGGAGAAGCAAAACCCCACCTTCGGGGCTGACAGAGGACCTCGCCTGGGTAGCAGCCTCTAGCGTCCCAGGTGTTCTAGTCTAAGTCCCTCTTCGTCCTCCTCCTCAGCGGGGGTTCCAGGCCTGAGCTCACGCCGCCCTGGGCAGACTCTGCTGAAGGTCGTCTCGGGACCGCCTTCTTTTGAAGGCTTCTCCATGCCCACAACACACTCACAGATACAGAGTCAATTGTGTCTAGAGATTTAATGAGACATGTTTAATTAAATCTATTACAGTAAAGGATCTGGACAAAGTACCAAGAGTTGTTAAAACGGTTTATGTGCCCTGATCTAGCCGCTTTCATGTCTCTTAAAATTCCCTAAAGGTTTCTTCTCAAATCCTGAATCTTGATCGCTTTAAAATAAAGAGCCAAGAACCTGAGCCTACTTTCTAAGAAGCTCAATCACTTGTACGGGAAGCTTAGATCTGTGATCACAAAAGAACCCGACACCCAAGATGGAAAGTAGGAACACGAGTAAGTGGCCTCTGCTCAACACTGAAACATCTCCTTCACTAATGCCTACGACTCCGTCCACCGCCCCAACCCCCTACACACACACACACACACACACACACACACACACACACGGAGTGGGATTGATCATAGAAAACTGCAACCCTCCGACATTCAGAGTATTTGTGAAACTTCATTGCACAAATTTATGTGGAAATGCCCAAACTGTCCTATGGCTTTAAATAAAACAATCTTGCTGACAAGTCTAAATATACAGGGTGTCCCCCCCAAAATGTATATACATGCTAACAGCTCAATTTTGAAAATAAGATGGATTTTAATAAACACTGCCTTTGTAATTACTCAAAGTGTGTGTATACATTTTTTGGGGGGGGGGAGACAACCTTATAGTTTTAATTTTTGTAGAAAATAGAAACCACAGACCAACACAGTCTCAGAAAGGCTGCTTGCACCGGATTTGGAGCCTCCCACTCCCTCCACCCGCCGGCAGTGAGCATTCATGGAGGTGATGCAACATCTGATCCGGGGTCCCAGTCTGGCTCCTGCACTCATGACTGAGGGACCTTGGACTGGCCGGCAGAGGCATGAGGTGCTGGCCTCGGCTTTCTTTCAACCCCGTTTCCCCATCTGTCCCAGGCCACCCCGTGGTGACCTTCCACGTTCTTTTTACCTCAAGTTCTTTCTAAGTGCTTCTGCCTTGTTGCTTGGTCACTGCACTACCTCAGACACAACTGGTACCTTGGAGGTGCCTGATGCATTTCTGATTCCACTTCCGGGCAGGGGGGACAGGGGGACAGTGATGTCAGAGCGAGCGATTCCCGAGGCCGGAAGCCCAGCTCCCCTCATCCCGCATGGGCTCTGGGGCGGAAGGGGCCTCTGCTGGCTGTGAGGGCTGTGAATCAGAGCTGCTGTCGGTGCGCAGAAGCAGTGAGGTGGCACAGCCCCCGAATGACTGTGTATTAGCGTTCACTTATTGGTTTGGACCTTTAAAAACTTGTTTTCTTTCAATGTTTATTCATTCAGCAAACACGAAGCTCCTACTATGTGCAGAAGAGAGGCTCAATGAATGTCAGACGAAGGGAAAATACTCAGAGATTCAGAAGTGATCGCAGTACTCCACAAAACATGTCCATCTTCATGCTCTCCCTCCCCCATCCTTGGCCTGACCTCCGCTCACGCACCAGGTCACTGAATGCTCATGGGAACGAGTCGTTAAGCACAGACTGACCCAAGCACGGTCCCTGCCCAACACTAATGTCCGTCCCCCCAAGAGGTGTGAGTCTTCAGCCTGGAGCCGCCTCAGTGGATCTTCAGCTTCAGGTGAGGCCAGGCCACCGTGATGATGCCGGCGACCGAGGACACGAGTCCCCCGAGTCCAATGATGCCAGGGTTGGACTTGTAGATCCCTAACTGGTCCAGAGGATTCAGGAGGTCACAGAGGTTCTTCACCGTGTCCAGGAGCAGGGGAGGGTGCTTGCGCAGCGATCGGAACAAGAGCAGGAGAAAGGACTGGAGCCATTCTGTCTCCTCATCGGCCACGCTGTACCCCAGAGGATCCCGGGAGAGCGACCTGTCCCTCTTTGCCTTGTCCTGCGCGGCCTGTTCCATCTGCAGGGAGATTTCGTACAGATCCCTGACCAGGCTCAGCAGGAGGGAACAGCAGTAGTGGCGTGCGGCCCACAGTCGCCATTTCTCTTTATTAATGCCGGAGGTGAGCCCTACGCTCCTCACCCAGAGGACGGTGTCACAGATGAAGTAAACCACACGGTTCAGGTTGGCGAGTGTCAGGCAGAAGCGGGGCACCAGGTCAGTGGCGTGAATGCTCTGCTGAGTGGCCTGTACAGCGTGTACAACGTTGCCCAGCCTGAACCCTGCAAGAACCCACGGCAGCAAACGGTTATTTAACTGTGTGCGGCAGGAAGGCAGGGCCCTGGTCCTTGACACCACACTGTCACTGAGGCTCTGTCCTTGCTCAGGAAAGGAGAAAAACTACACTTTACAGTCGGCCTCAGACACCTAATGCGATCCCAGCCCTGGCCGGTTGGGCTCAGGGGATAGAGCGTCAGCCTGCGGACCAAAGGGTCCAGCTTCGATTCCGGTCAGGGGCACGTACCTCGGTTGTAGGCTCCTCCCCGGCCCAGGCCCTGGTCGGGGCTCGTGCAGGAGGCAACCAATCAATGTGTTCCTCTCACATCAATGTTTCTCTCTGTCTTTCCCTCTCTCTTCTACTCTCCCTAAAAATCAACGGAAATATATCCTCGGATGAGGATTAACAAAAATAAATAAACAAACAAATAAGTAAATAAACAAAACGACACCGGAAGAGACAGACGGTGGCTCTTTGACTTCCCTGCCTCCACTGCACTGAATGCTCACCACCGCCTTACAACACTGGGCACTTGAGGTCAGGAACCAGCGTCCATCTGCCCATGACCAGCTTACACTTCTTTACCAGGAAGGCTCTATGGCAACAAGAACTCCAGATGCAGCATCCTTCTGGAGAGTCTGATGCCCTACATTTTATTTACTTCCCACGCAAAAGGTTGCTTTGAAAACAACACCATTATCAATCTGCCATTTCTCTGGCCCAACCCCCTTTGGCTCCTACTGTCAAGACAAATAACTGGGTCAGTGGCTGAACATTGACCTATGAACCAGGGGGTCACAGTTCAGGGCACAGGCCCGAGTTGCTGTCTTGATCCCCAGTAGGGGGTGTGTGGGAGGCAGCTGAACAATGATTCTCTTTCATCATTGATTTATCTATCTCTCCTTCTCTTTTCCTCTCTGAAATTAATAAAAAATCTGTATTTTTAAAAAAGAATTTAAAAAAGAAGTGAAGGTGGTAGGATTTAGTGGCTAGGACAACGAGTAATATCGTCATATATGACTCCTAGTGAATTAAATCAATCACTGCAAGACATGCCTTTACCTGCGCCTGTAATTCCATTAATCAGGGAGCTATCAATCAAATATTTATGCATCAGTCAAATACTCAGTATGCGTTAACACTATGGAGGGTACAAAAGAAGTACTTTCCTTCAAGAACTGTATCTTAGACTCAGCAAATGATCGGAAGTAGCTTCCCTGAGGAAACTTATAATCTCAGAAGAAGGTTTGGTATCATCTTATCAAAGGTAACGCAGGACACAGAACGCAAGGGATAATCCTGGGCTCCAGTTCGCCTCTTGCACTAATGACTGAGTGACCCTGGGCACGTCCTTTCTGGACTTCCGAGACGGTGACTGCAAAGGGCCTCTGAGCGCCAACACTGTAGAGAATCTGAGCACGTCTATTCTTGCTCTTCAAAGCCGTCCAGAAAGCTCACCCTGCCCTTCCCCTCCCGCTTGACAACGTTAAGTCTTCTCTAGTCAAACCAGTTTTCTCACTGATCCTCCAACACAACTGTTTGCTCTGAAGAGTCTGAGCCGTCACTGGAGGAAACCACCCCCAAGACGCTCTCCCTCCTCCTCTTGCTAGCCACGCCCCCACCCCACCTCCTCAGAAGCCTTCCTTGTCCTCCACCAACATATCTGGCACTAACTCTAATCACACTGCTACACCATGTGCTCTCAGATCTCCCACAAAGCTCGGGACTATGCCTCCATGAAGTCGGTGCTCACAAGCAATTGCACAACATCTGATTTCTCCATTTCCTCTAGTCCCTGCTCACCTGCTGCAGCGATTTCTGGCTCTCCTCCGACAACTCGGAGTTGGGCACACCACTGCTACTGGAAGGACAGGCTTCCCACTAAGCCTTACTGGTCAAGTGTACTAAGTGAGCATAAAACACCTGACTTCACTTTTTGCCTTTAATGTGAAATCATGCCACAATTGGTCTAAGGAAATGTATCCGCCCCTGGCTGGGTTGGCTCAGTGGACAGAGCGTCGGCCTGTGGACTGGAGGGTCCCAGGTTCGATTCAAGGGCACATGCCCAGGTTGTGGGCTTGATCCTCTCAGTAGGAGGTGGGAAGGAGGCAGCCAATCAACGATTCTCTCTCATTATTGATGTTTCTATCTCTCTCTCCCTCTCTGAAATCAATAAATATATATATATAAAGAAAAAGAAAGACTGCGTCCATTTCCCCTAGCAATCCCTCAAGAGAAGAAGGGGAGAGGCAGGGGGTCCAGGATACAGCTATTCTGTTCTTCCACAGAATATAGGGACTCCCGGAGGCAGGAGCTCATGTCAGGGACTGCCCAAACGTGGGGATTCTAAGAACTAAAGGTGAACCAGCCCTGGCTGGTTTGGCTCAGTGGATAGAGCGTTGGCCTGCAGACTGACGGGTTCTGGGTTCGATTCCAGTCAAGAGCACATGCCCGGTTGTGGGCTCGATCCCCCTCCCCAGTAGGGGGTGTGCAGGAGGCAGGTTCTCTTTCATTATGGATGTTTCTATCTCCCTCTCCCTTTCTCTCTGAAATCAATAAAAATATATTTAAAAAGTAAGTAAATAAAGGTGAGCTAACACAGTGTGTGTCCCAAGGGTTGTGATTAACCACAAAGATGCGGAGCAGCGCCGACGGGGAACGCTGCAGGTGTTTGTGAATGGTCCACAGCAGCAAAACGGTCATCTTGTGGGGCCTGTCTTTCCGTGAGGGCAGACTGACTGGCTGGCTTCATCAGCAAACCTGACTAGAAAGGAATGTTCTAGAAAGTGTTTTGTGAATGACAGAGCCCGAGGATCCAAGCCAGGGCCCACTGGCCCTGGAGAAACAGGGTACTTACATTTGCGGCCAGTGCTCACACTAGACTCCAGTTTCTTGAGCTTCGTTACCACCTTCTCTTTGTCAGGTTTAGGCTCTAACAAATACCTAAGCAACATGCATGTGTACTGAGTGGCTCTGAAACGGAAAAATAAAAATAAAAATGAAAATGAGGAGGGTGACTGACAAACCAAATAAAACCGGATTCATGAAGTAAGGGAAGGAGGAGCAGGTCTCGCTGGAGGCGAGGCTTCCCAGACAATTTCTCATGCAAGCAGCTCTCCCAGGAGCAGGATTCCGCAACAGGCACTGCACGGGGCCAAAGGGTAGGACGCACGATGGAAATGCAACTCAGAGGTGAGGCAGGCGATCTCGCGATGACACAGAGAACAGCCCCTCTGAGGGCCTTTGGCTGGCACCGTGGCAAACTGCACAGAAACCTCCCTCATGCCAAGTCTGCAAAGACCCAGAGTCTTTATTTTATCAAATGCAGAATGATTCTGCAGATTTCTAAAGTGGACTTTTTTGCCGTAGAGTTAACCAACCACTTATGTGACAGGAGTGGCTCAAACTAGAAACCAATGAGAAGTCCACAGTGTGAACAGTGTTTGATTTTTTTTTTATGACGAGCAAATACACACCCATACATAACTAAGTTTAGATATGTCTTTCCAAACTAATTAGTATTTTATATAAAATACAGACTCCTGTTTAAGAATACCAAATGTTCAATAAAGTGATTATTGTCATGCCTACAAATAACAATGCCTTACTAACAGAAATAAAGCAAATGAGCAATTTTATACCCCATAAGTGAACATCTAAATGCACTTGGCACTCTATTTATAAAGTAGGTGCCGTTTCCCGCTGTTCTGTAACTGTATTTGAATCCCTTTATGCTATAAAGATTACTCTACCTCTGGTCTAACGATTAAATCTATATGAGACAAATTAACCAGAGACAATAATCAAATTTAATTGCATATGTTCCCATGGGAACCCCACGTACAGGAAGGGTTCAGACACAGAAAGGGAAACTGAGGCATCTGACATTCTGAGCTAAGGATGAGGTAAGGTGCCTTAGGGCTTGAGGGAAGGAAGGTCATTTGAAGGACAATAAGATGCACAGATGTTCCATAATTAGAAGTTTGCTCTGCCCTACAGCTAGGTCATAAAAAGTTATTTCTGGTGACAATTCTTATTATGGGCAAGGCCCCTAATTTAAATTCTTCTAGGTAGTTAAGGGAGGTGGGGCAGAAATTTTTCTTGAGCCTGAGGGGGTCTCGGTTGCCTTTAGCTCAAAATAATCCACCTATCACAGAGGACAGCTTGGGGTGACTCGTTCTGATCTCCTATACTCTCAATTAAAATGTAACACGTTGTTCTAGCCAGTTTGGCTCAGTGGATAGTGTCAGCCTGTGGACTGAAGGGTCCCAGATTTGATACTGGTCAGGGCACCTGCCCGGGTTGCAGGCTTGATCCCCAGTAGGGGGTGTGCAGGAGGCAGCTGATCCATGAGTCTCTCTCATCAGTGATGTCTCTCCCTCTCCTTTCCTCTCTGGAATCAATACAAATATATTTAAAAAATAAAAAAATAAAATGTAGCACGTTTTCCAAAGTGATGAAGTATAAAATAATCACACACACACACACACACTACACGCCCCTTAAAGTTTGCTTCCTGGCTAGAGGGCTCAAGCTGGTCATATTCTCAGATTTGGTCAAGTAACAGGAATGCGTCCAAAAACAAGGCATTCTTTTATGAATGCCAGTTTGTTCTTAGAAGCTGTACTTGACCAAGAGGATTGGGAAATGAACATGAGGGATTTCAGACCGTGCTGAGTAATTATTTCATTAGCCAGGCTCATTGATGACCTTGGGGGGGGGGCGGTACAGTCTCCATCCGCTGACTGCAGGCTTCTATCTGCACGAAGCTTAGACAGGATGCATCTATTCTTTAAATCTCCCCAGTTAACGAGAAAGGGGGTTTGGCCTGGTCGGTAGAGAGGTGGGCACTGGCGTCAGCTGTGGAAGTTTCAATCTCTCAGCTCTGCCGCTGAAACCTGCGTGGGTTTCTCCCTCTGTGAAACGGGGATGGTTGGAGCATCCCCGGCTCCGAGGGCTATGATGGGGTGTGCGTGTGTCCATGAGCCGTGACCCAATCTGGACAATATCGGGGGACGTTACCGGGGCCACGCTCCCTGGCCTGCTTGTGCCAGCACCTAACACCCAGAAGAGAGGAAAAAAGCTGTTCAATCAAACTGCAACCGTAACTAGGTTTTTTTTTTTCTTCTTTTAAAATAAATGTAGAAGAATCAAAAGAATTCCTAAAAGTACACCAGGAGCTGCCCGACCGTGTGGCTCAGTGGTTGAGCCGCGACCTATGACCCTGGAGGTCAAGGTTCAATCCCCTTCAAGCGTTGCGGGCTCCATCCCAATGTGGGGCGTGTAGGAGGCAGCTGATCCACGATTCTCTCTCATCATGGATGTTTCTCTCTCTCTCCCTTCCTCTCTGAAATCAATTAAAATAAATAAGTAAAGAAAATAAAAACATCAGGAGCTCGTTGGAATGCTTCCGGCAGCACCGCGTGCGCCTCCGAGGGGCCGGGTCCCTTCCAGGCTCCGGGGCCGCGTTCGGTTCCCGGTTCCCAGGACGACACGGAAGGCGGAGAAGGCGCCCCAAGTTCCCGTCTCTCATAGGCCTCCGTGCGCGGCGTGAAGCCACACCAAGGGCTCGGCTCTCTGACCACAAAAGTCACCCCCAAGTTTCTTTAAAAATCAATGCTCGCGGCGCGCGGGGCGGAGAACCGTGTCCCCGGGCTGGGAGAAGGGGGCGCGCCGACCGGCGTGACAGCCACGAGCTCGCAGCTCCCGGCCCCGCCCCGCCGAGTTCGGGATGACAGGCTGGACCTCAGCCCCCCGCCCCCGGAGCCGGCGGCCCGCCCTCCTTCCCGGGGTGCGGGTCGGCGGAGGGGGCGGAGGCGGCCGGCACCTGCCTCACCTGAAGAGCCGGTCGCGGCCCTGGGTCTGGTTGGTGAAGCGGGTGAAGGCCTCCATGGCGCCGGCCCGCGGCCACACGGAGCCCGGCCCGGCCGCGAGTCCTCCGGGCGCCGCGGGTCCCGCGGGAGTACGGCCTCGGACGCCGGAGGGGCAGAGTCTCTCGGCCAGCGGGGCGGGCAGGCAGGCGTTGCGAAGCGCGACTTCTCAGCTTCCGGTCAGGACCGGAAGTTGTGGTTACTAAGGCGACGCCAAGCCGCCGGCCGGGTGAGCGAAACCCCCGCTTCCGATCTGCGGTGCAAGCGGTTCCCACGTGCCCTTGGGCTCCCTTCACATCCTGGGTCTCCTCGAGGGGCTCCAAGGGGCCCGTCTCCTGGTCTCAGGCTATTCCCGGCCCCCCAGGAACCCCAGGTAGGATCCGAATGGAGGTTTTCCTGAGCTTCCGCTTGGGGACTGCAGGGCTAAACATTCCCAGATCTGTGCCTCCGTGTCCCTGGAGCAACATCTTCTCCAGCTCTGGGAAGCACAGGGTTAGAGCAGCGATCAGCCTATTGGAGGAGTGTATTTCTAGCAGGAGGGCCAGGTCAAGCGGGAGAATTTTCTGTTAGGATTACTGAATGAAGATTGCTACTTGAGGAAATCCTAAAATGGTTACCACGAACAAAGTGGGGGCAAAAATAGATTACAACGAAATTGCACCAATGAACGGACCTCCTGTGGGGCTTGAAGACATGGAACCCCAGCCATTCCATAGCAATGTTTTAATTTTTGATTGATTGATTGATCTTAGAGAAAGAGAGGGAGGGAGAGAGAGAAACATGGACCTGTTGTTCCATCCATATATGCCTTTATTGGTTGACTCTTGTATGTGCCCTGATCAGGGATCAAACCCACAACCTTGGAGTATCTGGATGATGCTCTCACCAACTGCACTACCCGGCCAGGGCCACAGCAACAATTTTATAAAATGCGCCCCCTAAAATTACAAGTTAAGGTCGCCTATTTTTTTAATCTTTGGTCCCTTGTTCAGACCTACCCCTAACACTTGCAGGCCCCTGAGGGTAGCAGTATAAATAGAGACCCACATACCATACATTTAAATATTTAAAAGTTTTAAATCAAAGTAACACATTGTTAAATACGTTCTGTTCTCTTCTCCTACCTTGACAAATATCTATATATATAAAAGCCTAGCCGAAACTGGTTTGGCTCAGTGGATAGAGCGTCGGCCTGAGAACTGAAGGGTCCCAGGTTCGATTCCAGTCAGGGGCATGTACCTGGGTTGCGGGCACATCCCCAGTGGGAGGTGTGCAGGGGGCAGCTGATTGGTGTTTCTCTCTCATTGATGTTTCTGGCTCTCTATCTCTCTCCCTTCCTCTCTGTAAAGAATCAATAAAATATATTAAAAAAAAAAAAAAGCCTAAGCGACTGAATGACCAAATGACTGGTTGTCCGGTCGCTATGACGTGCACTGACCACCAGGGGGCAGACACTCAACACACAGGATTGGGCTCCCTCCTGTCTGGATCAGGCCTGCGGGGATTGGGCCGAAACCGACTCTCCGACATCCTCCGAGGGGTCCCGGATTGCGAGAGGGCACAGGCCAGGCCAAGGGACTCCACCGGCACACGAATCCGTGCACCGGGCCTCTAGTACTTTCTTAATGATCTAGAAGTCATTTCACATTCAGAATTCTTGGGCTCTTTGGAATACCTGGAAACACAGCCAGAATATTGTACTCTGGGGAGAGCTGGCCCCAGTCCCTTCCCACCGCTTCTCTTCCCATTTCTGGCTCCCACCCACATCACTGAGTGTGTGGATACTCCAAACCACATCCAAGTTCTGCCCATACCCCTTCGATCAGCCATGCCTTGGTCACCTTTCAGGTCTAGGGGTGCACACATTAGCAGCTGGGGGAGAAAAGCCAGGAAGAGGCTCTTGCAGGTACCATTTGGGCAGTAAATTTCAGGGGTATAGGTGCCCTGAACATGGTCTAGACTCCAGAAGGAGGCATCTGGACTTTGGGGTGGTATATCCTCTTGGCTCCACAAATTTACCCCTTCTTGCACAGGGCAGTGCCTAGAACAGAGCCAGAAGTATTCAAGTTCATAACCCAGGGCAGGGCATTACCGCAAGAAAATAAGAATTTGCTGAATGCTGGCTATGTACGCACCACTTGAGCTCTGGGTCTTAGGTATTAGGTTACTGAGGGACACAAGTAAAGAGCTAAGCACAACACACGTTCGACAGCACTTACTGGAAGTGCTTGAAATGCCCTGGTCGGAGTGGGAGGGGAGGAGAGGGAAAAGTCACCGCTCAGTACCCAGCTGGCTGGAGCACAGCCATTTGCAGAGATGGCGGAACCAGGAGAAGACATGAGTTGGGGCGGGAGGAGAAGGTGAATTCTCTTTGGGATAGAAAGACCGCCTCGCCTCTCCTTTATCAGGAGGTGAAGAAAGGCAACACGGTTTCCAGAGTCCTGTGTTTCCACCCTAGCACACCTCATCTTTGGCTGGCCTGTCTCTGCTGACGTCCTTACTAATGCGAAGAGCGTATCTTAGTAATGTGATAACCATCCCGTAATAAACATGGGAGTGCCAGTTTCTAGAATAAATAGTCCCCATAGACTGTTATGCTTGTGCTAGAGATGATGTACTGTTTGAACTTCACTATTTATTTATTTTTAAATATATATATTTTTTGAAAATATATTTTTATTGATTTTAGAGAGGAAGGGAGAGGGATAGAGACAAAGAAACATCAATGATGAGAATCATTGACCGGCTGCCTCCTGCACGCCCCCTACTGGGATCAAGCCCACAACCCGGGCATGTGCCCTTGAATGGAATCGAACCTGGGACCCGAGCATGTGCCCTTGAATGGAATCGAACCTGGGACCCTTCAGTCCGCAGGCCGATGCTCTATCTGCTGAGCCAAACTGGCTAGGGCTGAACTTCCCTTATTTTCTCTAATACCTTTACTTCCTTCCTTTAATCAGCTCCTCAGTCTCAGAGCCGTTCCCAGTGCCGCCTTCTGTGATGTCATCTCTCAACGAAAGCCGCGCCCAGAAGATGAGGCTGCCTTTGTTTACACAAAAGAGGCAGCTGGAGGTGCCAACCCCCTCGGAGAAGGACTGGTCGAAGGATGATGAAGAGAGTTATGTCTTCAAGGATCCACACCAGGAACTGGATTCCCTGCCTCAGCCGTATCGAATGATCAACAAGCTGGTGAACCTTCTGTTCGACCGGGCTTGGGAAATTATCGAGGAGAGGGACGCCCTGCGGGAGGTGGAGCTCAGCCGGATCCGGCCCACTGTCTACCCTCCAATTTTAGAAAGCAAGGTACGGAGAAGCTGACCAGGGGCCCCCGTTTCCCAATTGAGTATTAATAAATCAACACATGGCCGGGCCAGTGTGGCCCAGTGGTTGCACATCGACCTATGAACCAGGAGGTCATGGTTTGATTCCCGGTCAGGGCACACACCCGGGTTGTGGGCTCGATCCCCAGTGTGGGGCGTGCAGGAGGCAGCCGATCCATGATTCTCATCATTGATGTTTCTATCGCTCTCTCCCTTTCCCTTCCTCTCCATATCCTATATAATAAAGAGCTAATATGCTAATTAGACCAAACAGCAGCATGACCATCCGGACGACCTTCTGGATGAAGCCGGGGCTGTGAGGGCCTACCTTTGCACAAATTTCATGCATTAGGCCTCCAGTAAATAATAAATGAAAACACCTCATCCAGGGAAGGAATTCCTACCAGGAGCCTTCATTCAATAAGACAGCTGCATTTCTTTTAAAAGAGTCTAGGCATGCCGGTGTTGCCTGGAATGGATTTGGTCCGTGTCTGTGGAAACGGGGGTTCTGGCTAATGGAGGATGACACAGCAGGTCTTTTATGTTCAGCCGCTGTTATTTTGATATCTTTCTGAATGTAGTCATCACTCTTTTGCTTGATGGGTGAGAATCTGCCAGCGCCTCCATGATAGCTCTTTCCACAGTGTTTTTTGGTTTTGTTTAATATATATTTTTATTGATTTCAGAGAGGAAGGGAGAGGGAGAGAGAGATAGAAACATCAATGATGAGAGAGAATCATGGATCGCTGCCTCCTGCACGCCCCACACTGGGGATCGAGCCCACAACCCCAGGCATGTGCCCTGACTGGGAATCGAACTGTGACCTCCTGGTTCATAGGTTGACGCTCAACCACTGAGCCACACTGGTCAGGCCACAATGTTATAGATCAGGGGTCCTCAAACTACGGCCTGCGGGCCACATGCAAATACAAATATTGTATTTGTTCCATTTTGATTTTTTACTTCAAAATAAGATATGTGCAGTGTGCATAGGAATTTGTTCATAGTTTTTTTTTAAACTATAGTCCAGCCCTCCAACGGCCTGAGGGACAGTGAACTGGCCCCTGTTTAAAAAGTTTGAGGACCCCTGTTATAGATGAATGTGGTACAGGGGATGTGGCCACACATAGTGTAGTGACTAAACATTTACTCTCCACTTCTTTGTTTTCTCTGGCCCCACTCCCCTAAAAGTGGAGTGCTATGACTTCCTCTTATTTTCCTTTTTTTGTGTGTGTTAATCCTCACCCAAGGATATTTTTCCCATTGATTTTTAGAGAGAGTGGAAGAGAGAGGGAAAGGCAGAGAGAAACATCCACGTGAGAGAAACACATCGATTGGTTGCCTCCTGCCCTAGCTCCCACCAGGGCCCAGGCCCGGGAGGAGCCTGTAACCAAGGTACGTGCCCTTGACCGGAATCAGACTCTTCGGTCTGCAGGCCAACGCTCTATCCACTGAACCAAACCAGCTAGGGCGGCTATGACTCCTTGATACGTGGGCACAATACGGAAATGAGCCTGTGCTTGGGGAGGATATTCTATGTAGGAAGGGCCCACATCCCTCTTTGAAATGTTAACATGTTAAGCCCTAACTGGTTTGGCTCAGTGAATAGAGCGTCGGCCTGCAGACTGAAGGGTCCCAGGTTCGATTCCGGTCAAGGGCATGTACCTTGGTTGCGGGCACATCCCCAGTCGGGGATGTACAGGAAGCAGCTGATCAATGTTTCTCTCTCATCGATGTTTCTAACTCTCTATCCCTTTCCCTTCCTCTCTGTAAAAAATCAATAAAATATTTAAAAAAAATAAAATAAAATGTTAACATGTTGCTTGCAGACAGTGGCAGCTGAAAAATCATCCTTTTTTTTTTTTTTCCTCTTTCTTCTTTGTTTTCCCAGCTCAGCAAAAGGCCAAGATGCCTAGCGGTTTCCCAAGACTATGTGTTTATTGCAGGAGCCAAAAGCTTCTCCATCTACAATCTGCACGATGCTAAACGAATCTATGTTTACGAGAAATTTAAGGCCGAGGTCATGTCCATCTGGGCCACAGACTTGGGGAATGAAACGCTTATGGCTCCTGTGGATGAAATGGGTACTTGTTCTTCATCTTCCTTTAGCCTCATTTACATGACCTGTACACCGAGCATGTCAAACTCAAGGGCTAACACGAGCCCAATAAACAAGGTTTAAGTTTACGTGGCCGCAAAAAAACAAAAGCTTCCATTTTCATAGAAACGTAGGTTTATTTCGAAAAGTATAGTATTTATAAAAAAAAGCACAAGAGCAATGATAAGATTCATGTTTTCATCCTGACACTTGGCATCTCCTCTCTGCTACCATCTTTCCTACTTTGGGGGAAATCTTTTTTTTTTTTTTTAAATATATATTTTATTGATTTTTTACAGAGAAGAAGGGAGAGGGACAGAAAGTTAGAAACATTGATGAGAGAGATCGATCAGCTGCCTCCTGCACGCCCCCCCCACTGGGGATGTGCCTGCAACCAAGGTACATGCCCTTGACCGGAATCGAACCTGGGACCCTTGAGTCCGCAGGCCGACGCTCTATCCACTGAGNNTTTTTTTTTTTTTTAAATATATATTTTATTGATTTTTTACAGAGAAGAAGGGAGAGGGACAGAAAGTTAGAAACATCGATGAGAGAGATCGATCAGCTGCCTCCTGCACGCCCCCCCCACTGGGGATGTGCCTGCAACCAAGGTACATGCCCTTGACCGGAATCGAACCTGGGACCCTTGAGTCCGCAGGCCGACGCTCTATCCACTGAGCCAAACCGGTTCGGCTGGGGGCAATCTTGTTCACAGCGATCACTTTCAATACTGACCCATGGTGAATGTCAGTAATTCTGGATCTGACAGGAGACTTACTTCCTTTCATAATCCTATATAATAAAAGCCTAATATGCAAATTGATTGGTGGAACGACCAGTCGCTATGACGCACACTGACCACCAGGGGGAAGATCTCAAGGCAGGGCCTGCCCCCAACCTGCAAGTCCCAGGCCAGCCAAGGCAGGTGCCAGCAGGGGCCCCCCAATCGCCCCGCTGTCGGCCCACAGATCAGCCCTGATCGCTGGCCAGGCCTAGGGACCCTACCCGTGCATGGATTTCGTGCACTGGGCCTCTAGCTGTACCGGTTAGTAACTGCTCACACTGTTATGTTGGCTGGTCCACAAAAATATTCGTTATGGGCCGCATGCGGTCCATGGGCCACGAGTTTGACATGCTTGCTGTAGACCGTTGTTCATTTCCTTCCCAGGGGTGGGCAGGGCCAGACATTGGCAAGTTCTCCCTGGTCATGTACGGTGTGCCAGGCACTCTCCCAACATTTCACATACTGGCCCTTTAACCCTCAGCACAGCCCTAGGAGGTAAGTATACTTTTCAGAGGAGGCAACCGAGGCGCGGAGGTGAAATGACTCACTTGAGGTAACACAGGAAGTAAATGGCGCTGGCGGGATTCGAACCAGGCAGGAGGCCCTGGAGTCCACACCCCGCGGGCACTCAGCAATCCTGCCGCTCACAGAAACCAGGGCTTGCTCTCCCCCTCAGCCTGAGGACGAACCAGGCCCTCACGGGGACTGCAGCATAGAGGGCTGTAGACAGGGACCTGGGGCCCCGTCTCTGAGGGTGGCTGGGCCTGATGGACAGGTTAGGAAGGGCGCACTGGTAGGAGTCTGCAGAAGCCGGACAAGAGGCAGAGAGACGAGAAAGAACCACTGTGTGCACTGAGGGGAGAAACGATGGCCTGGACCAGGGCAGGGGCCGTTCACATGATAAGGAAGACTGCACGGTGGTTACATGCGATGCTCACACTAGGGAAAGTGAGGTGAGGGACATCAGAGAATTCTTTGTTCTATTTTCGCAAGTTTTCTCTAAGTCTAATATTAGTTCAAAATAAAAAGCTTTAAAAATGAAAAGGAAGCCCTGGCCGGTTTAGCTCAGTGGATAGAGCGTCGGCCTGCAGACTGAAGGGTCCCGGGTTGGATTCCGGTCAAGGGCATGTACCTCGATTGCAGGCTCCTCCCAGGCCCAGGCTCTGGTTGGAGCGCATGCAGGAGGCAAGCAATCTATGTGTTTCTCTCACATCAGTATTTCTCTGTCTTTCCCTCTCCCTTCCACTCTCTCTAAGAATCAATGAAAAAATATCCTTGGGTGAGGCTTAAAAAAAAAAAACGAAGATGTAATGGGAAAACTGGGTGAATGATGGGGTATGTGTATGGGGCAGGGAGGTCAGTGAGGGGGAGGAAAGAAAAGGACTCCGTTCTGCCTTAGATCACAGCTCGATGCTGAAGCCGCTGTGGGAGAATAGGGCTTCAGGGGTCGGTGTGTTCCATTTGCACGTGCCCAGCTTTGGTCTAATCGCGCCATATCTGGTCAGGTTCACCCGTGTGTGACCCTCGGCGTGATGAGTCTGAGGGCAGGGGCTGCCTGGCTCATCCCCAGCACATCCCTGGCCAGAGAGCAGGTACCCCAGGGGTGTGTACTGGGCGCACTTAGACCTCCACCCCCGTGGGCCGGTTGCCTTTGCGAGGTCTGTGTTACGGGTGGAGGGGCGGGTTCTGAGTGTCTGGGGGACACCTAAAGGAAGAGGCGAGAAGTCAGGGGGATGTGGATCCTCTACTGGAGGGAGCCCGTAGGTTACACAATAATTAGAATGACACAGATTTCAGGTGAGGCACATAGAAGAGTGAGATATGACCTTTCCCTCCAAGAACCTATAACCTCGCTAGAGGAATAAAACACACCCATAAGCCCGGCCGACATGGCTCAGTGGTTGCGAGTCGACCTATGAACCAGGAGGTCATGGTTCGATTCCCGGGTTGCAGGCTCGTTCCCCAGTAGGGGACGTGCAGAAGGCAGCTGATCAAGGATTCTCTCTCATCATTGCTGTTTCTATCTCTCTCTCCCTTTCTCTCTGAAATCAGTAACAATATGTTTAAAACAAAAAAAAAACACCCACAGGACACAGGTGGGTAATCAGGTGAGGCAGAATGGGATGATGACTAGCACAGGGGACAGGAGTCAAGGAGAGGGGACTGGTGTGGCCAGAGGGCCCATGGGAGGCTCCTAGGAGAAGGGGACGGGGCTGGGGTGGGCAGGTGCCCGGTGGAGGAAGGCAGGGAGACCCAGGCCCTCCCAGCGGGGGAGGGACGGGAGGTGGCCCGAGCGTACAGGAGCTGCCAACGCCAATCTCAGGAAGTCCGAGAGAAAGTGACAGCTCCCTCGTCTGTCTTACATTCTTACTCATTTTTCCCTTTCAGGTGTCATTAGACTGTTTTATCTTTGTAAGGAAGGTCTCTTCTTCATCAAAACCATCAATGAAGTGGTAAGTTCCTCTAGCGGGGCTGCACGCTGTAGCCAATCAGGTTCACTCTTAAGGTGGAGGCGAGGCCCTGGCTGAGTAGCTCAGTGGGTTAGAGCGCCGGGCGATACACCAAGGTTGAGGGTGCGATCCCCGATAAGGGCACGTACAAGAATCAACCAAAGAATGCATTCACAGGTGGGACAAAAGCGATGGTTCTCTCTCCTTTCCTCTCTCTCTCTGAAAAAAATCAATAAATAAAACTTGTAAAAATGTACTAAGCCCTAGCCAGTTTTCTCAGTGGTTAGAGCACCGGCCTGTGGAATGAAGGAAGAGTCATAGGTTTGATTCTGGTCCAGGGCACGCACCTCGGTTGCAGAATCAATCCCTGGCTTCGGTGGGGGCACGTGCAAGAGGCAACCAATCGATTTGTCTTTCTCACATCATGTTTCTCTCTGTGTGTCTCTCCCCCTCTCTTCCACTCTCTCTTAAAATCAATGGGAAATGCTCTAACCGGTTTGGCTCAGTGGATAGAGCGTCGGCCTGCGGACTGAGGGGTCCCAGGTTCGATTCCGGTCAAGGGCATGTACCTTGGTTTTGGGCACATCCCCAGTAGGGGGTGTGCAGGAGGCAGCTGATCGATGTTTCTAACTCTCTATCTCTCTCCCTTCCTCTCTGTAAAAAATCAATAAAATATATTTTTAAAAAATCAAGGAAAAATATCCTTGGGTGAGGATTAACAAGAAATAAAATTAAATTTAAGATGGAGGCAATGACAGCTGTCCTAGAATAGTAAGAAAGAGACACCTCCCTGGTCCAACAGCCTTCTCCAAAGTAGTCAATTAAAAGGTTCCCGGACCATGAGAGGTGGGAGCTGAATACCTTGGACTTATTACCATGTGGTTGAGAGGAGAGGATTATGAAGGAACTCCGGTCCAGGCTGAGCACCAGCCCAACATATCCGATAACTCCTTATGAGTCCCTAAAACTTCCGGGCCACCTCACATCCTGTTCCCCGGCCCATGCTGTTCCCTGTGCTTGGAGGACTCTCCCTGCCTCCCTACCTACTGTGTGTGCCTCTTAAATTTCTCCCGTGCCTCCAGGCCAGCTCTCTAACATACTCTCCCTCCTCTGTGCCACCACCGTACAGAACAGAATTTCCTTGGCATTTTCTCCCCCGCAGCCTTACTTGTTTACATGATGGCTTCTTCCCTGGGATGTAGGCTCCCTGAGGGTAGGGGCACGTCTTACCCGTGCATCCCTCGTTTCCACACACTGCCTGCATGTTGCTGTAGGTTCTCAGAATGTGGGCTCTTTTTATTTTTTAAGATTAATGAATCCCCAAAAGAGACAGTATTGCTCAGGGTAGATTTCTAATTGCAGTTTATCTTGTACAAAATGTTACTGATGGGTCCCGGGGCAAAGAAAGTATCCTATGTAATAAAAGCCTAATATGCTAAGTGTCCAGTCATCTGTTCAACCAATCAAAGCATAATATGCTAATGATATGCTAAGGCTGCTCAACCGCTTGCTATGATGTGCACTGACCACCAGGGGGAAGACACTCCGACCGGTAGGTTAGTTTGCTGCTGGGGTCCAGCCGATCAGGACTGAGTGAGACGGCCAGACACACCCAATAAAAATATATTAAAAAAAAATTTAAAAAAAGCCACAGACAGACTGGGAAACGTATCTGAGATATAAAGTTGAACCGATCGCTCATCAATCGCATTCCTAGGCTTTGACCCGAGAGAAATAAAAACGTGTCCACAGAGAGGCATCTCTCTGTGCCCCCAGCTTGGAAGGGTTTATGTGAACGCTGGGGGGGGGGGGCGGGGGGACAGGCCAGCCCCCACAGGCCCCCTCTCGGTCAGCGGGCGGCCTGGCTCTAGCAGCCTCTCTCTCCGTTTCAGGATGACACCAACAAGCAAACCATCTGCATGAAGATGGACATCTCTCACGGAGGGGACTTTGCAGCCTTCCTCATACAAGGCAAGGCTCACGGGGGCTGTGAAGAGAGTCCAGGTCTGCAGTCTCCCCTAGAGAACCCCCCTTCCCCTCGAGGACTCTTCAGAACTGCAGGGGCCGGGCGGAGTCCTCATATCCTCCACCCAGCTTCCCCAGGCACTTGTCAAACTTACTAGTGAGCCAATAACATGGGTACAATACGATTTTTTTAAAGGTAATATCCTTTGTAACATTGAATTGCTTTTCCTTTATTTATTTATTTATATTTATTTATTTTTTAAAAATATATTTTATTGATTTTTTACAGAGAGGAAGGGAGAGAGAGAGTCAGAAACATCGATGAGAGAGAAACATCGATCAGCTGCCTCCTGCACATCTCCCACCGGGGATGTGCCCACAACCCAGGTACATGCCCTTGACTGGAATCGAACCCAGGACCCTTCAGTCCACAGGCCGACGCTCTATCCACTGAGCCAAACCGGTTTCGGCGCTTTTCCTTTTTTTAAAAAAAATATTTTTTTAATTGATTTCAGAGAGGAAGGAAGAGGGAGAGAGATAGAAACATCAGTGATGAGAGAGAATTATTGACCGGCTGCCTCCTGCAAGCTCCCTACCAGGGATCGAGGCCGCAACCCGGACATGTGCCCTTGATTGAAATTGAACCTGGGACCCTTCAGTCTGAGGGCCGACGCTTTATCTACTAAGCCACACCAGCTAGGGCTATAATACTATTTTTTAAAATGTTTTTTTTATTGATTTCAGAGAGGAAAGGAGAGGGAGAGAGAGAAACATCAATGATGAGAGAGAATCATTGATCGGTTGCCTCCTGCACGCTCGCCCCTCCCCCCCGACTGGGGATCAAGCCTGTAACTCGGGCATGTGCCCTGACTGGGAATCGAACCATGACTTCCTGGTTCATAGGTAGATGCTCAACCATGGAGCCATACTGGCCAGGCGGTATAATAATGTTAATTATATATTCTTTCCCCGCCCCCCCCCCCCGCAATTTCACCAGTTTTCCCACGAATTTAATTTTTTCGCTCTGAGGGTCAGTCAGGAAACCACACTGCATCTAGTCTCACGTCTCCCTGGTCTATTCCTGACTGACAGTGCTTGGTCTCTCCTTGTTTTCCGCGACCTTGACATTTCTGAAGAGCACCGGTCAGATGTTTTGTGCAACGTCCCTCAATTTCATGGTTTGAGTGTTTCTCGTGGTTCCACTGGGGTTAAGGATTTGGGGGAAGATACGCAGAGGTGAAGGGCTTTTTTCACTGCAGTGAACCAGGGCCAGTGTGACAGCAACGTGACTCTCTGCTGCCCATGTTAACCTTGACATTTAGTTAAAGTGGCATCTGCCAAGCTCCCCCCACCCCCCCTCCCGGCTGAGCCACTGTGGTGCCCTGTCCGAACTCTGTCAGAAGGGAGTCACCAAGTCCAGGCCACACTGAAGGGGAGAGGCAGCAGAACCAAAGAATTTCCGGCTGAATGCTGAAACCACCAGTCATCGAAAACCACTTGGGGGAGATACTTTGAGACTCTACAAATACCCTGTTTCTTTTTAAAGTTTTGTCCACCAATTTAAGCAATGTTGCAATTATTACTATGGTGATGGACTTTTTTTTTTTCTTCCTTCCAAATGGACTGTTAGCTTGATTTTTTAAAAAAATATATTTTATTGATTTTTTACAGAGAGGAAGGGAGAGGGATAGAGAGTTAGAAGCATCAATGAGAGATACACATCGATCAGCTGCCTCCTGCACACCCCCTACTGGGGATGTGCCCGCAACTTAGGTACATGCCCTTGACCGGAATCGAACCTGGGACCCTTGAGTCCACAGGCTGATGCTCTATCCACTGAGCCAAACCGGTTAGGGCTGTTAGCTTGACTTTTAACTTTTGAATATTTAGACATATGATTTATGGGCCTCTATTTTATTTTTTATTAATTTATTTTTTATATATTTTTATTGATTTCGGAGAGGAAAGGAGAGGGAGAGAGAGATAGAAACATCAATGATGAGAGAGAATCACTGATTGGCTGCCTCCTGCACACCCACCACTGGGGATCGAGCCCGAAACCTGGGCATGTGCCCTTGGCCGGAATCAAACCTGGGGACCTTCAGTCCGCAGGCCAACGCTCTATCCACTGAACCAAACTGGCTAGGGCTGGGCCTCTATTTTTAAAAAAGATATTTTTATTGATTTCAGAGAAGGGAGAGGGAGAGAGGGATAGAAACATCCATGATGATGAGAGAGAATCATGGATCGGCTGCCTCCTGCATACCCACTACTGGGGATTGAGCCTGCAACCCCGGGCACGTGCCCTGACCGGGAATCGAACTGTGACCTCCTGGTTCATAGGTTGATGCTCAACCACTGAGCCACACCAGCCGGGCTGGGCCTCTACTGATATTGTTTCCCTGGTCCCTCCCAGGTCACGTGCTTGAGCAACATGTGTATTTACACCGCTTTATGCATCAAAGGAGACTTTATTCTGCAGCAATTTCCCAGGGCGGCCCAAACAGTGCCACCCTGGGTGGCTTAAAGCAACAGATCACTATTTTCTCCCAGAGTTCTGGAGGCCAGAATTCTGAAGTCAAGGTGACCAGTTGATCACTTTTTTGTTTTTGTGTTAATCCTCACCTGAGGATATCTTTCCGTTGATTTTTTTAGAGAGAGTGGAAGGGAGGAGAGACAGAGAGAAACATTGATGTGAGAGAGACACGTTGATTGGTTGCCTCCCTCATGCACCCTGACCAAGGCCAGGGATGGAGCCTGCAACCTAGGTACGTGCCCTTGACCGGAACCGAACCTGGGACCCTTCAGTCTGCCGGCCTTCGCTCTATCCACTGAGCCAAACCGGCCAGGGCGAGGAGCACTTTTTGAAGGAAACCTTTAGCCAGGAACCCATCCCACGGGAAAGCAGCCCCTCCCCAATGGGCAGGTACTCGGTACAGAGCCGCGCACATTTCTATGACAAGACAAAGTCCCACGCCGCCCCCCCCCACAGGTTGTCACCTGCCCCAATATTGGTCAGAAGGATTCTCTTGGGGCATCACTCCCAGTTCCAATCCCTTCTCGGCCTAGCCCTGCCCGGTGCTGGTTCCATACGAGCCGCCTGCCTCCCCAGAGAGGAATCGCTGAGACACGATGTCAGTGGGGTTTGCCACTGGGGAACACCTGGGGACGGGCCCAGCAGAGTCTGGTTAGAAACTGCTAGGGTTCACCCTAGCCGGTGTGCTCAGTGGTTAGAGCGTCAGCCTGTGGACAGAAGGTCACTGTTCGATTCCGGTCAAGGGCACATGCCCGGGTTGCGGGCTCGATCCCCAATAGGGGACGTGCAGGAGGCAGCCGATCCATGATTCTCTCTCATCATGGATGTTTCTCTCTCTCTCCCTCTCCCTTCCTCTCTGAAACCCATCAACCAACCAATCAAAGCTGCTGGGCAGTGCAGGTGCGGTGGCCTCGGGGGAGCAGCCCAGCTCTCCAGGAGTGAGGACCCTGCTGTTCGGGGGTGTCTGCCGGCCTCCGTGTCAGGGGCTCTGAGGAGACAGGCCGTCCTCAGAGGACACGTGGCGCCTGCGTGCAGTTGCTCAACAGTTCCTGGCTTTCCCAACGCAGGGGCTGGAGACACTTGGCTGGACGTGTACAAGTTGCCCAAGGAGGCTTGGGTCAAGGAAGTGGAACACCCCCAACTGGCTGTGAACCCAAAGAAAAAAACCAAACAGCTCCAAGCGGTAGGAAACCCACCTCTAACCGCTGCGTTTCTCCCTCCCCTGGCCCTCCATCCCGCATGAGCCCTCCTGGGGACATGGAGATGAATGGGGGTGGGAGGGAGGCCAGGCACCCTGGCCATGTCTCCCAAACCGATTCGCTCTGGTTCAAACCGGACGTTAACGGGCAGAGTGGCTGCGGGAGCAGGACTCAGTCCCTCCCGGCTCTGGGCGTTGCCTCTCCACCCAGGACTCCTTAGGCATTTCTCTGGGGGCCTTTCCTCTTGCCTCCCAGGCAATTTCACTTCCCTTCGGGGCTGATGTAACCCTTTCATGCCCCGCATTCCCCTGAATTTCCCAGACTCTGATATAAACAGCTTGTTCTCAGTATACAGAAATGCAGGTATTTAAAAAAAAATGTATTTGCATTGATTTCAGAGCGGAAAGGAGAGGGAGAGAGATAGAAACATCAATGAGAGAGAAGCACGGATCTGCTGCCTCCTGCACACCCCACTCTGTGGATCCAGCCCGCAACCGCGGGCATGTGCCCTGACGGGGAATCGAACCGTGACCTCCTGGTTCATAGGTCCACGCTCAACCACTAAGCCATGGCCAGGCATGGGTCTAAGTCTACCACTTTGCTATTTACTCTCTATCAGTCCTACCGTTTTTTTCTTCCTTTTCCCTCTTTGACTGCCATCTTTGGAATTATTCTGGTGTTTGTTTTTTCCCCTCCTCTGTGGTCTTATTATATGTGCCTTTTCCTTATTGTAGGATGGAAGCACCTGTTGTCTGGTGGAGTTTAAGTTGAGTATTCCAGTCCAGGTAATGAAGATCAAGCCACCCAAACCCATTACAGGCCAGTATGATTCCACTAATACTCTCCTTTGGCCATTGATTTTGCATTGATTTTCTTTTTGTTGCCTTTTCCCACCTTTCCCATCTTTTCTATTTATTGGCAGCAATATCTAAATCACAAGTACAGTTCTGGAGAGAAAATGTTCTTTTTTTTTTAATATATTTTATTGATTTTTTACAGAGAGGAAGGGAGAGGGATTAGAGAGTTAGAAACATTGATCAGCTGCCTCCTGCACACTCCCCACTGGGAATGTGCCCACAACCAAGGCACATGCCCTTGACCGGAATCGAACCTGGGACCCCTGAGTCCGCAGGCCGACGCCCTATCCACTGAGCCAAACCGGTTAGGGCGAGAAAATGTTCTTTAAGTGATAAACTCTGGGACCTAAAGACACACGTTATAAATGTTATAGGGATTCTGTTAACTAACAGAATGGGGAGACCATGAAACAGAGAGGTCTTTCTTGGTGCTGATAGGAATTCATTCCTTTTTTTAAAAAAATTTTTTTTTAGATTTTTTTTTTTACATTGGTTTGTTTGAATCAGAATCCAAACATATTAATTGACTTGTCATGTCTTTTTTGTTTGTTTGTTTTTTAAATATATTTTTACTGATTTCAGAGAGGAAGGGAGAGGGAGAGAAACATCAATGATGAGAGAGAATCATTGATCGGCCGCCTCCTGCACATCCCCTACTGGGGATCCAGCCTGTAACCCAGGCATGTGCCCTTGACTGGAATTGAACCTGGGACCCTTCAGTCCACAGGCCGACGCTCTATCCACTGGGCCAAACCAGCTAGTGCTGGAGTTCATTCATTGCTACACCCCATGTTAGTTCATTCATCAGTACAGTCAGCAGTAGGTTCTGCACGTGGAAGCGAAACGATGACGATGTATAACAAACCGGTTAGACCAGTGATGGCGAACCTTTTGAGCTCGGCGTGTCAGCATTTTGAAAAACCCTAACTTAACTCTGGTGCCGTGTCACATAGAGAAATTTTTTGATCTTTGCAACCCTAGTAAAACAAAGACTTATATTTTTGATATTTATTTTATATATGTAAATGCCATTTAACAAAGAAAAATCAACCAAAAAAATGAGTTCGCGTGTCATAGGTTCGCCATCACTGGGTTAGACCATCCGTGAATGGAATATGCTACCGTGAGCTTATCAACGAGGAGCCTGCTGTAGAGAGCTACGCAGCGAAGTGATAACAGTGGCTGCCCTGGGGAGGGGCATCCGGGCCACCGTGGGACCCGGCAGGCAACTTGAGGGGCCTGGGCACGTTCCAGAGAGTACCGAGTCCTGACAGTTGGGGGTGTGGACCCAGAAACGAAATCGCCCGGTTTTCCTGTGGGCTTAGGGACAGATGACAGGCAAGAAACGAAAGCTTATGGGCAGGGGAGTGATGAAGACAGTGACTGACAGAGGGAGGTGGCCTTGGAAAGAAAGGTAGTTGCAGGAATCTAAACAGAGGAAGGGACAGGACTGCCTGCTGCGCTGGTGGGGCAGCGACCGTGCCCTCAGGTCTCCGGTGACGTGGGGAACATCCCCTGGAGATGCTGTAACCGGGGGTGAGGACCTGCGGTGGGAGGGAGACGTGGTAGCAGAAAGAGCAGCAGCTCGTGGCCCGTGCTCCCTGAGCGCTGGGGTAGCAGAGAGGCCCGGGAAAGACAGTGCCTGGGCTCACGGACAGACGGACGGACAGATGGACCAACGGAAGGTTGCAGGCAAGACTGGGTTTCTGAGGAGGCGGGATTCTGCAGGGAGCTGGGAAGCGTGGAGGAAGGAGGGGAGCCTCAGGAAGCGGGAGCCGGACGGTCTGGCCGACTCTGGACTATGTCCCGCGCAGGCAGCCTATTTAAGAGCCCCCTGGAAGTGTTTGCAAAGATGGAGGGCTGCTACGGGCTGGGCTCGGGCCAGAACCACATCATCAAGGACAGTCAGTGGGAGCAGCACACCGCCGTCTTCAACGCCACCTACAGGAAGTACCTGGATGGGGAGTGGGAGGAGGAGCCGCTCAGGTGAGCCCTCGCCCTGTACCCCGGCCCCCAAGGCTTCTCCTCAAGGACCTGAATCAATCCGGGGTCTAAAAGCTTCTGGTTTGGGGCTTCTCTCTGAGAACTCCAGCAGATCATTCGAGAAGTCATATATATATATATATTATTATTATTTATAATAAGTCATATATATATTTTATTGATCTCAGAGAGAAAGGGAACAGGAGAGAGAGAGATAGAAACATCAGTGATGAGAGAGAATCATTGATCGGCTGCTTCCTGCACGCCCCCTATTGGGGATTGAACCCGCAACCCGGGCATGTCCCCTGACTGGGAATCAAACCATGACCTCCTGGTTCATAAGTCGATGCTCACCCACTGAGCCACGCTGGCTGGGCAAGAGGTCATATCTTTTTGAGATTTTTTTAAACAGGACAAAGGCTGGGAACATGGATTTCAAGAAGGAATAGATAGTAGCTATGGAGATGGCAAACAGCTTATTATACTACTTTAGGTATGATACCATCTCTTAGCATTTTGTCCTAGTTATCTAGACAACACGGAAGATGCTAGACGTTGAACGGTAAGTCACTACCGTTAACATCTGTTTCCATTTCCAGCGGGCCCCACTCGCCCCATGTCCTGACGGTAAAAGCAGAGCCCCAGCCTGGGAAGTGTCTACTGGGGATCGAGCCCACAACCTGGGCGTGTGCCCTGACTGGGAACCGAACCGTGACCTCCTGGTTCAGAGGTCGATGCTCACCCACTGGGCATGAACGCTCTCATCTTGCCCTCATTGGGCCTTGAGTTTGCTCCATCAGGACACAGCCCTAGGGCTGAGCCCCCACGGCACCCCGCTGCACCCTGGGCTGGAATGAGCGAGGCTCAGGGGAGCGCTGCCTGGCGAGGCGTTTAGGAACCTGCAGGCAGCTGTTAAACCGCTGGTTACTGTCCATCGTGAGAGTGTTTATACCACAGAAAGCCACAGCCCTATAAATCAGGAATTGGGGCTTTAAAAAACAGAGCCAATTTTTCAGCACAGCATGGCTGTACCGCCCCCAGGATAAGAGGGCATTCAGGCATATGGCCCAAGTCTGGTCCTGAAGGGGTCTTCCCGGGTCAGGGAGGGCGCTGCCCAGGGCTGGGCACTGGTCCCGCCTGGGAGAGGCTCCTGCAGCCCCGCCCCCTGCACCCACCAGGACCTGCACCCAGAATGCCATGTGCCTCGGGGCTCTGGACCCCTTTTCCAGTCCTGGTACCGAGACTACCAGCCTTGCTCCTTGCCAAGGAGTCTGCCATGGCTCTGACGAGTCTCTCTCTCTCTCTCTCTCTCTCTCTCTCTCTCTCTCTCTCCAGCATGGCCACGTTCCACTTCCTTTTTCACAGCTGCCTAACTGTGATGCCAGCAGAGGTCAAGAGCCCCCCAGGTAAGTGACCATGAAGGAGTGGCTGCCCTGGGCACGTGGCCAGTCACCTGGGCAATGCCTTAGCAAACCTCCCACCCCAGAGGGGTCCCCGCAGCACACCCTGCGTGGGGGGAGGGGGCCAGGTAGAAGCCGGCTCTGGCTGTGGCTGCACTGCTCCTGGCTGGGCTGCGGCCCAGAGGCCCTGAGAATGGGGCTGGCACTGTCTTCCGGGAGTGACCGGCCTCAGGGGAGGCTGCCAGGCTGTTCTGGATATGAATTCACTTCGTACAGGATGTGATTTAAAAACTGACAGCCAGCCCAGCCCATGTGGCTCAGTGGTTGAGCGTCGACCTAGGAGCCAGGAGGTCTTGGTTCCATTCCCGGGTTGCGGGCTCAGTCCCCAGTAGGGGACCTGCGGGAGGCTGCCGATCCATGATTCTCTCATCATTGATGTTCCTACCTCTCTCTCCCTCTCCCTTCCTCTCCGAAATCAATAAAAATATATTTTTAAAAATATCAGTAAAACACTGACAGCCAGATGGACACGAATGATCTAGAAGCTGTGGGAGCAGCCGAGGGCAGCTGCGGCCACTGTCCCTCCCAGGAAGGGGAGCTGGCCTAGGAGCAGCCCTCGGGGTGTCCCGCCCCTGCTCTCCGGGATGCTCACCCTTGTGGTGGGTGCCGCCCATTGGAACAAACCACTTTTTAAAAATATATTTTTTAATTGGTTTCAGAGAGAAAAGGAGAGGGAGAGAGAGAGAAAAACATCAATGAGGAGAGAGAATCATGGATCGGCTGTCTCCTGCACGCCCCACACTGAAGATCGAGCCTGCAACCCAGGCATGTGCCCTGACCGGGAATCGAACTGTGACCTCCTGGTTCATAGGTCGACGCTCCACCACTGAGCCACACCAGCCCGGCGGAACAAACCATTTTTTATTTCAAACCGACTTCCCCTTGGGCAATGGCCACCCCGGCTCCTTACTGACGCCCCCTCCTCTCTTTTCCCAGGGGTCCCCAGTGTCCTCGGCGTGCACTGGACGGGCCGGCACAACTTCTTCCTCTATTCACTCAACCGCAACCTGAAGGACAGAATTGGTACTCGGCTGCCTGAGCTCGGGGCCCTGGGAACAGGTCCTGCTCCAGCTTAGCCGAGAGCACGTGGCTGGCACATAGTGTGGCTTCAGGGACCAGAGCTGTGCGGGCAGATGTGGGGGACGTGGGGGCGGTGGTGTGGCCTGAGGCTGTCTCAGAACGGTCCTGCTTCTTTTTAAAAAAAATATGTATTTTTTATTGATTTCAGAGAGGAAGGGAGAGGGAGAGAGAGAGAAACATCAGTGATGAGGGAGAATCATTGACCGGCTGCCTCCTGCACACCCCACACTGGGGATCGAGTCCACAACCTGGGCATGTGCCCTGACCGGGAATCGAACCGTGACCTCCTGGTTCATAGGTCGATACTCAACCCCTGAGCCACGCCGGCCGGGCCTGTCCCGCTTCTTAAAGACTACAGGTCAACGGGGACAAAGCCCAGTCAGGTCTCCAGGGCCCCTGGGCAGCGAAGGTCGGGAGAAGGTGGCCTTGACCTCAGAGGGCCAGGGCCAGGGCCAGGGCCAGGGCCAGAGCCGGGCCCGGCCCAAGTGCCTGCGAACTGTACAGTCTTAGGCCTGTCACCTGATACCCCAATCCCCCGACTTCTCCTCCGAAACACAGAGCTGGTTAATGACCATCCTGCCTCCTGCTCACATTGGCTGTGAGCAGCAAAATGCAGAGTTTCTGTATGTGAAAGCTCTTTGGCATCGACAGGCCCTTAGGAAAGACATTTGTTGGTTTTTACATATTTATGGGGACGGTTACACGAGTCAGTTCACTCTGTGGTATTCCCTTGAGCGGAACACTTATGCTGTATTTTAGAGTTATGCTTCCCAGGCACCTTTCAGCCTCCACAAAGGCAACCTGGCCTCTAACCTGGGCTTCGGTGCTGACTGCCTAGGTGACCTTGGGAAAATCAGCCACTTCCGTGCCTCAGTCTCATCTGTAAAGTGGGAGCTAGCAGGACCCACTCATAGGACCCTGTGGGAATCCAATGGAGCGATGTGTGAAAGCGCTTCCCACGGCGTCTGCGCTCACTGATCATGAGCTGCAGCCTAACAGGCGTGTGATGTGCTCTATCATCCCGAGCAAGGAGCTAGCGCTGCACGGACGGGGGTGAGATGGGAGTCCACACAGGCGCTCCTGCCCTCGTCCCCGACAGGCAGGCTAGCCTGATCTCAGGTGGTGCCGGTGGAGGGGACGGCGGGTGTGGGGCCTGGGGGGGCAGCCCGGTGAATGTGTCCTTCCCGCTAGAGCCCGAGGGCGTGTGGCCTTGTGCCGCGCCCATTGCCTTGTCTCAGCTCAGCGACTGCGGCTCCTACCTGGTGCTGGCCTGTGAGGACGGGGTGCTGACGCTGTGGGACCTGGCCGAAGGTGAGCCCCACCTCTGCCCGGCACCCGGATGTATCTCCAGGGACCGAGACTCCAGGAGCTCTGAATTCCTGCTGATCTTAAAGGCCCTCGGAGGGCTGGTCCTGCTTTCCCCTCATTCACTAATTCATTCAATAGACATCACCTCCCAGCGCCCGCCCCCACGCTCTCAGAACAAGCAAGTCTTCCTTCCTGCTCCCCCAACTGCTGACAGCAGGAACCTCCTTGCTGTTGAAGCTGAGAGACCTGGATAGCGATCAGTTCGAGACTAGCAGCTACTGTGGGTGGGCAGAACGATCACAACTTCACAGTCCCTTCCGATAGCTTGTTTTCATCTTCCTGGATATTGATAATATCTGATATGCAGGATGGTCTTAGGCGATCCCTGTGAAAGGGTTGTTCGACCGCCAAAGGGGTCTCGACCCACAGGTTGAGAACCGCTGTTCTAAGGGTTACTTAGAAGGGGTTCCCTGAAGGGGGCGCTCACTGCTTGATTTTTGTCCTCACATCCCTCAGGCCCTTGCCGGCTGCAATCCCGCACCAGGGCTGCATCCCTTTGTCCCCCCTTTTAAAAAAATATTTTTATTGATTTCAGAGAGGAAGAGAGAGGGAGAGAGAGAGAGAGAAACATCAATGATGAGAAGGAATCACTGATCGGCTGCCTCCTGCACGCCCCACACTGGGGATGGAGCCTGAAACCCAGGCACGTGCCCTGACCAGGAATCGAACCGTCACCTCCTCGTTCCTAGGTCAACGCTAACCACTGACCCACGCCGGCTGGGCCCTTTGTCTCCTTTCCGAACTGCATGCGTGCCTCTCTCTCCCCAGGACTGCCTCTTGGGGTCATCGCTCTTCCTGAGATGTGTTCCTGCCAAAGCATTCACTTCCTGAAACACTTCTTGGTCCACAAAGGGCGGAACGTGTACCCTGAGGGGCCGGCGAAGTCCCAAACGACCTGTGTGGTGCTGTGCACGGACTCGTCCCTCCACCTGGTGACCGCTGCGGGGGCCCGAGGCCCCACCGTCAGCGTGCTGGTGGAGAGGTCGGTGGCTCTGAGGGGAGGGCGGGGGAAAGGATCCGCCAGGGCTGGTAGCGAAGCAGCGACCACCTCCCAGGCCGGAGCCCCCTTGCCCCACAGCCACCTCCCTCTCCCCATGAGCTGCTCAACCTCACGTCTCCCGTATGCGGGTGTCTGTATGCAGCAGGGTCCCAACAGAGTGGTATGATGGCAGACAACCCCGTTCACAGCCCACACGGCCAAGAAGAGGGTCACTTCCGCCAAAATAGCTTTTTCTCGGTTTCCCCATGGTCCCTCTCTCTTCTTTATTTTTTTTTAAATATATTTTTTATTGATTTCAGAGAGGAAGGGAGAGGGAGGGAGAGATAGAAACATCCATGATGAGAATCACCCACTGGCTGCCTCCTGCACGCCCCCTACTGGGGATCGACCCCACCACTAGGGCACGTGCCCTGGCCTAGAATCGAACCGTGACCTCCTGGTTCATAGGTCGATGGTCAATCACTGAGCCACACCGGCTGGGCGGGCGAGAGTCCACCTTTTGATGGGAGTTGGTCTCAAACATCACAGCCCTTTTTTTTTTTTTCAATCCACCACAGGGTTTTCCTAAATTCATTCCGTTGCTTTCCTTTAGAAATTACCCACACCCGTGGGCGTGTGTATATGGAGGGAGCGTGTAAATGGCACCACGGTCTAAGCATCCTCCCACTTATATTTCAGTGCTATTTATTCTGTAACTTGCTCTGCGTGTTCATGAGGGTGCCCGGCATGCCGCCCTCAGCTGCAGGCCTCATTCCCACCGCTGCGCTGTGTTCTGCGGTGCACACACCAGTTACTGACGCGTTCTCCCAATGGAGACTTGCATTGCTCCCAGTTTCTGGCGCTCTAGAGAGTCCCCAACATCTCTCTTGCTGCTTATCTGCAAGCGTTTATTCAGGATGCACGCCTGGGAGAGGAGAGGATGAGTGTCTGTCCGTCTGGTGCCCACAGGCCCGTCAAGCACCCGGAGGAGGCTCTCTGCGCCGTGGCCCCCGTCCCGGCCTTGCCTGGCATGGTAGGTTCCTCGTGCCTCTCACTCCTCTGCAGCGATGGCTCATGCCGCCTCCTCTCTGCAGGCCATCATGTGCCGGAGCTCACAGCTCAGTGGGGACGGCAGACCAGTCCCCAGGCCGCTGACCTGAGCTGGGTCCGAGGCCGCGTGCCCCAGAGCACGTCGGTTCTCTGTTTTCCCACTTCCTGCCCGGCTTCTTGTGTTCCACGCTGGGGCCCGTAGAGAACCCCGTGCCCATCCCGCTGCCCCCAGGTGCTGACCTTCTGCAGGAACGGCTCCGTGCTCCTGCTGGACGTGGCCCGGCCTCACGTCGTCTGTGCCTTCGCGCCCCCCGGGCCTTACCACCTGGCAGTGCCCTGGAAGCCAGTGTTTGCCGTGTCTTTGCAACACCCGTTCTTCCTGCTCCGAGGTAGGGACGGGGGACCATGAGGGCGCGCTGCCCAGACCTGGGGCCTGCTGACCGCTTCCCTGACTTCCTCAGTGGCCCCTCCCGAAGTCCTAGGGCGACCCCATCCAATCTGCTCCCCACTCTTTTTGTTTTTTTAATATACAATTTTATTGCTTTCAGAGAGGATGGGAGAGGGAGAGAGAGAAACATCGATGATGAGAGAAAATCATCCATCAGCTGCCTCCTGCACGCCCCCTACTGGGGATCGAACCTGCAACCCGGGCATGTGCCCTGACCGGGAATCGAACCGTGACCTCCTGGTTCATAGGTCGATGCTCAACCCCTGAGCCACGCCAGCTGGGCTGCTCCCCACTCTTTACCCCCCCCACCCCCCCAGCCCCAGAGTCCCCACCAAACACTCAGGAGAGACGCCAGGCAGGCCTTCTCTCTGGACCCCTGCTCCTCCAGACCAAGTGGGCCGTCCCGGCTCAGCCCCAATGACCCGGCCCCACCTGGGCCACAGAGACACAGAGAAGGTGATGCTGACACAAAAGCGCACTCTCGTCTCATCTCAGGAGACCATCCGGACAGGGACAGTGACACCCCGAGTTCTGTCTTCTACTTCAATTTCAACTCCTGCTCACTCCTGGAGAACACCTCCAACAGCTGCTTCATTCCCCAAGCGGACTTGGACGCCGCGGGCTTCCCCCAGGCCTTGTCCCTGGAGAGGAGATGCGAGGGCTTCTTCCAGAAGAGGTAGCTCCCAGCTCTCCCCACCCCTGCTCCCGGCTCTCCCCACCCCTGCCCCGGCTCTCCCCACCCCTGCCCCAGGCATGGCCTGGGTGGGAACAGTGGAGTTGGTTTGAGGGCAAGACCCTTCCGGCATTTGAATCCTCCCCGCGCACTCCGATTCCCGCTCCGATTGGTAGAAGAGGAGGAATGAGCTGAGGCTGATGAGGAAGGAAGGCCTCCAGTTGGTGCGTTCTTCCTGTTAAGATAGGCTTTCCTTTCTCCCTCTCTCTCTCTCTCTGTCTCTCTCTCTCAAGTATATTTTTATTGATTTCAGAGAGGAAAGGAGAGGGAGAGAGAAATAGAAACATCAGTGATGAGAGAGAATCATTAATTGGCTGCCTCCTGCACGCCCCACACTGGGGATCAAGCCCGCAACCCGGGCATGTGCCCTGACCAGGAATTGAACCTGACCTCCTGGTTCATAAGTTGATGCTCAACCACTGAGCCTCACCGGCCGGGCTCCTTCTTGAAGGCATATTTGGGTTATTAGACACCATCGGGGCTGGCAAATGAGGGCCTGTGGACCAAATCCAGCCCACGGCCGCCTGGGTGAAGGGAGCTTCCTGGGGACATGGTCACGCTCAGCAGCAGAGTGGACCATCCCACCAGAGCCTGCAGGACCCACAGAGCCCGCAGCCCGAGACCCCTTTCCTTCACCCACCATCTGGATGCACAGGCGTCAGGCCTTCTGACTCTGCCCACCCCCCAGTCCCACCCGGGTTCCTGTCCGCTGTGAAAGCCCAGTGAGGGCCTGGCCCACCTGGAGAAGCAAGTGTCTCTTTCACTCCGCCCCCCCCCACACACATACCGATTTCTGGGGCTGCACATGCTTGTCGAGATTTCTTGCCGGGGTCTGACGGTACATTTTGGGTGGAAGGGTCATTGCTGGAGCCCTGGGTTCTCGACTCAGACCGGTCACGGCACGTCGGGGACTTGGGCAGGTCCCCTCCCTGCCAGGTAGCAGGGTCCTCCTGCCAGCTGAGCCCCGAGAGTCTGTGGCCCTCCCATCCCCACAGTGTCCGTGGGCCCCTTTCTCTGTTTACAGTCTCCGCAAGAGGGTGAAGGCGGTTGGCTAAGAGACTCAGGTTTGAATCGGACGCCATCCCTTACTAACTGTGAGACCTGGGGGGCGTTCCTCAACCTCCCAGAGCCTCCGTTCCCTCATTCACTCAAAAAATGGTTACTGAGCCGAAACCGGTTTGGCTCAGTGGATAGAGCGTCGGCCTGCGGACTGAGAGGTCCCGGGTTCGATTCCGGTCAAGGGCATGTGCCTGGGTTGCGGGCATATCCCCGGTGGGGGATGTGCAAGAGGCAGCNGGTCGTCAGGTATCTCTCGTGGTTTCACGGTAGCTTCGCGGGTCGGAGGGAGACCTGAGAGTTTCCATGGGCAGGAGAGGGATGTCTTTGTCCAGGGCTCCTGTGGGGGCTGGGGGGGAGGCCTTTCCCAGAATCCTCTCTGTGTCTTCATTGACCAGACTTGCTCTGGGGCTCACTCTCTAGCAGAGCACTGACCTGACAGGAAGGAGGAGGGATCACGCTTCCCGGGGAGGCAGCCAGTGGGCGAGCAGCGTGTGCAGGTGGTGGCAGGCGTGTCACGGCGGAGAATGAACTTGGGGACAACGAGCCACGCTGTTCCACTGCTGCCAGGACACAGTCTAAATCGTCTAAACCTAATAGTCTACAATGATTGTAATGACTTTGGTCAGATGCTTGGCATCACTCACCCAGCTTACACACCAGGGGCTTCAAACGGTGAATTAATGCTTTTGTTTCTCTGGGGGGTGAGTCGTGCAGACCTTTGAACGGGGGCGACACCTGGCATTTCTTCATTTCCTATGTGGCTTTTAGCTGTAGCTGTGTTAAAGGCTCTGGTGGTTAAGTCGTGTGTGTGTGCACGTGTGGGTGCGTGTTTCTTCAATGATCTAAGCCAGTGGTCAGCAAATTGCGGCTCGTGAGCCACATGCGGCTCTTTGGCGCCTTAAGTGTGGCTCTTTCACAAAATACCGACTTCTGCGCGAGGGCCACGAAGTTTCAATCGCCCTGTACGTGCGCGCCCGCACGTGGTATTTTGTGGAAGAGCCACACTCAAGGGGCCAAAGAGCCGCATGTGGCTCTCGAGCTGCAGTTTGCCAACCACTGTGCTAGGCTGTGTTCTGGACGTTTTGATGATGCCTGAGCTTCAGGCTTTACCCACGCAGAGGGCGCCCTGGCTGGTTTGGCTCAGTGGATAGAGCGTCAGCCTGTGGACTGAAGGGTCCCAGGTTCGATTCTGGTCAAGAGCACATGCCTGGGTTGTGGGCTTGATCCCCAATAGGGGGCGTGCAGGAGACATCCAATCAGTGATTCTCTCTCATCATTGATGTTTCTATCTCTCCCTCTCCCTTCCTCTCTGAAGTCAATAAAAATATATTTTTAAAAATACATGCAGAGCGCTAGGCACAGGGTGGTCGCTCAAACGGTAGATACAAGCCATTGATGATTATGGTTCTCTGCGTTAATCTAAGTTCACGCCAGGGAAAATCTACACATCACCACTGGGGGGCGCCGCAGCGCCTCCTCCTGACTGCCGCTCCTCCCTGGGCTGTGGTGGTGGCTTAGGTGGCTTTCAGTATCTGCTGGAGGGAAGCATGCGGCTCATCAGGGGAGGAATATGGCCAAAGGGTCTTGGGCAAGGAGGACAATGAAGAGAGGGACAGCGATGTTTCCTCTGATTATAGATTTACCCAGAGTGCTTGTCTGCCCCTCACATGGAGTTCGGACACCCCCTCCTCCCTGGGAATGCCCCACAGTGCTGAGTGGGTGCAGGAGACGGCCTCCCAGAACATTCTGCAGGGAAGAGGGCCAGGGCAGCGGGGCCCTGGGGGCCAGGGGCATGGCTTGGGGCTAGCCACGCAGTGGGAACTTAGGGGAGTGCTCCTGGGTCCAGGGACCCGGCAGGAGCTGGGAGGAGCGCACTGTGTGGCTGTGACAGCCCCGCTTGAAGGAACCTTTCCTTGGATCTAATCACGGGGCTCCAGTCACACCCATGTTGTGATCTGGGTCCCAGCGATCCCTTGGGTAACACCACGATTTAAAGAAGGCTTTCCTGTTCTGTTTGCTCGGAGTTAGATATCGGGGGCTTCCCCACCCCATTTTATCACGAAAACTTTCAAACACACAGCAGCTTTGAAAAAAATTTCCACGAACACCCGCACCCTCACAGCCTAGGTCTGTCGTTAACATGTTACTCTCGCTGTTTACCACACACATCCATGTGCATCTAAAGGCTTTAATCCCATCTTATTTTTCTTTTCCTATTTATAGCTGGTGTCTGGAAGTTTCCATTGGCCCTAAATCTAGGTGAAACTTGAAGGCAATGGGTTGGTGAGGCAATAGAGTCAAAGTTTCAGGCCTGTCATGGTCTGTCCAAATCGCTTTTACAAAATCCGCCCTGGGGCTGTCGCAAGCAGCACCTTCGGGGCCCTGAAAGGGGCCAGTGCGGCCAAGGGTGCCCACCCCCTCCCGCTGCGTCCCGGCCTGGCCTCTGCCCCATCCAGCCGGGGCCTCAGGGGCACCATTTCCATCTGGCTCCCCTCCCCGTCTGTTCTAGTGTCTGCCATCTCTTACTGGGCCAAACATTTGACCACAGAAATTTCTGGACACCAGGAAGCAGACAGAAACAGTCTGTCCCTCTCCCTTTAATCCCCGTGGGTTACAGAATACAGGCCAAGCCCGGGCCAGGTTCCGCCCACCCATCTTTCTGCCATCGGTGGGCTTCTGGGTGACCCCACAGACCCGGGGCCCACAGGGCACAGGGCTCCCCTGGCCAGGGGCTGGGCAGGCCCTGCGTGGACACCGGGTGACATTTCCCTCGAGGCTGGAGGAGGAGGGCAAGGGATGGTGTGCCGACCGCCTCTGTTACTATCCTTGGGGAGGAAAGGGTGCGCCCAGCCTACCTTTCCTTTGCCTTCCTTGAGAAACAAAGGGACGACTCCCAGGGAAATCCCCTATAGACACACAGCCCCCAACGTGCAGTCAGGCAGGCTCCTGGAAGTCAAAGGCTTTGCAAGGGACTGCAGGCGTCCCGTGCACTTGAAATGAACGTGAACATGCATTCGTTTGCTATTAAAACAAAACACTAAAGCCCTAGCCAGTTAGCTCAGTGGATAGAGCCTCGGCCTGAGGATGGAAGGGTCCCACATTCAAGTCCCGGTCAGGGCACATGCCCGGGTTGCGGGCTCGATCCCCAGTGTGGGGCGTGCAGGAGGCAGCCGATCCATGATTCTCTCTCATCGTTGATGTTTCTATCTCTCTCTCCCTCTCCCTTCCTCTCTGAAATCAACAAAAATATATTTTAAAAAACTGAAAACAAACAAAACCAACCCACCCTTACTTTTTGAAAACCCCTACTCAAACCCGTCATCTCCCAGGAGCACCCCAGGCGGTGGTCCCTTCCTCTCTGCGCGTGCGTGACCTTTGTGGCGCTCAGATGCCTCCTGTCACAGTGCTCTCTCACTCTGCTGCCCCCACTCCCTGGGGACAGGGACATGCTGTGTGGTCACTCTGGCCTGCCCAACACTTGCACCAGTGCCTGCCACTGGCAGATGCTCAAGAAACTCTTATGAAACGTCGCGCTGGCATCCCGGTGTGTGCAACTCGGGTCCGCGCTCACAGACCTCAGTTCCTGAGTGCGCTGTGCTGCCGGTCACGGTCCACCTCACGCTCTGCCATGTCACCCTCATTCCCCCACAGGTGTGTCCGGTTTGCCCAGCCGGTATGGCTCAGTGGTTGAGCATCGACCTACGACCCAGGAGGTCAAAGTTCGATTCCTGGTCAAGGGCACATGCCCCGGTTGCAGGCTCGATCCCCAGTGTGGGGTGTGCAGGAGGCAACCGATCAATGCTTCTTTCTCATCATTGATGTTCCTACCTCTCTCCTCCCTTCCTCTCTGAAATCAATAAAAATATGTATTTTTTTGAAAGGAGTTTCAGGTGCCCGCCGTGCACCAGGCCGAGTCCCGAGGGCACAGAGACGAGAGAGCCGTGTGCCTTCGGAGCGTTCCTGACGCTGGCACAGGGTGGTCAGGCCCGCCCTGGGGACCCGGGCCGGCTGGGGGCGCGGCACAAAGCACGCCCTTCTCATCTCCACCCCCAGGTTTCAGAAGCTGGAGAACAAGGTGAAGGAGAAGGAGCACTGGACCCGGCTGCGGAGGTACTCGCTGTTTCTGCAGAGAGAGAGCATCAGGAAGTGACCCGGCCGTGGCGTCGGCAGTAGGCAGCCCGGAGGCCCGGAGGTGAAGAGACAAAGGGCCCAGGGGCCTGGACTTGCGGCCTGGGACCCCCGCAGAGCCAGCAGGGGGAGAAGGACTATTTTGGGGGGTTTCAATCACGATGCTGATTGTCAGAGCCCTCAGGCAGGCAGGCAGCTGTGTCACCCAAATAAACGGCGATATTGTTTCCAGCTTCCAGGGTGGTGTGGGGTGTAGCCCTCTGCTCCCACCCAGGCCCGACCAAGTGGGGCCCAGGCCTGTGAGGACCCCTGCCCGACAGACAGCCACTCCCGCCCCAGCTGCGGTGTGGCCCCCCTCTTCTCCACCCCCTTCTCTTCCCACTCGGTGCTGCCTCATAATCGCATGGAACCGCCCTGGAGAGGCTGGGGCTCAGAGTGGGGGAGTGACTGCCTGAGCTCACACAGACGGGAGAGGCAGAGGAGCCAGGCGAGGTGGCAGGCGAGGACCGGGCCATGCTACCCCTCGCCTGCTGGCCCAGGAACCCGGGGGCACAGGAGAGGGGCAGAGGGGCACCTTTCTCTTCTCTAAGAAACCGCCTTCCCAGGAAAACTGGACGGAGGGTGCCCGCAGCTCAAGGGCTATGCCCGCCTCTCTGAGGACACCGTGTGGTGCCTTTGAGAACTGCAGGGGTTCAGGAGTCCCGTCTCCATGATAATCCGCCCACAGACAGCAAGCAGGTTTTTATTAATTGTTTTTTAAATATATTTTTATTGATGTCAGAGAGGAAGGGAGAGGAAGAGAGAGAGAGAGAGAAACTTCAACGATGAGAGAGAATCACCGATCGGCTGCCTCCTGCACGCCCCACACTGGGGATGGAGCCCACAACCCGGGCTTGTGCCACTGACCGGGAATTGAACTGTGACCTCCTGGTTCATAGGTTCGCGCTCAACCACTGAGCCACACCAGCCCGGCTCGACTCACCTTTTATTTTTTTTAATTTTTTTAAAATATATCTTATTGATTTTTTATAGAGAGGAAGGGAGAGGGATACAGAGTTAGAAACATCAATGAGAGAGAAACGTCGATCAGCTGCCTCCTGCACATCCCCCACTGGGGATGTGCCCGCAACCCAGGTACATGCCCTTGACCGGAATCCAACCTGGGACCCTTCAGTCTGCAGGCCGATGCTCCATCCACCGAGCCAAACCAGCCAGGGCCGACTCACCTTTTAAATCAGCCTCATCCATAACAGTGACCCAGGGACACTGTGGATAAACTAGCATTTTTGGCAAAAACGTGCTAAAATAAATACACACCGGAGCCTGCACATAATGAAGCCTCTAAAACGAACTTCATGGGCAGGGAGCGTGGAGGACAGAGGGCAGGGCAGGTGACACCACGAGGCCGCAATCACATCCCCGGGATATTGGGGTTGGCAACACCCCACAGCGCGGCTGAGTGGGTGAGAGGAAGGAATCATTAGAGGCCCGACCAGCAAATGGGACGTGGGGGACGCGTCTGGAGCCTGAGCCAAGCTGGCCAGCGAGCGGCACAGACGCAGCTGAATGACGGAGGACGTGTGCTTATGCCCTGGGCACCGGTGTGGTCCAGGTATGTCCTTGAGTAGGATCGGCTTAGCTGCCCCTCCTTAGAACACTGGCCCACCCGGCCGCCGTGGCGCAGTGGTTGAGCGTCAACCTCTGAACCAGGAGGTCACTCGCTCAGGGCACATGCCCGGATTGTGGGCTCAGACCCCAATGTGGGAGCCGATCAATGATTCTCTCTCATCACTGATGTTTCTCTCTCTCTCTCCCTCTCCCTTCCTCTCTGGAATCAATCAAAACATATTTTAAACAAACAGCAACACTGGCCCATCCAGCACCAGAATCAACACGGCACAGCTGTCCCAGCAGGAACCTGTGGTCGACACGCAGAAGCATGTTTCCTGCCCATGTGCACGAGGAGCTTTATTTTACACCCGAGACACGCATGCACACACACACACACACACACACACGCACACGCACTTGCCTGCCAGGGCTGTTTCAAAGACCGGAGTGGTCACCTACCACCCATCCTCCTCCCCACCCCAAACGCCACATACTGGTTTCGTGAAAAATTCCTTAACCTTCCTCATCCCGATCTGTGAAATAGCGCACACCACCTGCCTCCCTCGGCTCTGAGGCTCAAATGACTTGAAGTCAGATGGTGGATTTCATGTCCAACGCACGGCGCCTGGCCCATAGTCACTGCCCTACCAACGTTCGCTTCTCCATCACGTGAGTTCGAACCTGTCAGGCTGTGCAAGTGCTTTGACGAGGTGACCAGGGTCAGCCCAGCCCGGCGGCGCCCAGTGCTGATGCTGTCGCTCTCTCTTCCACCATCCGGACCAGGGCACCCTGCCAGGGCCCCGGGTGAGGTGAGCTGCCAGCCAGCTCTCAGCTGTCACAGAGGCAGCGCACCTGTGAGTAACCACAGGCTCTGGAGTCACATTTGGGGCCCAATCCCAGGGCCACCACTGAACATCTGTATGAACACGGTATCAGCCTCTTCTTTACAGCACTTTTTAAAAATACTTTTTTTATTGATTTCCGGGAGGAAGGGAGTGAGAGATAGAAACATCAATGATGAAAGAGAATCACTGATTGGCTGCTTCCTGACCACCCCCTACTGGGGATCGAGCCTGCAACCCGGGCATGTGCCCTTGACTGGAATCGAACCTGGGACCCTTCAGTCTGCAGGCCGATGCTCTATCCACTGAGCAAAACTGGCCAGGGCTTCCTTACTGCACTTTGCTACCCTTTAGCTAGGGTTCACATCACAGATTAGCTGAGAAATGAGAGCATGAGACAACGGCTCACCTACCTGGGCGCTGGTGACCGTCCTGTCCCTCTGGGTGGGCACGGCTCACCTACCTGGACGCTGGCGACTGTCTTGTCTTTGTGAACAGGCACCAGGGCTTCCGCCGGTTCGGTGCGGCTGGCCCAGGAAGGGGTGGGGACGACAAGCGGTGGGAGGTGATCCCGTCTCATCTCCTGCCCTCCGTCTAATTAGCAGAGTCCTGCTAATGAGAACCACACTCAGGCGCTAATAAACGGCGGGAGGCCCCCAGCTCTGAGAGGCAGCAGAGGCCCTCCGCGGGGGAGGGGCCGGCCAACAAGCCCCCCTTATCTGTGAAAAGACTTGCTAATAACTTTAATTCCCCCTCCCACCCTGCGGGGCCTTTGCCATGCAAATAGACTTTCTAAACCAGGTAGGATCCTGGAGAAAATGATGCCCCGTCCCCCCAGCTTAGGGTCCTGGGAGGGGAGGGTGACGTGGGGGTGGAGGTGCGGGAAAAGTGGGCCTCACCCCCACTGCAGGGCCTCTGCTTTGGGATCCCACTCTCTGAAGACAAACATGGCAGGGTGCCCCTGAAATGTAGGACAGTAACAGCACCCCCCCCCCCCAACGTGAATTACTGACCCTCCTGGCCTGAGCAGGAGCAAGACAAACCCATGGACCTCAACAGGTAAATAAACTGTGGTCTATAAATACAATGGAATACTCTCCCGGGCAAAGAAAAGAAACCTAAAACCGCATGCTAAGTGAAAAAAGCCAGACATAAAAGGTCACATATCCTACGGCCCATTCATACAAAATGTTCAGAAAAGGCAACTCTATACAAAGTAGAGTAGTGGGCTGTGGCTGGGGCTGGGGCTCAGCAGTAGAACAGTGGGGAGTGACTGCTAATGGAAACAAGATTTTGTTTTGATTGAATGTACTGGGGTGGCATTGGCTGATAAAATTATACAGGTTTCCGAGTTTCCTTCTGGGGGGTGATGAAATGTTCTAAAATTAGTGATGATGGCCCTAGCTGGTTTGGCTCAGTGGATAGAGCATCGGCCTGCGGACTGAAGGGTTCTGGGTTTGAGTTCAGTCAAGGGTGCATGCCTGGGTTGTGGGCTCGATCCCCAGTGCGGGGTGTGCAGGAGGCAGCTGATCAAAGATTCTCTCTCATCATTGATGTTTCTATTTTTCTCTTCCTCTCCCTTCCTCTCTGAAATCAATATATATATATTGTAAAAATATTAGTAGTGATGACTGCATAACTCCCTGAATATATGAAAATCATTCAAATATACTTTAAAGGGGTGAACTTTTTATGGTATGCAAATTACATCTCACTAAAGATCTTATAAAAAGCAAATACCAAGTCTTGTGTTTCAAAGAAGGTTGAGGGGGTGCAGGGGAGAAGCAGGTGTCCACAGAGGCTGAGGGACCCTTGGACAGGGATCTGTCCCCCTGCCCACCTCACTTGCCCCGACCGGCTGCTCACCAGACTCCCTGGTCCATGCCAGGCTCCTGGCCTCAAGCCTCCCCTCCCCACACATCCCTTCCCTAATCTGAATCCAGCCAATGTAGACAGGGGTGTGGCAGCCTGGCCTGGTTCTAGGTCAGGTGGGTGGACGTGAATGCAGTTAGATGGGTCTCTGCCTCTGGGAGGTCAAGGTTCCATAAATTCAGGATTGGCTCAGTTATTTTATGTTCCTAAACCACGTGGGAGCGAAGGAAGATGGGAAAATCCCAGAGTCCAGGCCAGGATGCGCCAGCACCAGGGGAATAAAGAGCTGGAGACACGGGAAATGGCCCCTTAGAACCGGCGTCCCCAGAATGGATGGAGCTGACAAAATCCTACCCTCGCTGGAGGGTTGACCCTCAGTTTAGGCTTCTGCAAAATGGCTATTTGGGTATAAAGTGTGTAAAGGCCCCGATGAGTCAGTACTCACTGATGGAGATGTATTTATTTCCTAGAGATCCTTTGGTTTATTCCAGCCCCCACCAGCTTCAAAGAAAAGATGGACAGACTCCGTTTCCTGCCACTTTCCCATAGGAAGCGCCTGCCTGCCGGCTCCAGGCTGACCCGTCTGAACAGGAGGTGCTGGGGGCCGGGTGCTCTGGGGCTGAAGATGGCAAGAAGCCCTCCCACCTCTCCTATGCTCCCTGGAGGAGGGGGTGGGAGCTTTGCATCCACGCGAAAAGAGAGACTGCCAATTGACACCAGCGCAGTTTATTCACAAATAAATACACACCAAGCTCAGCCTCAAAGCGTCCCGCCTGCGGGTCCCATCGCGGCAAGGGCCGGGGAAGGTCGTCCAGGTGGGACCGGCTCTCACCCGCAGGCGCCCTTCGCCCTGGCCAGCCTCGCCGCTGCCCCCCGCGGGCAGGGAGTCCGGGCAGGGAGTCCGGACAGGGACCCCGGGAAGGTGCCGAGGCCGAGGAGGCCGCAGCGCGCACACAGGCCGCCAGCCATCCGCCGTCCCTTCAACTACTCGGGCCGGGCGGCCACTCCAGGGGCGAGAGGGGCATCCAGGTTTCCAGTTGGGGCAGCACGTGACCGGGGAAGGGCTGCGGGGGGGAGAGGGAACAGCGTGACCCTCGGCGCTCCTGGGCTCCGCTCCCGGGGGACCCTGCCCCTCGCGCATCCCCTCCCTGCCCTCACCGCGTGGGCACCCGGGCACCCCAGCGGGAGGCCGGGCTGCGCGTCTCCGACGCCAACACTGAGCGGCGCCCAC
>JAWPEG010000013.1:2013591-2079029 GCA_035771395.1 Myotis vivesi | reverse complement strand
AATAATAATAATAATAATGATAATATAAAAAGACCCAGGGGTGAGTGTGGAGACGAAGAGCCCACAAAAATGGCATGAAAGAGGCAGGGTCTTCAGCCCTAAATGCTAACAAACTGGAGATGCCACGTGGGAGTCCCCCCCTCTCCTGTTGCCCCTGGGGTCTCTGGGCCCAGACTGTGCAAAGGCTGTGGTCCGTCGGCCTGATGGAGCCCAGTGGGGGCAGAGGGGGGACCCCCAATCTGCAGCCCGGCCCTGCCACCTCCTGCCAGCCAGCCTCCCTCTTCCCTTCCCCATGCCTGTCACCTTTGATCTCCTTATCACCAGCCTCTCCGGCGGGTTCATTTGGGAGCTGCCCGAGTTAATGAGTTCTCCGGGCGGCAGGGCCGTGCGCCCTCCCGCTGGGGTGAGGACTTCACACCTCGGGGCCCTGTGTTTTGACAAGTGCCTGGGCCAGTGGCTCCTGCTCCCCTGCCCAAGCCTTCGCTCCGCTCGCCAAAGTGTAAGGCTGGGAAATGAGGCCTGGGCGCCGGCCCGCTGAGCAGAGGTGAGAGTTTCGGGGGGGGGGCGGGGGGCAGGCAGGACAGCACCCCCATAGGCCTCTGCCTTCCTGTTAGGAACCAGCCGGTCTCCTCAGGCCGAGCCAAGCCGGGGTCCTGGGGCACTGCCCCCCTCTCCCATCTCCCAGCCCCAGTGCCCCCATTTCCCAGGCAGCCCCTCGACATACGGGTGCTAATCAAAGGTGCTATGTCAATAGGCCCCTGGCAGCCCTTCATTCCTGTCCGGCTGGAGCCGGAGCCCCAGGGGAAGGAAGCAGCCAGGCGCATCCCCTGGGAATCTCCTCATTTGGGGGTCCCTTCCTGCCAGGGGTCCTCCAGCCTTGTCGTTTATGAAGCCCCCACCTTCAGACAGCCTAGGACACCCCTCTGGAGTGTGGGTTGGGATCCCTGTCCTGCCATGTCCCATGTCTTACCTATGTCACTCACTGTCCGTCTCTGAGCCCCAGCTCCTGCTTCTGTGTCTCGGGGGGTGAGGGGGGTGGCACCGACTGTGAAGACGTGGTGAGGAGCGAATCACACCCACAGACACGCTTCGTGCAGCACCCACGTGCACGCTAAGCTTGTCCCCTGGGGCCTGGCACTGTGCTGGGGCCCGGCTGGGTCACAGCTCACAGCCCTGCGGCAACGCAGGTGTTACGGACTCGCTTGGTTGATGAGGCAATGGAGTGGCGAGAGGGTGTCCCCTGTCACGTGGCTGCAAGGGGCAGAGCTGGGGTCCGTCCGGCTCTGTCTGGGGCCACAGCTGGTGTTGCCCCTGCCACCTCTGAGTCTGGGGGGCTCGCTGGCTCCTTTCCTCCAGGAGGGCTGCCCCGAGCGTGAGGGTGCCAGGTGGGGGTGATGCCCTCAAGCCCCCCGGAACCCTGCTCCATGTCAAAGGGACCTGTGGACATGAAAAAGAGAAAGGTGTCCAGCACCAGAGTCCCTGAGGATGGAGCCAGAGAATGTGGATCTGAAAAGTAACACCTCCCAGAGTCTAGTGAGCCGCCTCCCAGTGCAGAGTGTGGACGAGGCCCCGGGGCGCCTGTCTCCCCACCCCCACCCAAGGGTCCGAAGCAGATGCATGAGGATGTGCTTGGCCTGGAGGCGGGCTGAGGCCCCCTGAAGCCCAGAGCAGTCAGAGGGCCCAGCACGAGGCTCCCAACTCCTCCTCCTCCCTCCCTCCTTCCCCAGCAGCAGCCCGAGGCTCCCAGGGAGCCCCTTCCCACTGGGATCACCCCCTCTCCTCACACCTCTGGCTCCTGGAGCCACTGAGTTGGCAAGCCATATGGAATAGATTATTCTGGAACCACGATAATCTGATTATCCTGGCCATGGATCAGCTGGATATGCAGCCAGTGGAAGTCACAGGAGGCAGAGGGGTGATGAGGAGGGAGGGGGTGGGAAGAAAGGGGAGAGATTTGGCGGATTCCGGGGAAGGATCAAGAGGAGCCCTGGGAGCCGGGCTGAGAGCAGGGCAAGCAGACCCTGCCTCTGCCCTTAGGGGGGTCACACGCTCTCCTTTGCTTCATCTGGGCACATGGCGGGGGAGTGGGGGCGATGGGGGGGGGGGGTCTGAGCTTTACAGTGAAAGGTGGGGAAACTGAGGCACAAAGTGGCCTGTTTCTCTGACTGTAAAATGCAGCAGGGACTCCCGACTGCCTGCCCAGACGTCCTGGGAGCTCTGCACTTTTGGTGAGAAAGCCCGCCTCAGGCCACAGTGCTGACCCGGAGACACGCACACAGCACACAGTATGGATAGGTGGACAGGGTACAGCGTCCTTGCATTTCCAGCCACAGGCAGCAGAAGGCGCTGCCCCACCGCCTGGGATCTTAGGATCCATACAAGGCAGACCTACCTCTGACCAGTCAGAGGCCTTTCTCTGGAGCCAGGGCCTGCGGAGGGTGGGAGTGGTGGGCACGGGGAGCTAAGCGATGTGCCAGAGGTGCCAGAGGTGCCGGGCTGGCTTAAGAAGGGGTGAAGCTGGCTCAGCGCCGGCGTGATGGTCTCTGTGACCCCAACAGGCCACTGGTCTTTTCTGGCCCGTTTGCTCATCCGTCCATTGGTGCGCAGAGAGGCAGAGCACGATGGAGCCTAGAGGGGAAGCGGGGAAGGGGACCGGCTCAGGAGGGCTGGGGACAAGCAGGGCTCCGGTCCCTTCCTGCTTCCCCACACGCAGCCCTGGAACGAAGGCTGAAAGAGTCAAACCACAAGCCGACCGAAACTTCAGGCGGGACACCTAGGGCTCTGAGCCCTTGCCAGCTCCCTGGAGAGGATCTGCAGGCCCAGCTCGGCTGCCAACGTGGGGCACATCCAGCCCCAGCCCCCCCCGAAAGCACAGGACGCAGCTCTCTCCAGGCAGGGTGTACAGGTTTCGGGCCCGCTAACCTCGCCCCTGGCCTGGCTGACTGCTCACAGCAGTGAGGTGCCAGCACAATGACCAGGCCGCAGGGCTAGAAACCCCCCGCTTGGGCTCCCACACCAAGTCGCTGGGTGGCGGGGCCCTCAGCCAGCTCCAAGTCCTCCTTCCCAAGAGCAGGGGGAGGAGGCCACCCCATTCCACCTCCCCAAAGGTACCTGACTTTAGACCCAAAAAAAGCAGAGTGGGGGCTCGTAGACTGAGCTGGCATGCCTGGGCAGGGCCTGGGGGTGTGTGTGCAGAGTCTGGGCGGCCTCCTTGGCCAGAGGCTGGGGGACAGGGATGTCCCTGGACCGAGTGGGGAACCTCTAGAGCAGCGGTTCTCAACCTGTAGGTCGCGACCCCTTTGGGGGTCGAATGACCCTTTCACAGGGTTGCCTAAGACCATCAGAAAACATATATAATTACATATTGTTTTTGTGATTAATCATTATGCTTTCATTATGTTCCACTTGTAACAATGAAAATACATCCTGCATATCAGATATTTACATGATGATTCATAACAGTAGCAAAATTGCAGTTATGAAGTAGCAACGAAAATAATTTTATGGTTGGGGGTCACCACAACATGAGGAACTGTATGAAAGGGTCGAGACCTTAGGAAGGTTGAGAACCACTGCACTAGAGGAAGTGCAAGAGCTTAAATGGACCAGATAATGAATTGAGCAGAAGGGTCTCACGTGATCAGTATTGCTTATGGGCCCCAAACTGAGGATATGAACTCTGTCCTCAGCTCTGGAGAGTCCCCCACCAGGAGAAACCCCGAATGCAATCCTGGGCCTGAGCCGAGGAAGTCTTCTTCCCCCTTGGAGGTCATGCCCCAGCCCAGGCCCTGGGCATGCGCGGTCAGCGTCTGGCACAAGCGGTCACACAGGTGTGCCGGCCCGAGCGGCTGGCCGCCCATAACCAGGTCCCCACCTCTGGGGACCCCCTGGGGCAGGACTTCAGGACAGCCTCAGGGTGCCCTTGCCCAGCGGTTCCCCTGATGGGAATTCATCCTGATTAGAAAAGATTAAAAGCACAAGTGAAGGCATACTGCTGAGTGACAGAACCAAGCTGCAGGAAAAAAAAACCAAAAAGAAAAAATAAACATTCCGTGCGGCACCACTGATATAAGCAAAAACATCAGAAAACAAGAATCTAAAAAATCCCTACATAGAAAGTCATCGAATGACACCCTGCATTTTGTAAAAATCTACTGTGTAAAAGCACCGACTAAGGCCCCAGTTCTCACCAAATCCATAATAACGGACCCAGTCTTATTTGGTGGGAGGGGAGGCCTGGGTTGGGTGGGGGGAGAGAGTCAAGGAAGACTTTACTCTTTACCGGTAATGTTTACATTTTTGACAAGGAGATTATAGAGTTTAAAACTGCATGTTAATGTACAATTTTAAACTATTTGTAAAAGTGTAAGTATTAGGATATTCCTCCGTGGAAAACTGTAAGGCATCTCAGTGTATACCAGAGAACTTGTTACTAAACTGTTAGCACCACACCATGGAGTACATGGCAGGCCTCCAAAATCTTGGTTTAGAAATACAGGTACTGCCCTAGCCAATTTGGCTCAGTGGATAGAACGTCGACCAAAGGGTCACGGGTTTGATTCCGGTCAAGGGCACGTACCTTGGTTGCAGGCTCCTCCCCGGCCTGGGCCCTGGTCGGGGTGCGTGCAGGAGGCAAACAATCGATGTTTCTCTCTGTCTTTCCCTCTCTCCTCCACTCTCTCTGAAAATCAATGAAAAAATATCCTCGGGTGAGGATTGAAAAAAAAGAAAGAAAGAATGTACGGATACAGAAAATGATCTTAATACATCAGTGAGAAAAACTGGTCACAAAATAATGTACTCTTTAAATACCCAAAGGTTCTAGAATAGGTATTTGTAAGGCAAACATTCATATCAGCATTAGTCACTGGTTATCAGCAATAACCAAATGGTGGAAACAACCCGTCTCCAATGACTGATGAATGGGTAAACCAATGTGGTAGATCCCTACAATGGAATAGTATTCAGCCATGAAAAGGAATGAAGTTTGGACACATGCTACAGCATGGATGACCCTTGAATACATTATGCTAAATGAAGTAAGCCAGACGCCAAAAGACAAATACTGTATGATTCCACTTATAGGAAACACCTACAATAGTTAAATTCCTAACAGAGGAAGCCCGTTAGAGGTTACCAGAGGCTGAGGGGAGGTGGGTAAGGGAGAGCTGTTGTTTCATGGGGTACAGAGTTCCTACTTGAGGTGATAAAAAAAATTTTGGAAATAGAAGTGGTGATGGTTGCACACATTGAGTGTAATTAATGCCACTGAATTTCACACTTAAAACGATTAAGATGGCAAACTTTAATGTTTACACACACACACACATATATAGCCACAATTTAAAAAATTATAAATGTGCCCTAGCTGGTTTGGCTCAGTGGATAGAGCGTTGGCCTGTGGACTGAAGGGTCCCGGGTTCAATTCCAGTCAAGAGCACATGCCTGGGTTGTGGGCTCCATCCCCAGTAGGGGGCGTGCAGGAGGCAGCCAATCAATGAGTCTTTCATCATTAATGTTTCTCTCTCTCCCTTCCTCTCTGATATCAATGAAAATATATTTTAAAAAAATAAACAGGTCACCGAAACCGGTTTGGCTCAGTGGATAGAGCGTCGGCCTTCGGACTGAGGGGTCCCGGGTTCGATTCCGGTCAAGGGCATGTACCTGGGCTGCGGACACATCCCCAGTGCAGGGGTGCAGGAGGCAGCTGATCGATGTTTCTCTCTCATCAATGTTTCTAGCTCTCTATCTCTCTCCCTTCCTCTCTGTAAAAAAAATCAATAAAATATATTTTAAAAAAAATAAATAAACAGGTGAATGTATTGTATGTGAATTGTATCTCCATTAAGTTCTTTTTATAAATTAAACCTATTGGGGGGACACTGGTTATCATATAGGTGTCAGGTATGGATTTCTATGTTACAGGATCTGTATATTACACTGTGTGCTCACTACCTTTTTTTCTGATATAAAGTTATTTATAAAAGTAAAATACCAGGGTATATATACAGAAGAACACCCACAACACATAAAAAGCCCGACACGCTCTCTCCCCATGCCTCCATGTATGTGCTCGTGTATTTGTGGGGATGCCTAGAAAGGGTTGGGATGCAGAGATGGACCCACATGCCATGGTGGTTCTCTCTGGGTGGATGAAACTGGGGGCGTTTAACATTCCCTTCTTTTTGATTGTCTATACAGGGTATCGTCTTGATTTTCTTTTTTAAAATATATTTTTATTGATTTCAGAGAGGAAGGGAGAGGGAAAGAGAGATAGAAACATCAATGATGAGAGAGAATCATTAATTGGCTGCCTCTTGCTTGCCCCGTACTGGGGATCGAGCCCGCAACCCAGGCATGTGCCCTTGACTGGAATCGAACCTGGGACCCTTCCGTCCACAGGCTGACGCTCTACCCATTGAACCACACCAGCTAGAGCTCATCTTGATTTTCTGTAACAGCATTCCTTGCTTTGGTAAAGGAAAGAAAAAAGGGAAGGAGGAAAAGGAGGGCAGAGGGAGACTTTGCAGAACCACCCCCCCACGCTTGTTTGCATTCCAGCAAGAGTGGGCAACATTCATTCTCCCCTTCATCCCTCCCATGAGCTGCAGGACTTCAGACGGTCACTCCTCACCAGCAGGGCGGCAGGCAGGATTTGTGGAGTGCCACGTGCTGAAGACATGGTGCCAGCCCTCATCAGCTCAGCAAAGAAACCCATTTCACAGATGATAAGACTGAGGCTCAAGGGGATTGAGCCCAGGCAGGCTGGCTCTAGGCTTAAGCTGCCGCTACTGGGCCCTGGCACACCAGCCTCCTCAGCTCAGCTTTCTTGTTGGAGGGAGAGCAGGGGGTTTCCCTCCATGCCCTGCCCGCTGGGTACCTGTGGCCCGCAGCCAGCTCCCCATCCCTGTGCTTCTCCAGCCAACAGTGGCCACATCCTCCCCTCCTTCCTCAGAATTTCTGTGGACTCATTGACTCCCTGAGTCCAAACTCCTCACCCAACAGGAATTCCAGCTCCCGTCTGCTCACCCGCACCCTCTCCACCCATCCCCATCCCCGTCCTGGGGTCCCAGCCCGCTTGGCATTGCCCTGGGCCTTCCACTCCCAGATGTGGGCTCACACCTTTCCCTGTTGCCTGGAATGTCCCACCTCCGCTTGGAGGAAACCCCACAATTTCAGGCCCCTCCTTTCCTTCTGCAACCCGCCCCGCTGACTAGCCAGGGAGCAGATCTATCACCCATGGGCTCCCAGCACACCAGGCCACCGCAGACTCCGAGCCCACTGGCTCCTCTTTCTCCTCCAGCTCGAGCTCCCAGCGGGCAGGGACTGGTCCCTCCTGGAGCCTGGGCCCTGGGCTGGGGGATTTCCCGGGGTGTGGTGCGGCCCTTGTGGGGTCAAATCCTGGCTCTGGGGACCTTAGGCAGAGGATGGTCCTTTCTGGGCCTGGTTTCCCAGCTGAGCAAGGGGAGAACAGCGGCGCGAAGTCCTGGGTTCGCGCCCTGAATGGTTATGCAGGCAGCGCTGGACACTGACGTTACAGAAGGCCTGGGAAGACCGGGGCAGGGAGCTCCAGCGCCAGCAGCTGCTCTGTGACCTCGTCCTGGTGGCTGTCAGTCTCTGGGCCTCCTGGTGACACTGACGGTGCTTCCCTGGCTGTGCCCAGAGTCACACACAGCACCTGGGCCGGGGAGAAACAGTATCTGGGCAGGCGGACTCAGGGTGTCCTCCCTCGCCATCTGGGGACATAGAATCTGCCTTTCCCCGGGGCCCCCCAGAGTGGGGACCTGCAGCCCCCCCCACACCCCAGAAGTGCGCTCCAGGGATTCCGAGGGGGCCTGCTGCCGGCTGTTTTGGAGGCCCCTGCACACCCTCGTTCCCAAGGTGACACCTCGTGCCCTGAGGGAGGCAGCCTTGTGTCAACAGGCAGAGCAGAGGTGTGAAGGCAGCCACACTGGCCAAGGGGGCGGCTGGGCTGGCCCGCACTGCTGGCTGGTAATGAGAATACCACATGGCCCCCCGCAGCCCCACATGCTGGCCTCCCGCCTTCCCTCCCCTGTTCCCACAGCCTGTCCGCCCCGAGGGCCTGAAGGGAAAGACGATCTACGATCTACGGGGCAGGGGCCAGGCCGTAACCTGCCCCCAGCCTTGGACCTGCTCCTGGGGGCCCTGTATGCCCGCCCGGGAGAAAGAGCAGGTGCAGAACAAACGGGGAGGCCTGTGCTGAGCCACCAGGAGCAGGCCTGGCGCAGCCCCTGCCCCCCCACACCCCCAACAACCCTTCTCATCTGACTGCGGGTCGAGGGCGAAGTCCTGGGGAGTCCACAGGGGATGATGGGACCGAGGCGTGAGTGTCCTCACCTACATAATAGGTGTATTGACGTGGGCACCGCCAGCCTCACGGCGCCCAGCCAACTGCAGCCACGCAGACAAGCTCAGCCAAAGGTGGAGGTGGCTGTGGTTCCAGCCCCAGAGCAGGCCCGGCTGAGCCAGAGCTTCGGGCTCCGAGGAGAGCAGGCCTGGGGGTGTTCCCAGCGCCAGGGCACCTGTGAGGCCCCTGAAGCGCCCTGTGGCTCCCTCACGGAGACTGCCCAGAGCCCAAGGCAGCACCCCCCATCCTCTCCCGATTCTGGGCTTCAGCTCTAAAAGGACCTCAGGCCTGACGGTGTGGCTCAGTGGTTGAGCGTCGACCTATGAACCAGGAGGTCACGGTTTGATTCCTGGTCAGGGCATGTGCCTGGGCTTCGGGCTCGAACCCTAGTGTAGGACGTGCTAGAGGCAGCCTATCCATGATTCTCTCTCATCACGGATGTTTCTCTCTCTCTCTTCCTTTTTGAAATCAATAAAAATATAAAAAAAATAAAAAGGGGTCAAGTCCAACTCTCTGCTGATGGAGCCTGTCAGGTGGGCAGAGGCAGGACCAGCCTCCCACTGCACTGGGCCTACTGAGCAGGCGTCTGGCCTCTCCTTGGTCACCTCCAGGGACGGGCCACTCACTCTCAGACAGTCCCTCTGACCTTAGAGAGTTCTTCACTCTCCTGGGAGTATTCCCCTCCAGCCGCCTGGAGACATTACATTGCCTACTTTTTTCCTTTTTGGACAAAGCACCCCCGAGGCCTTTAGCTATTTCTCTAGCGACCTGGCTCCAAGCCCCCTCGCCAGCCGCCCTCCCCTGCGTTTGTCCCTCATGAGCTGTGGCCCCCAGGTTGAGACCAGCCTCCGAGGTGGAAGACCTTGCTGGTCCTGAACGGGAAGGGGATCATATCTGCTTCTCGTGCCCTCGAAGCCTGGAAGGCAATGACTGCCCTGCCCTTTCCAAATGTGCAGCTGGTGACACGGTGGCCCCTGACCCTGGACTCAGAGTGGGGCACACAGGGCTCCGTTGATGCCACCGTGTTAGATCTGATGCTGCTTCCAGCCTGTTGGGATATCCTAGATCCTGGCTGTTACCCAGTTCACGCCTCGGGTTTGGCTCTTACCCTACATGAGGTGCGTTCATATCTTCATTCAAGACCATAGGCTGCCCTGGACAAGACTGGGAACAGAGCTGGTGGCACATCACGAGAGACCGTCCTCCAGGGAAACATCCGCCCATTCATCTGTGTGGACAACAAAACTGTGGGAATTGAATCTCGACCTCCTGGTTCATAGGTCGATGCTCAACCACTGAGCCACTGTGGCCTGGGGCGGGGGGAGACTGTAGGCTTTTAGCTGGGCATGTGTAACCATCCACAATACAAACTCCTGTTATTAAGGAAGAGAGAAGACTAGAGGCTGGACCACATGCTGTATGGACAAGTACAAGTCCCTGCCACAATTGTCAACATTCTACTGGCCTTGTTTCGTAGATCTAAGCACCAGCTATCTCTTCAGCTGGCAAAGGGTGGAGCTGAGACTCCAAAACCCAGGTCTGTCTGATTCCTCAGCCCCACCCCTAACCATTAGGCAACACACTCCCTCCCTGTGCGAAACGGAGGCCCAATGGTAGGATGCAGTTGGTCTCCCCGTGGTGAGTGGGGCTGGCAGACAGGGCCCCTGGCCGCAGAGCCTGGATCCCAGGCCCAGTGAAGAGCCATGGGCCAGAGCAAACCAGGCCCCAGGCCCCACTTTCCAGAATTTGTGCCCTGACGTCCCACAGTCAGTCTAAGGCCCAGGCTCTGCGGTGAGCCCAGACCAAGAGGAAAAAGCACGCGGGGCTGGGTGCTGGGTGGACTCCCATCATGCACCCAATCCTTTCCCAGGAAATCCCTCTGGATTGGCTCCAATGGGTGAGGTGAGGGTGGGATGAGAGAGGGAAGGAATAATTCTGGGTGTTTATTTTTTAAATATATTTTTATTGATTTCAGAGAGGAAGGGAGTGGGATAGAGAGAGACAGAAACATCGATGATGAGAGAATCATTGAGCGGCTGCCTCCTGCACGCCCCACATTGGCTATCAAGCCCGCAACCCGGGCATGTACCCTGACTGGGAATCGAACTGTGACCTCCAGGTTCATAGATCAATGCTCAACCACTGAGCCACGCTGGCTGGGCAATACTGGGTGTTTAGAACCTTCCTAGAGGTCACAAGGGTACTTTACTACTCCAAATCTAGCCGACTGTGCACATGGCAGTGCTGTTGGGTCAAAACTGAAAACATTCCAAAGTTGTATCAATAAAAAACCGACTAGCCTGGCTGGCTTGGCTCAGTGGATGAACATCGACCTAAGAACAAGGTCACTGTTCAATTCCCAGTCAAGGGCACATGTCCGGGTTGTGGGCTTGATCCCCAATGTGGGGTGTGCAGGAGGCAGCCGATCCATGATTCTCTCTCATCATTGATGTTCCTATCTCTCTCTTCCTTCCTCTCTGAAATCAATAAAAATATTTTAAAAAAGAAATGGACTATGGTGTGAGCAGGCTGTGGAATATTATATACCAGTCAAAAAGGGTGAGTTGGAAAGCTCAAGATCAACAGCACATGAATCTGAAACTTCAGAATCCAGATCCAGAAATATACGTGAGACCTGATGAATTTTGTTTACAACTGTCAATTTCATGTACATAAATTCCTTGCTAGTACAATCTGTCCAAGCTTTACAGTACTGTGTAGCTTTGGATGAATGAATGATTATTTACTTGCATTTGCCATTATTTCAACCTCAAAAGTGTAGGACGCCCTGGCCGGGTAGCTCAGTTGGTTGGAGCATCGTCCTGTACACCAAAAGGTTTCGGGTTCAATTCTCGGTCAGGACACATACCCGGGTTTTGGGTTCGATTCCCAGTCATGGATGTGGGAGGGAACTGATCGATATTTCTCTTTCAATCTCTCTCCCTTCTTCTCTCTGTAAAAATCAATAAAAACATATCCTCGGGTGAAGATTAAAAAAAAAACAACAAAACAAAACAGAAGTGCAGGGCTGAATGTTTTCGAAGTCCACTCTGCCCTCAGGAAAAAGTACTTTGGTGTTTTTTTAACCTGGGCTTAAACCCTTTTTTTTTTTTTTTTTAATATATTTTATTGATTTTCCACAGAGAGGAAGGGAGAGAGATAGAGAGTTAGAAACATCGATGAGAGAGAAACATCGATCAGCTGCCTCCCGCACATCTCCCACCGGGGACGTGCCCGCAACCCAGGCACGTGCCCTCGACCGGAATCGAACCCGGGACCCTTCAGTCCGCAGGCCGACGCTCTATCCACTGAGCCACACCGGTTTCGGCGAGGGCTTAAACCCTTTTAAGTCATGACACGTTGCGTAACTGCTTCTTTCCAAAGAAAGCCTGTTTAAAATCAGGCATGGTTAACAGTCCATCTTCTTTTTGTGTTATGGATAAAGTTTCCTCTCCTCATTCATAGCAGCTACAATAAACCACACAACAGCTGCCCTGACCTGTTACTCCAGGCCAGTTATTACTTCATCATAATGTTACAGTGCTAACATAAGCATCTTTTCTCCAACATATTTTAAAATAAGTTCTGAGGAGGCCCAACCGGCATGGCTCAGTGGTTGAAGGTTGACCTATGAACAAGGAGGTCACGGTTCGATTCCCGGTCAGGGCACATGCCCCGGTTGTGGGCTCCATCCCCAGGGTGGGGTGTGCAGGAGGCAGCCAATCAATGATTCTCTTTTATCATTTTTTTAAATTCTTTATTAGTTAAGGTATTACAAATGTGTCCTCATCCCCCCCCCATTTCTCTTTTATCATTAATATTTCTCTCTTTTTTTAAAAAAAAATATTTTTATTGATTTCAGAGAGGAAGAGGGAGAGGGAGAGAAAGAGAGAAACATCAATGATGAGAGAGAATCATGGACCAGCTGCCTCCTGCACGCCCCACACTGGGGATGGAGCCCACAACCCAGGCATGTGCCCTTGACCGGAATCGAACCTGGGACCCATCAGTCCGCAGGCTGACGCTCTATCCACTGAGCCAAACCGGCCAGGGCTATCATTGACGCTTCTATCTCTCTTTCCCTCTCCCTTCCTCTCTGAAATCAATAAAAAAATATATATATTTTTAAAAATTATCTTCTATGATGGAAATGGATGAACATTGAAATCAACTATGACCAACTGCGAGTGAGCTCCATATGTCCTCACATGGAATGCTCTAATATACGCTGCCGAATGAAGAAAGAACAAGTTATAGGCTGGCATGTTACTGACTTTATACTATGTGTGACTTCTAAGGACATATGTTGACTGATGTGAATGTATGGACCAGGTCTGGAAGGACTCCTGACGACCCTTTACCAATAGCTGTTCCCATTCGGGGCAAGAGGGGGTTACAGGGGCTCCAGCTCTATCTCTCGTTTCCATTTCTTACAAAGAGAATGTATTTATTATGTAATTTGTGTAACTAAAAGTTAATTTTTTAAAAGCAGCCACAAAATACTAGAAAGCCATTTACTTTTTTCTTTTAAAATGTTTTTATTGATTTCAGAAAGGAAGGGAAAGATAGAAACATCAATGATGAGAAAGAATCATTGATCGGCTGCCTCCTGCACGCCCCCTACTGGGGATCGAGCCCACAACCCAGGCATGTGCCCTTGACCGGCAATGAACCTGGGACCCTTCAGTCCACAGGCCGACGCTCTATCCACTGAGCCAAACAGGCTAGTGTAAGCCATTTACTTCTTCAGGCTGCTACAGGTTAATCTACTCCTGATTCCCAGGGAGCATCACTCCCAGGGAGTGATGGCGAACCTTTTGAGCTCGGCGTGTCAGCATTTTGAAAAACCCTAACTTCACTCTGGTGCCGTGTCACATACAGAAATGTTTTGATCTTTGCAACCATAGTAAAACAAAGATTTATATTTTTGATATTTATTTTATATATTTAAATGCCATTTAACAAAGAAAAATCAACCAGAAAAATGAGCTCGCGTGTCAGAGGTTCGCCATCACTGACCTAGGAAGTCCCACTGCCGGGCCTGAGCGCATGCTGTTCCCACATCCACAATACCCTGTCTGCCTCTCTCCCTGCGCTAGTAACCAGGCATGGGTCAAGGCCCAGCTGTGACCCCTCCACCTCTGTGACCAGAGTGCTAGTCTCTGGCCCTCAAGGGCCCCTTAGCCTCCAAGTCAGCCCTTTTTCAAAAAGATCACAAAGGACGCGAAGCCGGTGTGGCTCAGTGGTTGAACATCAACCTATGAACCAGGAGGTCACGGTTCGATTCTAGGTCAGGGCACATGCCTGGGTTGCGGTCTCCATCCCCAGTGTGGGGCGTGCAGGAGGCAGATGATCAATGACTCTCCCTCATCATTGATGTTTCTATCTCTCTCTTTCACTTCCTCTCTAAAATCAAGAAAAGTAGATATTTTTAAAAAATCACAAAGGAGCCCTGACCAGTTTGGCTCAATGGCTAGAGCGTCGGCCTGCGGACTGAGGAGTCCCAGGTTCGATTCCGGTCAAGGGCATGTACCTTGGTTGCGGGCACATCCCCAGTAGGGAGTGTGCAGGAGGCAGCTGATCGATGTTTCTCTCTCATCGATGTTTCTAACTCTCTATCCCTCTCCCTTCCTCTCTGTAAAAAACAATAAAATATACATATATTTTTAAAAGATATTCTTTGTTAAAAAAAATCACAAAGGACATTGACACCTCCTTTAAACTGTAATTATTACTGAGGAGTAAGAGGTTCTCCTTTATAAATTTTACTGTGTTCCAGTTTATATTATGAGACTGTAACAGTGCTGTGAGTAGATAGATAATTATTATTCCTGTTTTATAGAGCAGAAGGCTCAGACATGTTAAGGGCTTTGCCCAAGGGCACACAGCTAGGTAGTGGTGGGCCTACTAATTATATAATAGCCTCTCCCACAAAACTAAAATCTCATGAGGGGCCTTAGCTAGTATGGCTCAGTGGGTAGAGCATCAGCCTGAAGACTGAAGGGTCCCGGGTTTGATTCCGGTCAAGGGCATGTACCTTGGTTGCGGGCACATCCCCAGTAGGGAGTGTGCAGGAGGCAGCTGATCGATTTTTCTCTCTCATCGATGTTTCTAACTCTCTATCTCTTTCCCTTCCTCCCTGTAAAAAATCAATAAAATATATTTAAAAATAAATAAATAAACTCTCATGTGGGCAGAGAACACTCCCAGCTCGTTCACCCTGGCATGCCTGACCTTTACCAGTTGCCAAATAAATAGGAATTAAGTGAATAATGCCCTTGAGAGTTTTGAAATGTAAGCACCTTCTTTATAAAACGATAGCACCAAACACTTAGCCCCAGTGCCAAGTGCAAGCTGAGTGGTTCTGTGGATGGTTCCATTTTGTCCCGGCAACCATCCGGGCTGGGATGTGTTATTGCTGAGAATGAGGAAACTTGAGCCTCAGGGGAGTGAAGTCATTTGTCCAAAGTCACACAGCAAATAGAGAGGGTCTGACTGGCCCTAACCATGGACTGAAGGGTCCCAGGTTCGATTCCGGTCAAGGGCATGTACCTTGGTTGCGGGCACATCCCCAGTAGGGAGTGTGCAGGAGGCAGCTGATCGATGTTTCTCTCATCGATGTTTCTAACTCTCTATCCCTCTCCCTTCCTCTCTGTAAAAAATCAATATATTTTAAAAAAATAAAATAAAGAGGGTCTGACTGGGCAGGGCTGGGAGGCCCACTGCACCCCATTCATTCTCCTCCAGGCTCCTCTGTTGTTTTTCTTTTCTTTTTTTAAAATCGATTTCAAAGAGGAAGGGAGAGGGGGAGAGAGATAGAAACATCAATGATGAAAGAGAATCATGGATCGGCTGCCTCCTGCACGCCCCCCACCAGGGACTGAGCCCACAACCCAGGCGTGTGCCCTGACCGGGAATCGAACCCGGGGCTCTTCAGTCCCCAGGCCGACGCTCTATCCACTGAGCCAAACTGGCTAGGGCTCCTCTGTGGTTTTTCTGGAACAGTAACGAGCTGTGGGCAGCGAGAGGCCTTTCTCGGTGTCGCTCAGCAAATCAGCAAGTGCAGGCTCCAGAGAACCCGGGAAGGGGTCCCCCTGCACGTACTCCGCCCCATCGCTGCTGGCAGGTCCCTCGGGGCTGGTCCTGGGCACCCTTGCAGGCACCGGGTGTAAGTTCCTGGGCACAGCACGCTCCCCACCCTCCGGGGCTGGTGGGGAGCGAGGCGCAGGGGTCCCTGGGTCCCTGGAGAGGCAGCTTGGGCGCCGGGAGACAGAGGCGATGGCACTGCCCACCGCTGCCGGGCTCCTGGGCACTCAGCCTGCGCAGCGCAGTGGACGGGACGGGATGGGGCGGAGTGGATGGGAGCCCGGCGAGAAGCTTAGCAGCTCCATCCAGATGCGAATTGTCCCTCCCACACTTGCCGGGCTGCAGGGGCCTCCATTAGAGCCCCCCGAGGAGTTAGAATCCACACCTCCGCAAATGGGCCCGCTTTCCCAGGGCCCCCCTGCCCAGACCTTCCCCGGGCTCTGTGGGTTTTGACACCTCTCTGCAACCTGGCGGGAGGCCACCTCGCACCTCTGGTCCGGATAAAAAGCTCGGGGCCCAGAGGTGGCCGGCCCAGCCTCGCGGAGCCCGCGGCCCGGCCATGACCCAGTCCCCGCCTCTGCAGACCCTCGACCCCTGGATCTTACCCCAGGGCTGGGGTTGGACCGAGCACCCGGACTCCACGTCCCCAGCCTCCTCCTCGGACTCGTCGGGCTCGTGCCCCTGTGACGGCGCCAGCGGCCCCTCGCAGCCCACGCCCCCCGCCCGCGGCGCCCGGACCGCACCAGCCGCCCCGACGGCGCCCGGACGCGCGCGCCCCGCCCCGGCCGGCGGGCAGCGGCAGAGCGCCAGCGAGCGCGAGAAGCTGCGCATGCGCACGCTCGCCCGCGCGCTGCACGAGCTGCGCCGCTTCCTGCCGCCGTCCGTGGCGCCCGCCGGCCAAAGCCTCACCAAGATCGAGACGCTGCGCCTGGCCATCCGCTACATCGGCCACCTGTCGGCCGTGCTGGGCCTCAGCGAGGACGGCCTGCGGCGCCGGCGCCCGCGACGCTGCGGCGAGACGCCCCCTCGGGGCTGCCCGCTCTGCCCCGACAGCGGCCCCGCGCAGGCGCAGGCGCGCGGCCAGATCTTGGGCTCCGTCGTCCCCGCGGCGGGGTCTTGGGGGTCTCCGCCTGCCTGTCTAGGAGTCCCAGCGGCGCCCGAATGCTTGGGAAGCAGGGTCCCCGACGTGGGTCCTTGGGTCTCACCCCCTTACTGTTCCGGGACGCAGTCGCTTCCGCAAGTGTCCCCACGTAGGGCCCCCGATGCGGCCCTTTGGACGCCGCCCGAAGCCGGTTCCGGAACGCCGACACCCGGAGTGTCCGGGACCCCGGCCACGCCCTGGGCGCCGCCCCCCGCCGCCCCGGAACCCGCTGCAGCATACCAGGTACCGTGCCCAGGCTGCAGTTGGAAATGGACGGGGTGGGTAGGCTCTAGTCTGCAGTAGATTCTATACTTTTAAGATCCCGATTATCCGATCCCACCCAGGTTAGGGGTGGAGAGAAGCTGAAGGGGAGATGGAGAGGGCGCTGACCCCTTGGGGAAAGAGGTGGGGCCCTCGCAGTTAAGGCCACCAACACCTACAAGTCCTCACTCAGACTTGCTCCTTCCACCCTGGCCTCTGGAGGTGCCAGGAGCCATGTACCAAGGTGCTCCATTAGGAGTACGGAGGGAAGCCCCGCATCTCCAGGATTAGGGGCTTCCTGATTGATGGTAACCTTTATGTTTCCTTCCAGCTTCATTCATTCATGAGGCCCATGAATCATGGTCCATAAAATAGCATATTCATAACCAAAATGTATTATCGTGCATGAATTGACTCATTCAGCCCTGCATCAGCCCTATGAAGTAGGTGTCATCATCATCCCAATTTACAGAGGGGAAAACTGAGACTAGAAGAGGTTATCTGTGTTATCTGGTGAATAGCAGAGCTGGGATTCAAACCCTGGCAGTGTACCTGCAGAGCGGACACTCTTAACCACTTTGCTTCACTCCATCCAGGATGCCAGGGCTGTTCGGGAGTTGCCTGCCACACTCTGAGGAGCATCCAGGTTCGAGATCTCAGGGCATCAGGCAGTAGCCCACTAACCAGCTGCTCTTGTCTCTCTTGCAGGGTATCTGTGTGTCTCCAGAGTCCTATCTGCTGCCAGAAACCCCACCCCTCCTGCCCGGCCCAGCATGCCAGAGACTGCAGCCTGAGACCCAATGGGGATACTGGAGCCACAGTGCAGAGGTGCTCCCCAGCTCGGAGCACCAGGGACCAGGCCCCACCTTCCATTTCAGTGATGAAACTCCTCTCCAGAGCTCAGGCCTACAGCTCAGTGGCTGCCCTGAACTTTGGCAAGAAGACTTGGAGGGGGGCCACCTGAGCATCTTCTACTAATAGCCCTGCCTGTCCCCTGTTCAGCTAGGAATCAGGTCTGTAGTGTGGGCGCCCGATTTGCGAGATCAGTGGTTTTCAGACTTTCCTTTAGTCCAGGATCCCTTTTCCAAGTGATGCCTTTCATGGAAGCAGTGTTTGGTGGCCTCCCTGGCTGGCGTGGGGGCTGGGGCAGTGCCCTCTGCTCCTAGGCACCCCCCAAAATGACCAGTGCCCTGAAGAGCACAGCCCGAGCTGCAGAAACACCCCAGGGCTGGGGTTGGGCCGGGCACCCACGGCCCCTCGCAGCCCACGCCCCCCGCCCACGGGGGCTGCTTGACCACCAAGTTGGCAGGGCTGGGACTGACGGGAGGATGGATTGGGGGAGTGGGGTGGGCTGAGGGCAGACCCCTATATACTTTGTGTTTGAAGAAACACAACACAGCGCTAGCCGGTTTGGCTCAACGCATAGAGCGTCGGCCTGTGGACCAAAGGGTCCCGGGTTCGATTCCAGTCAAAGGCACATACCTCGGTTTCAGGCTCCTCCCTGGCCCTGGTCAGTGCGCTTGCAGGAGGCAACCAATCTATATCTTTCTCTCACATCAACATTTCTCTCTAAAAAAAAAGTCAATGGAAAAAATATCCTCGGGTGAGGATTAAAATGTAAATAAATTTTTTTAAAAGTTGCTTTGTTCTGTGTTTATCGGCTTGACTTTTTATGGCCTCTGGGAAAGGGGAAATGTTCCCATCCTGTGGGGAACAAGTCATGCCCTACCAGTGCTGATGTGGGCCCTCATCATGTTTGTCGATCATCCAGTCTTGCCGATCTGACCATGCATATTGCGCAAGGTCGCTACCTGGCCTGCTGTGCAAGGTGGCAGAGCGGGTTGCCTCGTAGACCTGTTCACTTGCACCAGCCCGATGCCCCTTTCCATTTTCCTGGGGGACATTCCTGCTGACAATTATATGAAATTGTTTTCAAAGGATGCCTGTGAGTGGCCCCCAGGGACTCGGCTAGTGCATTAGTGGGCTCAGGTTGCCCTGACAGAATACCACAGATTGAGTAGCTAAACAACCAAACTTTGTTTTCTCGCAGTTGTAGAGGCTAGAAGTACAAGATCAACGTGTCAGCAGGTTTGGTTTCTTTGAAGCCTCCCTCCTTGGCTTGCAGACGGCCACCTTCTCACTGTGTCCTCACATGGTCACCCCTTGGTCTGTGTGTCTATCTTAATCTCTTCCTCTAAGGTCACCAGTCATAGGGGATTAGGGCCCACGCATCTGACCTTAATTACCTCTTTACGGGCTCTCTGAACCCCAACCTGGGTGTGGATGTCAAGGCCCTGACTCCCCACCCAGTGCTCTCTCCTTCCCAAGAAAACCCAAGGCCTTGGCTCCAGTCTCAGGGCATCTGCCCCGAAGGCAGAACTGAACACCTGCCCGTCTCTTTCCTTTGGCTCCCACCCATCTGGGGTTCATCTTAAAGGGACAGAGAGAAGTATCTCTGGCCCAGTGCCACGCCTCCCTCCCCCCAGCTCTGAAGCCCTGCCAGGGCTGGCATAGAGCCCAAGAGTCCTGGCTTTTAGCAGCAGCAGCCAGAGCGGCGTGTCTTCTAGAACTTGGCATCTCTGCTTTCCCAGGCTCCCTCAAGAGGTGTTCCTCTAGGACAGTGGTTCTCAACCTGTGGGTCGGGACCCCTTTGGCGGTCGAACGACCTTTTCACAGGGGTCGCCTAAGACCATCCTGCATATCAGATATTTACATGACGATTCAGAACAGTAGCAACATTACAGTTATGAAGTAACCACGAAAATAATGTTATGGTTGGGGGGTCACAACATGAGGAACTGTATTTAAAGGGCCAGAAGGTTGAGAACCACTGCTCTAGGAGGTGGCGAAGGCAGAGGCAAGAGGCTGCCACCACCCCGGCTGGAGTTGCCTGAGAGACATCCTAGATCAGTAATGGCGAACCTATGACACACGTGTCAGAGGTGACACGCGAACTCATTTTTTTTGGTTGATTTTTCTTTGTTAAATGACATTTAAATATATAAAATAAATATCAAAAATATAAGTCTTTGTTTTACTATGGTTGCAAAGATCAAAAAATGTCTATATGTGACACGGCACCAGGGTTAAGTACGGGTTTTTCAAAATGCTGACACGCCGAGCTCAAAAGGTTCGCCATCACTGCCCTAGATGCTGCTGGAGTCGGGGAGCAGGGCCCAGGGGGATGGGGCTAATCTCACCCCTGTCCTCACCCTCTGGGAGAGAAGCTCTTGGGAATAGCAGCCTCTGGCCCCATCCGTCCGGTCCGTGGCTCCATCCCAGGCCGGCTGCTCTCGGCTGCACCTCTGCTAAGTAAGGGCAGGGGAGGAGAGATGCCGATGCCAGTGCCCAGCCTGGGGTGAGTGGTCTACCCGCACCTTCCTGGGGATCCCCATCAGCATCTGTGCGGCTGGGCATTGGCTGAGTGCCTCATCTAGGCCTTTTTTTTTTTTTTAAATATATTGTATTGATTTTTTACAGAGAGGAAGGGAGGGGATAGAGAGTTAGAAACATCAATGAGAGAGAGAAACATTGATCACCTGCCTCCTACACACTCCCCACTGGGGATGTGCCCACAACCAAGGTACATGCCCTTGACCGGAATCGAACCTGGGACCCTGAGTCCGCAGGCTGATGCTCTATCCGCTGAGCCAAACCGGTTAGGGCATCATCTAGGCCTTTCATGACCCCACAGTGTAGAGAAGGACATGCCTCCGGGATGATGGGGAGGCCGGAGGGGACACTGTACCCCGGCTGCTTCCTGCGGACCCTCAGATCCTGCCTTCCCCCGGGGCCTCGAGCCCTAGACAGACAGGGAGTGAGCAGTCTGGGTGCTAGTGGGCTGTGTGACCTTAAACAAGGTTCTGCAGGCAGGTCTCACTCTGTCCTTGCTGCAGCCCAGGAACTGGTTCCCTCCAGCCACACCGGGCCTTGTAAATGCCAGCGAAGGGAGTTGTCAGGTGGCCCTGGCTGAGCATGTGGGGTGTGGCTGTCATAGACCCTGCCTCAACACGCCACTCACGCCAGTCTCGGGTCTCCTTCCAGCTCCACTGAGCTGTGACTTAACCTCCGTGAGCCTCTTTCCTTATCGGCAAAACCTAGATAAACACTGTGCTTATCTCCTCCTGGGACCAGTGAGAACGAAATGAGAGAATGCGCATAAGGGCTGAGCCCAGTGCCAGGCACAGAGGCTAGGATCCTTGCTGACACTTCTTCCTGGAGGCCAGCTCTCCCCCAGGGACACGAGATGGCGGGGCTGATCCCTCCCCCAATGGGGACCCCCCAGGGGCCCCGAGCTCTGGTCCCTGAAGGTCAAGTGCCAGCCGCTGCTGCTGGGCGCTGGCGACAGGAAGGGCTGGCCCAGAGGGGACCTGGTTAGTGGAGGGACCCCACCCCACCCCGGCTGGCCCCACCCCACTCTTTGATGTACAGGCACCAGTGGAGCGCAGGGGAGCCTGTGAGGGGAGAGGGCCTTGAACCCAGAGACAGGTCTAGGACCATATAACAGCCACTTCCTCTTACCTGTCAGCCCAGTGGTCAGTACGCAGACTCCTTCCATCCACACACTGACCCTAGGGTCAGTCTTCTTCTTTGCACAGATGACGAAACCAAAGACCCGGGTTTTGGTCACTTGTCCAGGACACAGGGGCTGACATATCTGAAACCAGGCCTCTGGACTCCCAGGCCTCAGCAGCTGGAACCCTGCAGGCCTTCAGTCTGTGACTCCCTCTCTGCCTCCCACCCGCCCCGCATGCTCAGCTGGGCCTTGTGGGGCTGAGGCCCAGGAGAACTTCCCACCACCTAGCTCAGGGGTCCCCAACCTTCTTTGGCCACGCCCCACCTAAGCATCTCTAACATCCTGATGCCTCCCACCCTGAGACATAGAATTCTTTTTTTTTTTTTTAATATATTTTTATTGATTTCAGAAAGGAAGGGAGAGGGAGAGATAGAAACCTCCATGATGAGAGAGAATCATGGATCGGCTGCTTCCTGCAAGTCCTCCACTGGGGTTGGAGCCCACAACCCGGGACACAGAATTCTTATTATTCCAAAAGTGAGCTCCTATTCACGTGGAGGAAGCCTCAAAGGCCATGAACTTGGTCTAAACAAGCTTCCAAACAACATGGCATCCATGAGAGAGAAAAATAAAAGAACGAAAGGACAGTGGAAGGACTGAGGAAGAAGTCACTAACAAACAGTTAAAAAAAATAATAGCAATATGAAGTGATATGAAGAAATAGCAAATAAAGTTTCAAAACATAGAATAGAGCCCTAGCCCGTTTTGCTCAGTGGATAGAGCATCTGCCTGCGAACTGAAAGGTCCCAGGTTCAATTCCGGTCAAGGGCACATGCCCGGCTTGTGGGCTCAACCCCCAGTGAGAGACTTGCAGGAGGCAGCCGACCCATGATTCTCTCTCATCGTGGATGTTTCTATCTCTCTCTCCCTCTTCCTTACTCTCTGAAATCAATTAAAAAAATTATATTTAAAAAAAACAGAGAACTGAATTGTATAAATATACCACAATATACATTTATAGACTGTATAGGAGGCCCCTAGAACCAGAAGACATGCAAAAGATTCACTGTGAATAACTCATTCTCAAATTGCCCCCCTTAAACATCAAATTGCCCCCCTGTGGGGCGTGTACCCCACGCTGGGAACCACTGACCTAGCTCTATTTGCCAAGAAATTCCCAGCAAGTCCGATGAGGGCCGTGGAGCCCATAGGTCCCAGGCCTTGCCCTCAGTGGTGGCCATGGCCACCAGCTCCCCCAGGGGACAGGGGTACCTGCTGTTTTCAGCATGCTACTCTCCATAACAAGGTCATGAACTGACATCACACCATCCACAATGGACCCTGGGGAGGTGGCAGGCCCGGCCCTTCCCCTCGCTGTCCCAGGTGTGCGGCTGCGGTGCAGGAAGAGGGGCAATGGCAGGCTCTGCTCTGGCCGGCACCGGGCCCCGCTTTCCCCACCCCGCCCGCCATGGAACGCTGTGCCTGGGCCTGCCCTCTGCTCCCCAGGCCCCCCAGCACCCACAGTACTCAGTTAAAGGAAAACGCAGCAGACAGCGCCCACAAGTATTCTGTAGGACGGCCCAGCACCCCCCTAATCCCCCACCTCCCCCACACCGCTTCCCTCCAGCCCAGGCTCCCCAGCTGCTGTGCGGACCCCTCCTGTTCTGAGTCTGGAAGTCATGAGTCTGGAAGCTCATCTAGAAATCCTTTATCTATATTTTCTCTTAAAAAAAAAATATACAGATCTGGTGTCCTGTGGAGTCTCTAGGTTCAGGGTCTTCATGGGAAGGTGAGAGAGGGCGCAAGCAGCTCCCCAAGGTCCACCCAAGTCCACGTAGGGCTTTGCTGCTCTGGCCCTGGAGCTGGGCTTCCCTGAGATCAGCCCCAGGGCCCTGGGCGACAGGAGCCATGCCAGGCCTGGGGTGCGGTTGGCACGAGGGGCGGGGGCTGGGAGGTGCTTGAACAGTCGGGCCGCCAGGAGCTGGACTGGCTCCACGGACAAAGCGGAGAGAACGTGGGCTAGGACGTAGTCCCTGAGGGAGGACGTGGGGCCTCAGGGTCCGGGAATGGGGGTCCTGCGGTGGGTGGGCCACTGGGACAGATGCCCGTGGGCACCTCACAGGGGGGCCAGGCGACTGCGCAGACTGGGGACTACTTGCTGCTGTCTTTGAACCACTTGTGCACCACCGCCTTGTTCTCCTTCACCCACTTGATGTTGGCTTTGGTCTTCTCCAGGGCCTGCTCCAGGGCCCGAGTGGCTGAGCCGAAGCCTGTGTCCATGTTGTTCTTTTTGAACTGCTCCAACTGCCGGGGAAAGGGAGCGGGTCTCAGCCCAGGCTGGTCTCGTGCAACTCTGGGCAGAGGGGCCCATCCTGGTCCTCCCCCTCCCCAGGGGCCAAGCCCTTATCTGGAGCAGAGCTCAGAGATGACAGCCCCTGGGGCTCAATCCAGCTCCTAGATTAGCCTTGGGCGTGTGATTCTTTACTGCACTGTCGGTTTTTAATTGAATTGCAATCTCAATCCAATCAGGGGAGGAGAGAGTGGCCAATGAAACACACACCATGGCAACCGAGCAGCTAAATGAAAAAGGTGGCCACTTTCATGATACAAACGATCCAGTTGCTTCGACCAATAAATGGTTTTGTTTGTTTTTGTTTTTTTTAAAATAGATGTTACAGATTAAAAAATGCATTAGTACTGGACGTTATAACTAGGGCAATTAGACAAGAAAGGAAGAAGTTAGAACTGTCTCTACGAGAGAACATGATCTGAACACAGAAAATCCTCAGACATCTACAAAAAAAAGTTATTTGAACTAATGAGTCCAGCAAGGTTGCAGGATACAAGAGCAATATGTTAAAAATCAATTGTATTTCTACATAGTAGCCATGAAAAATCTGAAAACAAAATGAAGACAGCAGCTTCATTTGCAATAGCATCAAAAAGAATAAAACACTTGGAAATAACTTTGACGAGAGAAGTACAAGACTGGCTGGTTGGTTTGCTGAAAACTGAAACATTTTGGAAAGACATTAAGAAGACCCAAATGAGCCGGAACCGGTTTGGCTCAGTGGATAGAGCGTTGGCCTGCGGACTGAAGGGTCACAGGTTCGATTCCGGTCCAGGGCATGTACCTGGGTTGCGGGCACATCCCCAGTGGGAGATGTGCAGGAGGCAGCTGATCGGTGTTTCTCTCTCATCGATGTTTCTAACTCTCTATCTCTCTCCCTTCCTCTCTGTAAAAAATCAATAAAATATATTAAAAAAAAAAAAAAGAAGACCCAAATGAAAGGAAAAGAGACCCAAATAAATGTTAATGGATTGGAAGATGTAATGTTATTAATATAGCAATACTCCCCAAGTGGATCTAGATTCGATACAATCCCTATCAAAGTTCCAATGGCCCTTTCGTGCAGAAATTAGCATCCAATTCTAAAACTCATACATAAATTCAAGGGATCCAGAAGAGACAAATAATCTTGCAAAAGAACGAAGTTGTGTTATTCATATTCCTGATGTTAAAACTCATTACTACAAAGCTACAGTCATCAAGACAGAGTGGGCCCTGTCTGGTTTGGCTCAGTGGGTAGAGCGTTGGCCTGCGGACTGAAGGGTCCTGGGTTTGATTCCGGTAGGGGGCACATCCCCAGGTTGTGGGCTCAATCCCCAGTAGGGGGCGTGCAGGAGACAGCCGATCAGTGATTCTCTCATCAATGACGTTTCTCTCTCTCCCTCTCTGAAATCAGTAAAAACATATATAGATTTAAAAAAAGAGTGGTACTAGCATAAGGCTGCACAGATAGATGAATGAAATGGAACTGAGAGTCCAGATAGAAGCCCTCACATTTACGGTCAGCTGATACTCAGCAAGGGTGCCAAGACCATTTGATGGGGGAAAGAACATCTTTTCAATAAGCGGGACGGCAGCAACTGGATAGCCACATGCAAAGGAATGAAGCTGGACCCCTACCTTACACCGTATACAAAATTATGGAAAAATTTATCAAAGTCCTAAATACAAGACTTCAAATGGTAAGACTCTTAGTAAAAAGCACAGGTGTAAATCTTGGTGACTTTGGATCTGGCAGCTGTTTCTTAGATATGACACCAAAAGCACAAGCAACAACAACAAAAAAGAAAGTTGGCCTTCATCAAAAGAAAAAAAACTTATGTATCAAAAGACACCACCGCTGGTCCGGCATGGCTCGGTGGTTGAGAATCGACCTATGAACCAGGAGGCGACAGTTAGATTCCTGGTCAGGGGCATATGCCCGGGCTGCAGGCTCCATCCCCAGTGGGGGGTGTGCAGGAGGCAGCTGATCAATGATTTTCTCTCATCATGGATGTTTCACTCTCTCCCTCCCTCTCTGAAATCAATAAAAATATTTTTAAAAAAGAAAAAGAAACTGGTTGTACATTGCTGCCAGGGATGTAAATTGGTACATTTGCTTTGGAAAACATTTTGGAAGTTTACCAAAAAGTTAAACATAGAGTTGCCAAATGACCCAGCAATTCCAGTCCTCGGTGCAGACCCAAGAGAAATGAAGACACGTGTTCACTCAAAAATTTGCACATGAATGTTAACAGTGTTATTCATAATAACCAAAAGGTAAAAACAACCCAAATGTTTATCAGCCGCTCAATGGATTAGCAAAAGTGGCACATCCATACAATGGAATAGGACTCAGCCATAACAAGGAGTGATGCGAGCTACGCCATGGATGGACCTTGAGAATATTATGCTAAGCGAAAGAAGCCAGACATTGTATGAAATGTCCAAAGGGGCAAATCCATAGAGACAGGAAATAGGTCAGTGATTGCCTGGGGCTGGAGACAGGAATGAGGAGTGACGGCTAATGGGTGTGGGGTTCCTTTTAGGCGTAATAAAAATGCTCTAGAACAGTGGTTCTCAACCTTCCTAAAGCAGCGACCCTTTAATACAGTTCCTCATGTTGTGGTGACCCCCAACCACAAAATTATTTTCGTTGCTACTTCATAACTGTCATTTTGCTACTGTTATGAATCGTCATGTAAATATCTGATATGCAGGGTGTATTTTCATTGTTACATATTGAACATAATTAAAGCACAGTGATTAATCACAAAAACAATATGTAATTATATATGTGTTTTCTGATGATCTTAGGCGACCCCTGTGAAAGGGTCATTCGACCCCCAAAGGGGTCGCGACCCACAGGTTGAGAACCACTGCTCTAGAATTAGATGGTGGCGATGGTTGCACAACTTTGTAAATATACTAAAAACCACTGAAAATGGTGAATTTTATGATACAGGAATTATATCTCAAAGATTTTTTTTTATATCTCGATTTAAAAACAAGACAAATCAACCTAAGGCAATGAGTTCACTTTGGCTTCTGAATTCAAACATATCAAGAAATTAAAAAAATACTTAGAAAATTTGAAAACGGCCTGGATATAAGATGGTCATTCATTTTCTTGGGTTTGCTAATAACAGTGGCATAATGTTTTGAAAATTCCTTTGTTTTAGATATGACTAAAGTATTTAGAGGTGAAATTACATAATATCAGTGATTTGCCTGAAAATGTATCCACCCCCACAAAGTGTGGGGAAAATGTTGCTAACTGTTCTGAGTGATGGGTCTGTGAAGGTTCATGATTTTATCCTCTTTCCTTTTACAAAAATTCCAAGAGAACTTTTTGGATTGAACTGTCACCATTGATGAAGTCTGGACACCCAGCTTACCTTCTCAGTGAGGAGGGCTGACGACAAGGAGCCATGTGCCCTGTGACCTCACTCGGAGGCAGCTGAGTGGTGGCCGCCCCCTGAGACCCAGATGGTCCCCGGGGCCCAGGGCTGCTTACCTGCTGCAGCTCATGCTCAGTGGAGAACCGTCGGGTCACGGCCTGGATGAGGTTGGAGAAGGAGAAGGAGCCGCCACCGTAACTGCGGGTCAGGGAGAGAGATGAACGGTGAGGAGGGCGGGAGCTAGCACTCAGTGATTGACAGGCAACACTGGATCCTCACCACCGCCCTGTGATTGGTCCATCTTGTAGATGAGATGAACCGGCCCACCCAAGGGGGACTGAACACAGCTTTCACTAAGGTGCCCTGGCTCCCAGTCTCTCCAGACATCACTCCCACCAGCCCGATTTTTTCTTCCCCCCACGTGGGAAAAGGGATGGTCCGTCCCCCATCTGCTCTTTCGATTCCTGCCCCCACCCCTCTGCAGGGCTCACCTCTCTCTCCCAGCCCCACGTGTCCTGTGCACAAAGACCACCCTCAGGGCCCCCGGGACATGTTCTTAGCCGACTCACTCGTTGAAGAGCTTCTTCCAGTTGATCTGGACAAAGTCCCAGGCCAGGGTTTTCCCGATGATGTTGCCGGCGATGCTGCTAATGGTGGAGGTGGCGTCCTGCTTCCGGATGAGGTTGGGGTCCAGGGTGTATTCCAGGTACCTGTGAGGGCAGGATCCGCGTTAGTGACCACGTCCGAGGGCTGCAGTCAGATGACTGGCAGAGAGCCAGGCTGACACAGGAGCCTGCCTGCTCCCACAGCTGTCCTCCATCCTCTGCCATCCCCTCGGCATGCCAAGGGCTAAGACCCCTTGTTCCTGCTTCCCTCTTGTAGCTGGGACACTGAGGCCCCTGTGCAGGGTCGCTGGCTAGGCCAGGTGTCATGCCTGACGTGGACCTGGTATTTGCGAGCCCTGTACCATGTAGGGTGGCCACTCCTGCCTTTGACTGAGGGTGGTCCTGCTTTACTGGGGTCTAGGAGATGGCGTCTGAGGCACACAGTGGGAGCCAGGGGCCCTCATCAAGGGCTTGGGGATTGGTCTGGACATCCAGAAGGACTGAGGTCCAGCTGTGCCACAGCCCTTCACAGAGAGGGAAACTGAGTCACTGTCAAGTAAAGGCTACAAGGCTGCAGCAGTTAAAAGCACAGGACATGAGCCCGAGCTGGTTTGGCTCAGTGGACAGAGCGTCGGCCTACGGACTGAAGGGTCCCAGGTTCGATTCCAGTCAAGGGCACATGCCCGGGTTGGGGGCTCGTTGCCCAGTAGGGGGTGTGCAGGAGGCAGCCAATCAGTGATTCTCTCTCATCATTGATGTTTCTTTCTCCCTCTTCCTTCCTCTCTGAAATAAAAATAAAAATAAAATAAAAATACAAGAAAAATGAAATACTTAAAGAAGAAAAAAGCATAGGACATGAGCCCAGACTTGGGCTCGAATCTTGACTCTAACACTCCTCAAAGCTTCTTGGCCTTGGGCAAGCTGCTTGGCTTTTCCGAGCCTCCGTGTCCCCATCCATGAAATGGGAACACCCTGCCCCACTGTGCAGTCTGGTGAGTGCGGAGGCCCCTGTGAGGCTGGGAACTCGCCCACCGTGCCCGCAGGTCCTCACCTGTTCAGGATCCAGACCTCCTTGCTGCAGGCCAGGGCTGCGCGGAGCTTGTCCGCTTCGTTTACCAGGGTGGCTTTTCGGAACTGGTCCCAGGCGAAGTCCCACTCTGCCTCGCCGCCCTGGGCGATGGCGTTGCAGTAGATGGTGGACCGCAGGTTGGGGTGGATCCTGGCGTGGGGGATGGGATATAGGGGTGGGGGGTCAGCCGGGAGCAGCAGCAGGGAGGGTTGGACCAAGGTCTGATGGAGACAGGGCTATGGGCTTGAGGGACGAATGAAGATTGGGGAGGACCAGGGGACACTCACGGATTGTTATTGGGGTCAGCCATCCACTTGGAGAAAAGGTTCGACGCAAGTGCCTGGCATTCCGGAACCCCACTGGAGCAGGCGGTGCTGATGGCATTAATCTCGTTGTACCTGCCCCAGGGACACTTGGTCAGATGCCCGGCCAGGACTCCCCAGCTGACCCACGGCTCCAGGAGGGGCGGCCAGGCCGGGGTGCTAAGGCTGCAGCCCGCCATGTCCTCTGGGTCCCCGCTTTGCTCTATGCCTGGGGCAGCCTGGGGACCCACAGCGGCCGGCACAGGGGCCAGGCCCAGCTTCCCCATCTAGGATCTCAATGACCAATCGGTGAGGGGACCTCGGAGTTTCAGTTTGGTCCCTTGTGTGAAGAGGCCAGATGGGCCTCTGCTGCTGGGAGCTCATCCCCGCCTGGTGCTCCCAGTGCAGCCAGGAGTGGGGAGGTCCGGGGGGGGGCATTGCCTGGGTGTTGCTCTGGACTCCCCAGGTCAGGGTGGCTGGGGCCCCCATGACCCCCAGACCCAGAGGAGGTCACACTCACTGGTCCATCAGCTTTTCGGGGCGCTTCGTCCAGTTACTGGTGAGATTTTTAAAATGACCGAAGAGGGGCATGACCTGCTTCTTCAGGTATTTCTGAGGAAAAGAGAACACGAACAGCTTCAGAGGCTAGACTCCAGCCTGGCCAGCCCGGAGCCCCGAGGGGCCTTGTGTGGGTGGGCAGGTGTCGCAAGGGCTAAAGGCTAGAGCAGTGGTTCTCAACCTTCCTAAAGCCGCGACCCTTTAATACAGTTCCTCATTGCTATAAATGGAACATAGTGACAGCATAGTGATTCATCACAAGAACAATATGTAATTATATATGGGTTTTCCGATGGTCTTAGGCGACCCCTGTGAAAGGGTCATTCGACCCCCAAACGGATCGAGACCCACAGGTTGAGAACCACTGGTCTGGAGGCAAAGTGACCAGAGGCTCGGGGCCTCCCCCAGGGCGGGCGGCACTCAGATCCCCCATCCCCCGACCCGTATCCGATGATGAAGATGAGGTTCTTCCCTGCAAAGCCTCAGCCGCCCTAACACTCTAAGCATCACCATTTCTTTTTCTTTTCTTTTCTTATTGTTTAAAGCAGGGGTCCTCAAACTTTTTAAACAGGGGGCCAGTTCACTGTCCCTCAGACTGCTTGAGGGCCAGACTATAGTTTAAAAAAAAAAACTATGAACAAATTCCTATCCACACTGCACATATCTCATTTTGAAGTAAAAAAACAAAACGGGAACAAATACAATATTTGTATTTGCATGTGGCCCGAGGGCCGTAGTTTGAGGACCCTTGGTTTATAGTATCACATATGTCTCCTTTTCCCCCATTGACTGCCCCCTCCCCAGCCACTCCCGCCCCCCAGGACAAGCCCCCCATCGCCCCAGTGTCTGTGTCCATTGGTTATGCTATGTTTCTTCATATAGGGTTGGGTCCCCTCGCACCGCCCCTCCGCACCCCCGCCCCGCTCCACCTCCCCCGACCCCTCCGCCTGATTGTAAATGTTCTGTGTTTATTGTGGGGAATTTAGGAAGTGGCGGCTCATCCTGCAACTCGAAAGAGGAGACCAAAAGCCACAGAAGACGCAGAGGAAACTGGTCAACGGAAGAAAAGGAAGTTTCGGGCAAGCCTGTGACGACTGTCCTCGGCCCGGATGGAGGCACAGACGCTGGGCCCAGAACAGCCCGGGGAAGTTTACAAAGACGAGCAAAGAAAGGAACTGAACACAACCTGTGGAGGAGAGTGGGCGGGCAGGTTCGGGCGGGCAAAACAAAAAGTCAACACGCTGCCAAACACCAGACGGAAGAAGATGCGAGGACCAGGCCGCCCAGAAAGAAAAGGAGGAAGATAGTTCGAAGGAACAACACAAAACTGTGCAGAACTGAAGGATGAGAAGGGCCCGCCAGGGCTGAAGGAAGAGCCCACAGCTTCCAGAAGGGGAAACTGGCCACGTGCAAAGAACCGGAAGAGACAGGCTCGCCCTAGCCAGTGTGGCCCAGTGGATAGAGCGTTGGCCTGCAGACTGAAGGGTCCCGGGTTCAATTCCAGTCAAGGGCACCTGCCCGGGTTTCAGGCTCGATCCCAAGTAGGGGGTCATGCAGGAGACAGCTGATCCATGATTCTCTCTCATCATTGATGCTTTTCTCTCTCCGTCTCCCTTCCTCTCTGAAATCCATAAAAATATATATTAAAAAAGAGAGAGAGAGACAGGCTCTGGGTTTCTCAACAGAGACTAGACATCAGTGCAGCAAGACCTGACGTTTTCGAGGAATAATTTCCAACGTAGGAACTTCTAAACCCAGGTAAGCTCACTCCGGTGTAAAGGTGGAATAAAGGCATTTCAAACCATCTACCCTGCGACCTCCACCTCTTACAAACCCTTTCTCAAAACTCCTGGAAGATGAGACAGAAAACTCGAGGAAGAACCCAAGGACTTGGAGTCCAGGAGAGCGTCCTGGCCTAGGAGCTGGGGGTGTTGAAGAAAGCAGGGGTGCCTCCGGGGCAGGGGAGGGGGGCGAGAAGAAAAGCAATGCTGCTGTATCATCTGATACATTTGCATAAGGAAATAGAAGCATAGCATTCTGTGCGGCTCAGCCGAGAATGCCGCTTAAATAATGGCAACAAAATAAATGCCACACACTGAGATGACCCAATATTGTGACTGAGCCACATCAGGAAGATGAGATGTCTCCAAGGTAGGTGGGTTCATGAGCTGAAATGAGTTACAACCTCATTCACCATAATACCTCATCATCATAGGAAGTTCATGTGAAAAATGTTTAATAAAAAATGATCTCTTGCCTTGCCGGAACCGGTTTGGCTCGGTGGATAGAGCATCGGCCTGCGGACTGAAGGGTCCCAGGTTCGATTCCGGTCAAGGGCATGTGCCTGGGTTGCGGGCCCATCCCCAGTGGGGGATGTGCAGGAGGCAGCTGATCGATGTTTCTCTCTCATAGATGCTTCTGGCTCTCTATCTCTCTCCCTTCCTCTCTGTGAAAAATCAATAAAATATATTAAAAAAAAAAATGATCTCTTCAAGTATGAGCTAATGGCTACACAGTATTCCACCAAATGGATATGCTACTTAACCAACCCCAACTTTGGAGCATGTAAGTGTTTTGGGGCCGGGCTGGCATGGCTCAATGATTGAGTATCAACCCATGAACCAGGAGGTCAGGGTTTGATTCCCGGTCAGGGCACATGCCCAGGTTGTGGGCTCGATCCTCAGTGTGGGGCAAGCAGTAGGCCGTTGATCCATGATTCTCTCTCATCACTGATGCTTCTCTCTCTCCCTCTCCCTTCCTCTCTGAAAGCAATAAAAATATATATTTTTTAAAAAGTGTTATGGGGGCCGAAACCGGTTTGGCTCAGTGGATAGAGCGTCGGCCTGCGGACTGAAAGGTCCCAGGTTCGATTCCGGTCAAGGGCATGTACCTGGGTTGCAGGCACATCCCCAGTGGGAGATGTGCAGGAGGCAGCTGGTCGATGTTTCTCTCTCATCGATGTTTCTAACTCTCTATCTCTCTCCCTTCCTCTNCTATCCCTCTCCCTTCCTCTCTGTAAAAAATCAATAAAATATATTAAAAAAAAAAAAAAGTGTTATGGGGGCCGAACCGGTTTGGCTCAGTGGATAGAGCGTCAGCCTGCGGACTCAAGGGTCCCAGGTTCGATTCCGGTGAAGGGCATGTACCTTGATTGCGGGCACATCCCCAGTGGGGGGCGTGCAGGAGGCAGCTGATCGATCTCTCTCATCGATGTTTCTAACTCTCTATCCCTCTCCTTTCTTCTCTGTAAAAAAATCAATAAAATATATTTTTTTAAAAAAAGTGTTATGGGGTTTTTGGTCTTTTATAAACCACATGGCAATGAACATCCTTACAGATCCAGCTTCCTCTTCTGGTCTCCGTAGCGCAGTGGTTCTCAACCTATGGGTCTCGACCCCTTTGGTAGTCGAACGACCCCTTTCACAGGGGTCACCTAAGACCATCCTGCATATCAGATATTTACATGATGATTCATCACAGTAGCAACATTACAGTTGTGAAGTAGCAACGAAAATAATTTTATGGTTGGGGGTCACCACACATGAGGAACCGTATTTAAAGGGCCAGAAGGTTGAGAACCACTGCCGTCGTGGGAGTCTCCTGCTTTAAGGCTGTTAACACCTGTATCTCCCTCCCCTTCTGCCCCGCGGGCTGGCTAGCCAGGTAGACGTTTCACAGAGGGGTTCTCTGGGCTCAGGCGGGGTCCCCAAGGCGACGCAGCAGGTAGAAGGCAGGCGTCCGACGCCCCAGCACAGTAGCCTCTTCTGAAAGTGCTAATATCCAAACCCGCCAACTTCGCAGGAAGTCTGGGTCCTTTCCTGGCCCCACCCTACCTGCCCACCTCCTCAGTGCCTGCGGCCCTCACTCCCGATCCCTCCTGCGTTCACCACTCTGCCATGCCTGCGCTCACCAAGCGCAGGCCTGGGCCGGGTCAGCCTAGAGGCTTTCACCACCCCAGGCGATACTTCCATGGGCTTCCTATGGCGCGATGTCAGGCCCCGCCAGCCTGGCCCTCCCTCCGTACCTGCATGGAGCCGTAGACCTCGGAACCCTCAAACATGAGCTTGAAGTAGCTCAGGCTGCTCATGGCGGCCTGCCAGGGCAGGTACTCTTTCTCATTGATCAGGAAGAGAGTGTTGTCCAGCGCCAGGGTGACCGGGACCTGGCGGGCACTGGGGATCAAACAGAGGGGCTCAAGTTAGCACCCCCAGTTACTCCTCTCTGGGAACCCCAGCCGCCTCCTGGAGCCTGAGGTCCCAGAGCCCCAAGTGAGCCAGGTCGAGTGTTCGCCGGGGTGGGGAATGTGGGTGCTGGGCGGTTCCACACACAAGGCCAGCCAGGCCCTGCCCTCACACATTGCCAGTCACAATCCCTTGCTTATTGTCCCCATTTCAAAGATGAGGCCCTAGCCGGTTTGGCTCAGCGGATAGAGCGCTGGCCCTGGGACTGAAGGGTCCTGGGTTCGATTCTGGTCAAGGCACGTAGCTCAGTTGCAGATTTGATCCCTGGCCCTATCAGACCCAGGGTTTCTCATTATGGACACGCACTTGCTCACAGCACAAGGTCTTCCCGGCAGAGCCCGTCTGGGCCCGAGGAGGAAGGTGACACTCACCTGGCCAGGTCGAAGGCGTCATGGATGACTTGCGCCCGATTGAGGACCGGGATGACCTAGAAGGAGCAACAAAGGTGTGACCTCAGGCTGTGACTTCGGGCTGGGCCTGGGGCAGGGGCCCGGGTCGAGGTGGCAGATACCCACCTTCAGGTCGTCGCTCTGCAGCTGAGTCTGAATCCTCTTCCAGTTTTCTGTGTCGTAGTTCACCTGGTAATAGCCCGTCACATTGACGTTCAGCAAGACCCACTCGTTTGTGGTTTTGAACATTGTCTCAGCTGTGGGGAGAGAGACCAGAGCTGGGGTGGGGTAGCTCAGAAGACTCGAGGCTGACCCTTGACCCTCCTCCCTCCAGCAAGAGCAGCCTTGTGCAGCCAGGCAACAGTCGGCCGACCTCTACCTCTGGCTGGCTGGTGACCTCGGACAGACCACATGCCATGCCTGAACCTCAGTGCCTGCCCTGCCTCCCAGAGCTCCATGTGCCCGGGCCAGTGCCAGCTACCTGGATACCTCTGCCCTCACACCTCCAGTCCACTCAGACTCCCATCCAGGCAGCCCCCTGGCCCTGCCCGTCTCTTCTGTGGGGCTGAGCACCCCCTCCTCCCTGCTCTCCCTTCTAGCCTTTCTCCTGGCAGCCAGAGGGGACCCGTCCCCACCTGCAGGTCAGACCCAATCATCTGCCAACTTCCCAGCTGCCCCAGCTCCTCGTGGCCCAAGTGTCTCCTGCATCCTGCAGGGACGGCTGCTCAGTCCCCATGTTCTCTCCTGCCTTCATGCCTTGCACTTGCTCTTTCCTCTGCCTGAAATGCTTTTCTTTTCTTTTCTTTCTATTTTTATTTATTTATTTTTTTAATATATTTTATTGATTTTTTACAGAGAAGAAGGGAGAAGGATAGAGAGTTAGAAACATCGATGAGAGAGATTGATCAGCTGCCTCCTGCACGCCCCCCACTGGGGATGTGCCTGCAACCAAGATACATGCCCCTGACCGGAATCGAACCTGGGACCCTTCAGTCCGCAGGCCGACGCTCTATCCACTGAGCCAAACCGGTTCGGCTCTATTTTTAAAATATATTTTTATTGCTTTCAGAGAGGAAAGGAGAAGGAGAGAGAGAGAGAAGCATCAATGATGAGAGAGAATCATTGATCGGCTGCCTCCTGCACGTCCCTTACTAGGGATCGAGCTCGTAACCCGGGCCTATGCCCTTGGCTAGAATCGAACCCGGGACCCTTGAGTCTGCAGACTGATGCTCAATCCACTGAGCCAAGCCAGCTGGGGCCTGAAATGCTTTCCTATGCCACCATTAGCCTAGCTAACTGTTACTTTTCCTCTAAGACTCAGGTCACCTCCTCCGGGAAGTCTTCCCTGACCTCTCCATGAAGTTGAATCTCCCTTAATCCCAGCTCCTGGCCCCTGTGCCCAAGTAGCCCAGAGGCCAGACACGCCTCTGTGAAAGCACTCAGCACAGCTCAGGAAAGTTTTAATTGCTTGTCTTCCTTCCATAGGCAGCCTTGGCCTCGGGCAGGAGATGACTTGCCTTGACCTTGGCTTCCTCAGGGCCTGGCGCTGTCTAAAACTGAACAGCCCCATCTTATAGGTGAACCAATGGAGACCAGACAGGGATTTGCTCAGGGTCACAAAGCTGGACAGCAACAGCAGAGTAGAGATTAGAACCAAAGAAGGCAGGCCCGGCCAGCGTGGCTCAGTGGTTGAGCATCAACCTATGAACCAGGAGGTCATGGTTCGAATCCTGGTCAGGACACGTGCCCGGGTTATAGCTCTAGCCCCAGTAGGGGGTGTGCAGGAGGCAGCCAATCCATGATTCTCTCTCATCATTGATGCTTCTATCTTTCTCTCCCCCTCCCTCCCTCTCTGAAATCAATAAAAATATATTATTTTTTTAATTTTTTAAAATTTATTTTATTGATTTTTTACAGAGAGGAAGGGGGAGAGGGATAGTTAGAAACATTGATGAGAGAGAAACATCGATCAGCTGCCTCTTGCATACCCCCTACTGGGGATGTGCCCGCAACCAAGGTACATGCCCTTGACCGGAGTCGAACCAGGGACCCTTGAGTCCGCAGGCTGATGCTCTACCCACTGAGCCAAACCAGTCAGGGCTTAAATAATTTTTTAAAAGAACCAAAGAAGGAAGCTCCATTTGGGGAGTGAAATGATAGAGCCAAAACCGGTTTGGCTCAGTGGATAGAGCGTCGCCCTGCGGATTCAAGGGTCCCCGGTTCGATTCCGGTCAAGGGCATGTACCTGGGTTGCAGGCACATCCCCAGTAGGGAGTGTGCAGGAGGCAGCTGATCGATGTTTCTCGCTCATCGATGTTTCTAACTCTCTATCCCTCTCCCTTCCTCTCTGTAAAAAAATCAATAAAATATATTTTAAAAAATAAAAAAGAAATGATGAAGGAACCCCAGCATATGGGCCAGGGGCTGGGAGTGGGGGGCAGGGCTTCTGTCTACAGGGGCAGGTCTGCATTACTTTTTGTGGCTCCCTCCAGCCAGATGTCTGCCTGCTGAGTGCCATTTTTCAGAGACGAGATGGGAACAATCCACTGGTAGCTGCAAAAGAGACCCGAGGTGGGGCGGTGAGAGCCGGCAGGCCGTGGCCACCGCCAGCGCAGAGCAGCCCTGCCCCGGCTCCCACTCTCTGCCCGTCTCTGGCACCAGGTGCCCCCCTCTTCCTGAGGAGGGTGGAAGGAGAGCCTGTGGACAGCCGCTGGGGCTGGGACCACCGCAGGTGAGGCCCCTTGGGACCCGGTCTGCTCACCTGAAGTTTGAGGGGCGGGTGACGACAGAGTCAGGGTCAAGGAGGAAGTGCTTCTGAGAGATGCTCCCTGTCTTGGTGTCCACGGTGATGACAGGGAAGCCCATCTGCAGGATCCAGGGGTCCATGATGTTTTTCACAGTCTGAGGCAGCTTGATGGCCGTCTGCTGGTTCACAGCCTGAAGAGGACACACAGGTGAGGGAGCAGTGAGAGCGAGGGCGAGAGCCGTGGACACCCCGTGGGGGCCTGGGGACCGGCTGAAGGTGGTGGCTACTATACTCAGTGGTCTTTTTTCTCTCTTTCCATCCATACGTATTGTTTTCATAACAACAGCAACATGCCAACAATGTCTGTTAATAACTGAGAAAATAAAAACAACAACAGGGCAAAAAGTCGAAACCGGTTTGGCTCAGTGGATAGAGCGTCGGCCTGGGGACTGAAAGGTCCCAGGTTCGATTCCGGTCAAGGGCATGTACCTGGGTTGCGGGCACATCCCCAGTGGGGAGTGTGCAGGAGGCAGCTGATCGATGTTTCTCTCTCATCGATATTTCTAACTCTCTATCCTTCTCCTTTCCTCTCTGTGAAAAATCAATAAAATATATTTAAAAAAAAAACAAAACAGGGCAAAAAAAGGCGGGCAGGAGAGTGTGTTGGAGGGTACAGGCTGAGAAGGGGGGAGGCTCCAGGGGCTGCAGAAAGGCAGGGGCTCAGGGAAAAAGGGAACCGGAGGGAGGGATGAAGCTGGCAGGGCACCTGGCATGGAGGAGGGCTCATCGCAGAAGGCGTGGGAAACTGAGGCAGGGCAAGGAAGCCGGTGGAAGTGGAGGGGAGGGTCCGAGTCGGTGAGGGAGGAGGGGAGGGGGACCAGGCTCCTGGCAGATGGAACCTGAGCTGGAGGTTGGCCAAGAGGAGCCTGGAGCCCAACTGGGACTGTGACAAAGCCCTGGTCCCCCTCCCTGGTCAGACTAGCCTTAGAGCCAGGGCACCTGGGGGCTGGAGGGGTGATCTGGGGTGAGGAGGACCCCAGGGAAGTGGTGGGCCGCTGGGAGGGAGAGGAAGAGGTGGGGATGGAGGAGAACTGGCAGACTCCAGCCTAGGAACAGGGAGGGGTGGCGGGAGGGTGGTCAGAGGGTCTGCCCCAGACAGGGCTGCTCTGGGTCTGAGTTGACAGGAATGCAAGGTGGGGCCGGATGGGAAGGTCCCAGCTTTTGCTGAGGGTGCTGGGGTGCAAAGTCGTGCTGGGGAGGGGCCGGGAGGGCACAGGGCAGCCAGGACTGCTGAGCAGGTTGAATGGCTCCAAAGTTCCTGGCAGAGGAGGGCTCGGGCCTGAGAGCTGGGAGGCCCGTGTCCTGAGCACACAGAGGCGTGGATTTCTGGGCTCCCATCACGGAGCTCGTGACCGGGTGCGGCAGGCCGCCTGCGGGGTCTTGGCCCACGGTTCTCACACCCCCTCCTTCAAGGACACCCCCTCCTTCAAGGGGCCATCATAGCGCCCATTCTCCCAATCACCAACCAAGGCTCCAAATGACCTGCCCGGCCTGGTGGGCAGTGAGCGGGACACATTCCTTTACACGGGTGCTCCCCTCCCTCTCCCCCAGGGACATCCAGCACCTCAGGACCCCAACAGAATGGCTGGGGGGGCAGGTTGTTACCCACCTTCTGCAGGTGCTCCCACAGGTCCAGGTAAGTGGTGCTCTTGTAGGAAAAGGTCTGGAGATAGGACTGTGGAAAGAGGCCGCGGTGAGGGTTAAGCTGGTGCTCCAGGCTCCACCACTCCGCCTGGGTGGTAGGCTGGGCTTGGGGACCAGGGCAGGGCTGGAGGGAAGCCCCCAGCCCCCCGCCCGCGCCCCTCACCCAGGGGTGGCCCAGCGCACTCACCGCCAGGCCCTTCTTGAACAGGTCCTCAGTCAGGAAGCTGGAGAGCATCCTGATCACAGAGGCTCCCTGGGGAGAGGAAGGGGTGTTCAGAAAGCTGTGCCCAGCCAGCAGGACCCTGTGACCCCGCCAGGCTGGGACATGTGCTCCCGGATCCCCCACCCCCACCCCCCGCTGTCTGGAACTAGCATGCATGCCGGCAGCACCTTGCTGTAGGAGATGGAGTCGAACATCTCACTGATCTGGGCCGGCGTGTTGACCTCCTCAGCTGGGGTGCACAGCGGGTGGGAGGAGGCCAGGGCGTCCACCGCCATGACACGATACAGTTCGTTCTGCACGATGATGTCTTTCTGCAAGTCCCCAACCACCATCAGGAGACCGTCGTGGGAGGGGTGACCCAGTGCTCCCCCAGCCCCACCCTCAGGCCCCAGCCCAGCGGGCTCACCAGGTTCCAGTGGGGCTCGGCATGGTCAGCACCCAGGTACTCCACATAGGAGGCGAAGCCCTCGTTCAGCCACAGGTCGTTCCACCAGGCCACCGTCACCAGGTTCCCAAACCACTGTGGGGGCGGGGGGGTCAGCCCTGAAGCTGCTCTGGCCTTGTGGCCACCAACATACCCAGGTGCCAGGCCGGGCTGGCGACTTCTGACATCATGGTGACTCCTGCCTGCTACCCTCCTCCCTTCCCGGCTACGAGGGGGGACCTGTGCCCTCCCTCCCGGAGCCCACAACCTCCCCCCCCCCCCTGCACTCCCCATGCTGTGCGGGCTACCTGGTGGGCCAGCTCGTGCGCAATCACGGTGACCACACGCTCCTTGTTGCTGCTGGAGGAGGAGTCCGGGTCGAAGAGGAGAGAGTTCTCCCGGTAGGTCACCAGCCCCCAGTTCTCCATGGCACCGGCGTTGAAGTCGGGCAAGCCAATCTGGTCTGGGGAGGCCAGGCATTGGCAGGACGGCCTCTGGACGGGGGGGGGGGGGGGGGGGGGGGGGGGGGGGGGGGGGGGGGGGGGGGGGGGGGGGGGGGNCCCCGCCCCCCCCCCCGCGAGCCCTCACTCACCGGACTTATCAAGAGGGTAGGGTGTGTTGTAGTGTTGGGCAAAGAAGTTGAGGATGTGGCCGGTCACGTTCAGGGCATACTGGCCGTGGCCCGCCGCGGTTGCGCTAGGGCGAGCCCAGATCCGGATCTGCAGAGAGGATGGAGGTAGGTCAGGGGCCCTCTTGGTCCTGGCGCAGGTGGGCCGAGGCCAGGGCTTGGATGAGGTTAAACCAGGCTGCTGGACAGCAGAAGAGAGGGCGGGGGGTCCCTGTGGGGCTTTGAGTCCTAGGGAGGCTTCTTTGGGGGAGAGCAATAGCCATAACCACCAGGTCTGTCTGGCACCCGGGGGTCGGGAACTCCCTCCAGGAGGAGGGACCCACTTTTCAGACGCAGAGACCGAGGGTCAGGGAACTCCCCAGAGCTGGGATTCAAACCCTGGCCTAACAACTCAGGGGCTGGGGTAAACAGGAAGATCCCTCAGGCAAGGCCAACCCGGGCAAGGCCAGGCGGGCCCAGCTTCGTACCAGGACGTCTTGATTGGTCGACATGCTCTCTGTCATGTTCACATACGTGAACTCACTGACGATGTAGGCCAGCAGGTATGTAGACATGACCGGCGTGGTGTGGAACTCGGTGACGTGCCACATGGGGTCGTCCTTAAGTGGAGTGCTGGGACCTGGGCGTGGAACGTTCAGGCAGGTGGGCGGGCACCCTGTCTCCGGCCCTGCGCCCCCCGCCCTAGGGCGCTGGCTCCTGAGGCTGTGGCCCCAGGAGAGACCTGCTCACCTGTGGGCAGCATGTTGGACAGGGCCGTGAGGTTGTGGGGGTGGATGAGGGTGATGTTAAACCTGGCCTTCATGGCGGGCTCATCAAAGCAGGGGAAGGACTTCCGGGCATCAGCAGACTGCATCTGGGTCGTGGCCAGCACCCTGCCCAAACTAGGTGTTAGAGGGTTGCCCGGGGAATGCCTGCACCCGTAGGGGTGGGGAGGGGGCGCTTTAAGGTGTTTCTGGGCCTGCAGGGGAAGGGGTGCCCAGAAAGCCGGTCTGGCCTAATCCCTGCCCTCCTCGCCTATCCAGGCGGCCTCTGATAGGCCAACTGACTCTGGGAGATCAGAGCTCCTTCCGGACTCAGGGTCAAAGTCCCGGCAGCTCCATCCCCGTGTCAGCTGGGAGCCCACCTTTCTCTCCGCTGATTGGTTTTCCTGTCTAAACCGGGGACCCGTTCATCACTCATCCCTGACCCCTACAGTGGGGCAGGGAGGCCTCCAGGGAAAGGATTTGTTGTCTTGGTAGCTGCTCCCGGGAGCTACAGAGGAAGGAAGGGCCTGGCGAGGGCTCCCCCAGGTTCAAAGGCCTCGAACCCACGCCCTCCCTGGGCCCCCAGGCTCCAGGTCTGCCTCCGCGCCTGGATCTGCCCGCGGCACCGGGCAGGCCGAGGTCCAACTTACTTTTTTTCGTTGCCATCCATGTACTCGCTGCGGTAGAAGCCCGCCAGGTCATCAGCCAGTTCGCCCTGGAACTTGCTGCTCATCTCGTACATGACGCCCGCCTCCAGCTGGCTCTTCAGGTGCACCACCAGGTACTCGGTGACTTCTACCAGCTCGGTCCTGTCGATTTCGGGGGCCTTGGCGCCCCCCAGGGCCTTCAGGGCCACCCTGTGCCCCTGGATGTCGGTGTAGTTGAGCTTCTTGCTGTGGATGATGATGACGTTGGTGGGCTCCTGGCACGTGAAGCGGACGGTGCTTGAGCCCTTGAAGATGTACAGACCGTGCTCATTGGTGGTGAGGTAGGGCCTCAGCGTCACCTGGTAGGAGTCGGGTACCAGCGACCTGGGGAGGCGATACCGGTTCCACGGCTTGCTCTGGTCCAAGGTGGTGGTGGGCGTGGTCACAGTGGGCTTGCTCGGGTCCACGGTGGTGGTGACCTGGGCCGATAACTCGGCATTCTTGTTCTTCTCCTGGGCATACACCACGGACAGGGCAATGATGGTGCAGGCGGCCGCCACACCCAGGATGATGCCCAGGATGCCCAGGGCCTTGGAAATGTAGAAGCCCTTGGCCATGGTGAGGGTGGGAGTTCGGGAGGCTCAGGGCAGTCAGGGAACAGGGCACCCTGGGGCCAGGCTTATATCCCAGAGGGGAGGAGCCCCACAGCCCGCAAACTGGGCAAAAATTAACCAGGGCTCAGACAGGCAAAGGTCACTGGACTGGGCAGGGGCGAGCTCTGCCAGGCTCCGGAGAGGAGACCCAGGAACAGTGCACCTGCTGGAAGCAAACAGGATCCAGTTACAGGCTGCTGGCTGCCTGGAGCCTCACACACACACACCCTCCTCCAGCATCCCCGCTCCTGAAGGGTAGTGGGAGCAGCGCCATCTGTGTGCAAGCTGAGATGGTGGGGGACAGAAGGGGGATCGAGGTGAGAGTGAGGGAAGGACTTCCCGGGAACAAGAGGTGGGAGATGCAGAAAAGGGGAGAGTGGGTTTCCGAGTCGGGAATACACTGGGTCTCCCCTGCGGCCGGAGCTGGAAGGCTGCCCGGCCCCCTGCATTCCTCCAGAGCAGGCAGGCTCCCAGGTCCCCCCTTCCCCACCTTTTTCCTTTTTCCTCAATTATCAGCTCACCGAATAGAATGAAATAAATTGTTTTGCCCTTTTTTTTCTTTGGTTAATCCTCACCTGAGGATCTTTTTCCACTGATTTTTAGGAAGAGAAAGGGAGAGACAGAGAGGTTGAGAAACACATCAATTGGTTGCCTCCTGCACGGGCCCTGGGCTGGGGAGGAGACTGCAACCCAGGTGTGTGTACTTGACTGGAATCGAACCCGGGACCCTTTGGTCCTCAGGCGGACGCTCTATCCACTGAGCCAAACCGGCTAGGGCTGTCTTATCTTGTTTTGTTTTTTTAATATATTTTATTGATTTTTTACTGAGAGGAAGGGAGAGGGATAGAGAGTTAGAAACATCGATCAGAGAGAAACATCAATCATCTGCCTCCTGCACACTCCCTACTGGGGATGTGCCCGCAACCAAGGTACATCCCCTTGACCGGAATCGAACCTGGGACCTTTGAGTCTGCAGGCCGATGCTCTATCCACTGAGCCAAACCGGTTAGGGCTGTCTTGTCTTTTTAAGACAGGAAGCCGGTGGAAGCTTAATCTTGACCAGCCATGACCTTGGGTGGGTGGCTTTATCTTTCTGAAACCTCTTTCCTCATGATAGTACTTACCTCTCTTGTTCACGGAACAGATTTAATGAGACAAGATATTAAACATCACAGAGCAGAACCAAAAAGCCACCTCCTCCTTTCTGACCCAGGGCTCAGACACCGCCTCTTTTCCTATCCTTGGCAGAAATGAGAATAGTACTCATCATTCTCAATAAAAAGGCAAAACCGCCCCAGCCGGTTTGGCTCAGAGGAAAGTGATGTCCATTATTACCCTTCCCATCCATCAGCCTAGTTTCTCCAGCCTTGACACCGCCTGACCCTCACCCCCACAATCAGTACCTCCCCGCCCTGATCTCACCACGCCCAGGGTCAAAGCCTATTTCATTTTTTAAAAAATATATATTTTATTGATTTTTTACAGAGAGGAAGGGAGAGGGATAGAGAGTTAGAAACATCAACGAGAGAGAAACATCCATCAGCTGCCTCCTGCACACCCCCTACTGGGGATGTGCCCGCAACCAAGGTACATGTCCTTGACCGGAATCGAACCTGGGACCCTTCACTCCGCAGGCCGACGCTCCGTCCACTGAGCCAAACCAGTCAGGGCACCTCTCTCATTATTTATGTGGACACTGCTGTGCCCTCACGGACTCCCTACATCCCACTTCTACTCAGCTCCCCTCAAACCTCTTCACCAAACAAACTGGATCATTACTTTCCACTGAAACAGGCAGAATAAAATGTTCCCCAAAACTGCTCCATCGAGTCAAGCCCACCAGAACGACAGCAGCTGTCAAGAGGCAGCTATAAAACCATGGTCGAGAAACTACCATGACATCTTTTTTTTTTTTTTAATATATTTTATTGATTTTTTACAGAGAGGAAGGGAGAGAGACAGAGAGTTAGAAACATCGATGAGAGAGAAACATCGACCAGCTGCCTCCTGCACATCTCCCACTGGGGATGTGCCCGCAACCCAGGTACATGCCCTCGACCGGAATCGAACCGGGACCCCTCAGTCCGCAGGCCGGCGCTCTATCCACTGAGCCAAACCGGTCTCGGCGCCATGACATCTTTTAAGTTTGTTTTTCTGATCTAAAGCCAAGTCATCACCAGCCGGGTGTAGCTCAGCAACTGAATGCCAACCCAGGAACCACTCTGATTTGATTCCTGGTCAGGGCCTATGCCCAGGTGTGGGCTCGATCCCGAGTAGGGAGCGTGCAGGAAGCAGCCAATTCTCTCTCATCATTGATGTTTCTATCTCTCTCTCCCTTTCCCTTCCTCTCTGAAATCAATAAAAAAATCTACATATATAAAAGGCTAATATGCTAAGTGTCCGTCCAGGTAATGACGTCACATAGCAACAGCTTCCTCTCCCTAGCACAGTGGTTCTCAACCTTCTGGCCCTTTAAATACAGTTCCTCACGTTGTGACCCAACCATACAATTATTTTCGTGGCTACTTCATCACTGTCATGTTGCTACTGTGATGAATCGTCATGTAAATATCTGATAGGCAGGATGGTCTTAGGCGACCCCTGTGAAAGGGTCGTTCGACCGCCAAAGGGGTCGCGACCCACAGGTTGAGAACCATTGCCCTAGCGACTAGCCTCCTTGCAGTTTCTTCCTCCCAGGAACATGACTTGCTTTATAGCCAGGTGCAAACATTTCACATTTTAAACAAATTACCTGAAAGAGAAGTTGGGGTGCTTCACTGGACTGGAAAAAATTTAGCTGCATCAGAAAGCAGGCCTAATTAAGCAAGTTTATTCTATATCTATAAAAGGCTAAGTTGACTAGTGCATGTGCAATACATATAAAGCTCTCACTGGTGCCAATCACACACGTGTGTTTCCATCTGTCATTGTCGATCATGAATTTGGTCGACACTTCTATTATAAAGGGCGAATAGCAATATTAAAATAGTTCTTCTAATTAATTTCCTTTCAATGTGCATGAATTCATGCACAGGCCACTACTATATACATATTTTAAAAGCCAAGCCATCAATCACTTAGGGACCAATTCAATATCTGGTTGGGAAAGTCCCTTCCCACATCCCATAGTAAGTGTTGCACAATCCCAGAAAGCTTTACTTTGCTGACATATACCCAGATCTCAGTGTTCCAAAAAAGAAAAAGCCTGCTAACTCACTCCTTGTTAACTCCAACAACTTCCATGTTCCCAAGCCAGATTTGGGACACAGTACCTAAGACCCTATCTTGGTGTTCTCACCCTCTGCAGAGCCCCAGTAAATTTGCCTTCGCTTTTATCAGTGTCCCTGGTCCAAATTCTTGTATATCAGGAGACAAGAATCCAAAGTTGTTGGTAACACTGCTTAAGGCCTTCCTTTTGGTCTTGGAATCTAAACCAGATCTAAAGGGACCCAAATTCGAGTGCTCTCAAGCCTGTCCACTGCACAGCCTCATTCTTACTGCACTCCCCTCTTGGTTCTCTGGCCTTCACCCAGCTCCCTCACCACAGGACCTTTGCACATGCTGTTTCCTCTGCCTGGGTCATCTTCTCTCCCTTCTCACCCTGGTTAATTCCTATCCATCCTTCCGGTCTTTCTCAGAGAAGATGCCTGACCTCCCTGACCAGGTCAAGCTCCTATTAGCGCCACACACCTCTTCTTCAAAGCCCTGTATCTCGGTGAGTTTTCGATTTGATCTGTGTGGTTGATGACTCGAGCCCTGCCTATTTCCCCAACGGACTAGAGGCCCCGAGAGAGCAGGGGGCCTTGGCTACTTCTGCTTACCAACACTTGGCACATACCTGGCACAACAGTAGGGGCTCAACACATACTTGTTCAGTGCACACACACACGGCAAATGAATAAGTGAGTGAGTCAATTCAAGGAGGCTCACCTGATTGAAGTCTTTCTAGCCCATCTCCACTCCTGTCCCTGCCCCCACACTTGTCCTGGGAGAACGGCTTGCCCCTTCCGCCAGCCCACTTCCATTCACAGCAAGCAGGCAGGACTCTTGTTGGGGCCAGATGCCACTCAGGACTCCCGTCTGTCTGCCCCATCAGCTTGCCAGCTCCTGGACAACCTCATTCAGCTGCCCCTCGCTGAGCCTGCACGAAGGCCTGGTCAGTGACTACATGTGTGAACCGACGCAGAGGTGAGTTCATTCCGGCATAACCGCAAGAGTGGATGGCTGCCACCCGCATCTGGCCAGCGGAGGCCAGGGTCTGAGGGCTGGGCCTGCAGGGGAATACTGGGTTCCCATCTTTCAGAGGGAGGGTGCTCCAAGCCCTTAGCATTTCCCTTTTTCGCTAGAGACCTGTTCCCAGGGCCCTGGTCAGGGCAGTGTGGACTTCCCCCTGCATTAACTGGCAGCCACCCCATCAGGCCCGGGCTGATGGCCAAGGGACACGAGTGGGAAGCCAAGTGCCCAGGGCAGGGCTGCAACTTGGGCACGGTGACAGAGGGAGTGGCAACACCCCAGGGTGACGTAGCGTGTGCTCCCAGTTCCCTCCAGCGGGATAGCATTTGCCAAGGAAGGCCATGCCTGTCTTACCCTTGAAGGCCGGCCCCCAGGACCCGTGCCGCCCCCCTGAATGGAACCTCACCATGCCCCTGGCTGGCCTGCAGCCCCCTCCCACCCCTGGAGGGAAAGACCCACAAATCCGAATCCGCTTGGCCTAATCCCTTCTCCAAACAAAGAAAGAGGCCCAGCCTGGCCCACCGTCGGCTTTTCCTGTTTGCTTTGGACCCAGACCATGGGCCCAGCTGGCTGGGATCTTAACTCCCTGGGAAAGGGCCTCTGGTCTTCAAAGTGGGCGCAGCAGGCAGCCCACTGGCCTGTAATGTGAGGTCCCTGCTCTGGGCACCAGGCCGGCCCAGCCGGGGGCGCTGAGGGGGACATGTCCCACAGCCCCGCTGCTGCGGGACCGCTCAGGGCCCCCTCCTCGGTCCCCGCGGTGGCCCGGCCCGGCCATCTCCACCTCCCACCAGACACACCTTGGCCAGAACTCTTCCTCTCCTGCTCCAGCCCGCTCTCCGGCTCCTCGCTGCCCGCAGGATGAAGCCTCCACTCTGGCTTGAGCCTCAAGACCTTCTGTGTACTTGACCCTCCAGCCTCTATCTCCAGTGCCCACCGTGGCTCCGGCCACCGGCATGTCCCCAAACCCTCTGGGTCTTTTCGTGTCTCTGTGCCTTTGCTTTTCCTGTTTCCACCGCCAGGGATGTCTTTTCTCTCCCTCCTGTCAAAGCCCTACTTACTCATCCTTCAAAACTCGGCTCAGATGTCACTGCCTTCTCCTGTCTGACAGCCCCTTTGTACTTCCCTGGCCTCTGATTCACTCCTTATCACAGCACTTACGACAAGGCCGTCTGCGTGCTCAAACCTAGACCGAGGCACCTGGGGGGCAGGCTCGGTGACTGTACGCCCTCCACGCCCAGCACAGAGACCAATGCGTGTTGGCCGAATGAATGACAGACAGCAGCTACCATCCCTGCCGGGGCTCATGGTCTGGTGTGATCCAGCCCCCATGATCCTCTGGTCTCATCCCTCTAACCCTGCCCCCTCTCTCCTCTGCCCCACCATCTTCTGGCTTATCAAGCCCACCAGGCTCTCCCCCTGCCCCACACGCCTCCAGTGGCCCCACATAAGCTGCTCTTTGGGCTTGGAGAGCTCCTGTCCTTCCCTCACACAACACCCTCTCGTCCTGGAGGCTCATTCAGCGATGCTGCCCCAGGACAGTCCCGCTGAGCGCCACCGAGACTGAGCGCCATGAGGACAGTATCCTCCCCGCCAGTACACAAGCGCCTAGTACACTGGGGGCAACACATACGTACACAGGCACCTAGTACACACTGGGGGCAACACATATGTACACAAGCGCCTAGTACACACCAGTGGGCAACATGTAAGTACATAAGCACCTAGTACACACTGGGGGGAACACATACTACTAAGTACACAAGCGCCTAGTACACACTGGGGGCAACACATACTTATGAAGCAGATCCATCAATAAGAAGAGAGACGGTGGCTAAAGATGGAATTCAGCGTCATTCAACCCCTTGATCCTGGGGGCAGGTGTTCCCTCCATCCCCTCTCCCTGGGGTCCCAGGTTGTGCACACAAACAACCTTTCTGAGCTTTGCCATATCTGTGAGCCTCCTGCACATGACTTAACATTTTCCTGTAAATCAATTCATGACTTCCTCTCCTTCTGAGCAATAATGGCCATGAGATGATGGTTGCACGTGTTAACATTGCATTTTTTCCGTTACATGTTGCAGCTCATGACTATTGACTGAACACCATTCATCTGGGTGATGCCTAAAATCATCTTGCGTGGCCACACCCACTTTGGGAATCACTGCTCCATCCCGCCTGGTGCTAGAGGTGGAGTGGAACCTCTCCTCAGGGGAACAAGAGGTGTGTTCCTTTTACTGCTCATCTCCTGACTGGGGGGAAACCGAGTACCTCCAGCCCCATCTCAACCAAAGTGCTTTCCCATGGGTTCACATATCTCTGCCCTAAGTTTTGGTCCAGAGAACAAAAGTGACTTCAAATTTAAAATAGATACATTCAGGTTGACAACAATCACGCAAGAGAGTATTTAAAGCAGAGTCACACGTGTAGAAGGCATCACCTGAAGGGGAGAAGGCAGCTTCATCTCAGAGGTGGGGGGACAGGCTGCCTCCTGAAAATGCCAGGGGCCTGGAGGGGCTATGGCGGGAGGACCAGCAAGCAGCAAACTACTGTGAGCTACAGGCTCCCTTACTGGCCACTGGGGCCTTGAGTAAGCTCATCACACTCACTCCGCCCCCCTTCCCCCATCCTGTCAGCTGCAGGGTTTGGGGAGCTGGGAGCAAGGTGGGAGCCTAAAGCCCACCTGTCTGCTCCGAAGGAGCAGTGAGTGGGGGGCAAAGACTAGGCTGGGGCCCCAGCTCAGGGTCCCCTCTGGCCTCTCTGGCCTCTGACCTTCTCCAGGCCTCTGCGGCCTCCACCCCAGCTGCATGAGCCTGGGCCCGGGCCAGCCCCCAGGGTGCTTCCTCTGGGAGCCTTGGACATTGTCATCCTGTGAGAACCTCCGCAGGCCCCCTGCTGGGAGATCAGCTCTGGTCTCAGCCTCTGAAACCCAATGTAGGGCTCTCAGGAGGAAAGGCACAGAAGGGCCTAGTGCGGTGCGGGGAGAAGGGCACCAGCCATGGAGGAGCCATCCTGGGCTGTAGATCCTGCCTGGCAACGCCCATCTGTTTAACTGAGCACCTACTATACCCCCTACTGAGACAATCGCCACCATTTGGCAGCTGGAGAAACCAAGGTACAAAGAGGTTAGCGTCTTGCCCAAGGACCACAGCTGGTTACTGGCATGTTCTGTAGGCTTAACTACACATGCTTCTTAAAGCATCTTCCCATGTACCCTGCCTCCTCCCCCATTTTCTATTGCGCAGCGCCCGCGAGGGCTCGAGACCACAGGAAGGGGACACACCTGGCAGGGTGATAACCCTGGAGGCACATCCCCACTTCCTCTTGGCTACATCTTGCTTCACCCCACCATGGCTCCACCTAGAAGACAGATGCCCCGAGGGCCCATCGGGTCCAGCTCCCCTTTTACAGGTGAACACACGGAGGCCCAGGGATCCAGGTCCCTAGACACTCAGCCACAATCAGACCTCGGGTGTGACTGAGACCAGTGCTCTGACCGCCTGAGGGCCCTGCCCTGCTGGCGTGGTCCCTGGGGGCTGGGATGGTGGGAGGAGGGGATTCAGGTTACAAAACCGAGGTCAAGGTTCACCTGGGCCCCCTGCCTGCTGCACTGCTGAGGGTTTCGGGGTGCAGGGTAAGGACCCCACTGGCCCCATTTGGAGGACCCCTCCCAAGAACAAAGGTGGGGATAGTGGGAACCTTGACGTCTCCCCAGGGAGGGCCACACAGTCCCGGAGCCTCCTCCTGCACCAGGAAACCCCCATCCTGATGGGGTGGCTGCAAGGGGAGAGGGAACCGGGATTGTAAAGTGGCTGCTTAAGAACAGAGAGCGCCTTCCCTCTTGCCCGGGGGCCAGGGAAGGAATTAGAGTTTAGACAGAGGCCACGTTTAAAGGTCCCTGAAGAGGCCCCGGGCCATCTCCTCTGGCAGCGGCCCAACCCCCCGGGGTTTTCTTTTCTTTCCTCCCTCCCGCTGGGCGCACTCCCAGGGAGAGCACGGTCTAATGCAGTCACCTTTCGTCCCACTGGTCCCATCACCCAGCCGCAGAGCCAGCGGGCGCAGTCCGCCCCCCAGCCAGGTCTCCCCACCTCTCCTCCCCCAGAAGATCCAGCAGCCCCCTCCCTGCCCTGGGTCGGGGGGACCTCTCCATGGGGGAGGTCCCCTGCCCCAGGAGGGCCAAGAAGAGGGAACAGCTGAATCTTGGCCAAAGGAATTCTTGGCTCTGTGTGCCCGCCCGAGAAGGGGGCGTGGGCAGCAGACGTGGGGCTCCCTGCACTACCGCTGAGGCTCCCGGACAGCCCCGTGCCCCGCCACCCGCGCCACTTGCCTAGGCCACCGGAGCCCGCTCCGCTCCGGGAGGATGAGCGGACCAGCCACCACAGGCGCCACACCAGGGCCCTCTCCTCCTTTCCCAGGCTTTTTAAAGGGAAGTAACCTGACCCGACCACTACCCCTCCCGGATTAACCCTTCAGGCCGCCGCCCACACATGCGCCTGGACTCGCTTGCCTGCTGCTCCCGGACAGCCAGCCTCGTAGGACCCCGAGTGGCTCTTTGGTTCCTGGTCCCCTGCTTCCCCCCAACTCCAACACAGAGTCCTCCGGTGGCCGGAGCCCAGGGCCCCGCCCCTCCACATCTGGACAGCATCTGCTACTGGGGGTGGGGCACGGAGCCCAGCCCTCCCAGCTGGGGTGGGGGAAGCCCCACTCATTCGGGAAAAGAAACCACACGTCCCACCCACCCCGCAGGTGGGGGTTCCCGATAACTAAATCTTGCCGGGGATGTGAACTTAGCTTTCGTGACCCCAGCGGGCTCATCAGAAAGAAGGCAGCAGGAGCAAGAAGCTGGACCTACCAATAAAGTGACTGGAGCCAGGGGAAGCGCCTCTCACCCCATCTGCTTCCAGAGGCCGTGCGGTCAGGCACAGGGCCTCCGTTCTCCACGCATCTTTATGGCTGGGCAGCCCCAGATGGTATCAGGGCTCACTTCCTGTGGTTGCTGTAACCAAATGAACACGAACACAAACTCAGAACGGGCAGCACACTTCTTGTCTTGCAGTTCTGTAAGTCAAGGCCACAATGGGCCCCACAGGCTACCCTCCAGGGCCTCCCCGCAAGGCTTTCTTTGGGCCACCCACGGAGCATCGATTGTGATTGTTTGTTTGCCTTTTCCAGCTTCTGGAGCCCACATTCCTTGGCTTGTGGCCTCTGCCATTTTCAAAGCCAGCAAGCGACCAGTCCAGTCTTTCTGGCTATTTGGGGGACTAGCTGCGGTTATGGGAAACGTTAATCAAGCAATAGTATATCAAGAAATATTAACCTGGCTATATTGGGGACTAGCTATGGTTATAGGAAATATTGGGGATTAGCTATGGTTATGGGAAATATTTCTGGCTATACTGGGCACTAGCTGTGGTATGGAAAATGCTAATCAAGCTCTGTTAACCATGATTGCCTTGTGTTGGGTAAAGAAAGGACATGCTGACCTGGCTGGGAGTTGTAAGCCCCCAGACCTGGGAGTCAGCCTTGAACCTGGGAGTCAACCTTGGAACCATTCTCATTTGAGAACTGCCTATCATCATGGAAAGATGAACAACCTTGTTGCCCAAACAGTGGAGTCCCACCCCAGCCTCCTACTTCCCCAGGTAATCCTCGTCCAGCCCCGTATAAGTAGCTGGTTTATGGGGGCTGCAGAACAGACCAGCTGCCCTCCCATGCTGCCAGCGGGATTGGGATAAACGCCCACATATGATTCAACCCTGTCCCTGCTTCACTGGCTCAAGTAGTGACAGGCAGCGCGGACCCATTGATTGTCCGGTTACATCATCACATCACTCTGACACTAACTTTTCTCCTGCCTCCTGTTTCTACGTTTGAGGGTCCTGGTGATTACATGGCCTCCACTTGGATAATCCGAGATAATCCCTCAATTTTTCAGGTCCACAGATAGCAATTTTTAATTAAAAAAATACTTTTTTATTGATTTCAGAGAGGAAGGAAGAGGGAGAGATAGAAACAGCAATGATGAGAGAGAATCATTGATCGGCTGCCTCCTGCATGCTCCCACACTGGGGATCGAGCCCACAACCTGGGCATGTGCCCTTGACCAGAATTGAATCCAGGATCCTTCAGTCTGCAGGCCAACGCTCTATCCACTGAGCCAAACCAGCTAGGGCTCTTTTATTCTTTTGAATGTGAATACACTGCCTATTCAAAATATAAATACACTTAAAAGTGAAAGACAGATCGGAGGATTAACACATTTTATGATATAAAAATATAAAACCTTTAATGTTTATGTATGATATAATTTGGTGCCTGGGGTTTGCTTTGAAATAATCCAGATGAAATATCGAAGTCGGGGCTGGCTGCTCAATTCAGCATGATTTACAAATAGGGTAGCCCTAGCTGTTCTGCCTCGTGGATAGAGAGTTGGCTTGTGGACTCAAGGGTCCCAGGTTCGATTCCCAGTCAAGAGCACATGCCTGGGTTGCGGCTCGGTCCACAGTGGGGGGTGTGCAGGAGGCAGCCTATCAATGATTCAATGATTCTCTCTCATCACTGATGTTTCTCTCTCCCTCTCTCTCTCTCTCCCCCTCCCTCCCTCCCTTCCTCCCTGAAATCAATAAAATATATTTTTAAAAAATCGGGGGAAAAATAAAAAATAAAGAAAAAAAATCGGGGGAAATCAGTTGGTCAGAGCATTGTCCCGATATACCAAGGTTGTGGGTTCAATCCCTGAGGGGCAACCATTGAATGTTGATTCTCTCTAAAAATCAATTAAAAGCCGGAACCGGTTTGGCTCAGTGGATAGAGCGTCGGCCTGCGGACTGAAAGGTCCCAGGTTCGATTCCGGTCAAGGGCATGTGCCTGGGTTGCGGGCACATCCCCAGTGGGAGATGTGCAGGAGGCAGCTGGTCGATGTTTCTCTCTCATCGATGTTTCTAACTCTCTATCCCTCTCTCTTCCTCTCTGTAAAAAATCAATAAAATATATTTTTTAAAAAAAAATAAAAATCAATTAAAAATAAAATAGGGGAACATCAGAAACAACCTTATGACTCAGTAACTGGGAATTGTTAAATGAATTATGGTCCTGCATGTGAAAAAATACTATATCACCATTTAGGACATAATAAACCATGTTTTTACAAGTCCCAGAAGAATCTGTTTTGTTTAATTAATAACTGTGGAGCGGGAAAACCTCTCTAAGTATGACACAAAGCTCAGAAGCCACAAAAAGGAAGACTGAGAAATCTGACTACATAAAAGCAAAAATCTCTGCATTGCAAAACCCACCTCCAGCAATGTTAAAGGAAAACTTCCTACTTATCTCGATCGCTGCTGGAGCTCAGAGCTGGGCAGTGTGACTTCATTATACCCTTTTTACTTTTGAGTATGTTTTCAAATTGCTGTAACAAAGAGTTAAAGATAATTTAAGTATATACAAGCTTCTCTATGGCAAAAGACACTATCACACTGGACTAGAATATTTGCAACACATAAAACAAAGGATTAATACCAATAATGTTGAGAAAGGCCCTATAAGGCGATTTAAAAGTAAATCAAGCCCTAGCCGGTTTGGCTCAGTGGATAGAGCGTCGGCCTGCAGACTGAAGGGTCCCAGGCACATACTCAGGTTGTGGGCTCCATCCCCACTAGAGGGTGTGCAGGAAGCAGCCAATCAATGATTCTCTCTCATCATTGATGTTTCAATCTCTCTCTCCCTCTCCCTTCCTCTCTGAAATCAATAAAAATATATTAAAAAAATAAAAATAAATCAAGATGCCACAGTTGAAAACGGAGCAAAGGATTAGATTTTAAAAAACTCAAAAAAAAAAAAAAAACTCACGGAAGCCCTAGTGGTTCGGCTCAGTGGATAGAGTGTCGGCCTGGGGAACAAAGGATCTCGGGTTCTATTCCAGTCAAGGGCACATACCCGGGTTGTGGGCTACTCCCCTGCCTGGGCCCTGGTTGGGGCTCATGCAGGAGGCAACCAATCAATGTGTTTCTCTCACATTGATGTTACCCTCTGTCTTTCCCTCTCTCTAAAAATCAATGGAAAAATATTCTTGGGTGAGGATTCAAAATAAATAAATAAATAAATAAATAAATAAATAAATAAATGAAAGGTCACATTTCAAGTCACCTCAGAGGATGATAAATGATCCTATTTTTAAAAAACACACACAAGCCGAAACCGGTTTGGCTCAGTGGATAGAGTGTCGGCCTGCGGACTGAGGGGTCCCGGGTTCGATTCCGGTCAGGGGCATGTACGTTGGTTGCGGGCACATCCCCAGTGGGAGATGTGCAGGAGGCAGCTGGTTGATGTTTTTCTCTGATTGATGTTTCTAACTCTCTATCCCTCTCCCTTCCTCTCTGTAAGAAATCAATAAAATATATTTTTAAAAAGAAAAACACACACACACACACACAAGAAACAAACTCACAGAACAGGAAATTTTTAAAAAGGTCAATCAACACATGAGAATATGTTCAACCTTAATCATATTCAGGTGTGGACAAAGAAAAAAAAGGCCACATGCTGACCTGACTAGCTCAGGGAAGGCCTGCGTGGTGGTCTTGCAAACTTAAAGACCTAAAGTCACCCAAAGGACCGTCTGAAATTAAAACTTGAACTAAAAGCAGTTATGGTGGGTAGTCATGTCCTAAGCCTGTATCTTCCCTGAAAAAGGTCAATCTTTACCTTAACTGAGCCTATAGTCTTTTTTGCATCTACGATAACATATCAAAGAAATGTCAAGTTACAAGTAGTAACTTCCCTCCACCCCCACCCCTGGGGCTCAGCCAAATGCCCTGGGCCCCAGAACAGATAGCACAAATCCCTTCACTGTTATTGTTATCATGTTAATTGTTGATGTTAAGGATCCTGCGCCCAGCCCTAACCAGTTTGGCTCAGTGGATGGAGCTCAGTGGATAGAGCGTCGGCCTGCGGACTGAAGGGTCCCGGGTTCGATTCCGGTCAAGGGCATGTACCTTGGTTGCAGGCACATTCCCAGTAGGGGGTGTGCAGGAGGCAGCTGATTGAGGTTTCTCTCTCATCGATGTTTCTAACTCTCTATCCCTCTCCCTTTCTGTCTGTAAAAAAATCAATAAAATATATATATTTTTAAAAAAGGATCCTGTGCCCACCTAAGTAAAAGAAGTATGTGTCTATCATTTTACTTTTTATCCAATACCAGAGTTTCGGGGGGGGGGGGGGGGGGGGGGGGGGGGGGGGGGGGGGGGGGGGGGNCCCCCCCCCCCCCGCCTTGCTTTCTCCCACCTCCCTAATCTATCATCAATGGATTTCATGTAACCCACTTAAGTCTCCTCCTCTGATTGTAATGTATAAAACAACGTGAAAAACCACCATACTTACTCCGGAGCATTATCCTGGCAACTGTCGACAGTTTGGCTTAAATAAACCCCCACCAAAAAAATTTTTTTTAAAATCCTTGGCAACCAAGTTCTTTTTAAAAAATATATATATTTTATTGATTATTTTTTTACAGAGAGGAAGGGAGAGGGATAGAGAGCTAGAAACATCAATGAGAGAGAAACATCAATCAGCTGCCTCTTGCACACTCCCTATTGGGGATGTGTTTGCAACCAAGGTATGTGCCCTTGACCGGAATCGAACCTGGGACCCTTCAGTCCATAGGCCGACACTCTATCCACTGAGCCAAACCGGTGAGGGCACTCCCAAAAACTCTTTACAGGTTTGAATGTTTTTACGGTAACACAGGAAACACAACCTCGATGTCAGTTTTGGCCCATGATACTGGCCAAGGTTTAGATGACTGATAACAGCTGGAGTTGGCCAGGGTGGGGGCAGCCAGCATGACCAGTTCATGGCACACTAGAGAATTGCTCTGACCCCTTGAGAAAGCCAAACGGCAAAACCCATTAAAAATTTAAATACATAGCCCAGCCGGTGTGGCTCTAGGAGGTGACACTTCGATTCCCGATTCCCAATTCCGGTCAGGGCACATGCCTGGGTTTCAAGCTCGGTCCCCAGCGGGGGACGTGCAGGAGGCAGCCAATCCGTGATTCTCTCTCATTGATGTTTGTATCCCTCTCTCTCCCTTCCTCTCTGTAAAAAGTGTCGTGTGTGTTTCCTTCCACGTCCTGCGTGGATTAGGGTTCGGGATCTGAAAAGAGGGGCCGCACACAAATGAGAGAGAAATGACACGAGATAATTTTGAAATATTGGGGAACCAGGCCGGCAAGTCCAGAAGGACTTCCATGGATGCTCAGGCCGCTCCAATCTTTTATTGATCTGGAGTAGCCCTTAGGGTAAGGGGGTTTCAATAACACACAGATTAGCTCATCAGCAGACAATTTCCAGAAATAGGCAGAATATCTAATCAACAATAATCAACAAGGATTTACATGAGTATCTAAGGAATTAAGTGAACTAAGGTGGGGAATGATGCTTCAGCTACCATTATCTAGATTAACTGGGTGGTGCACAGCCCTGACCTTTGCTAGGGTTTCAAAGGTTTCTAACTTTTGGGGGTCTCTGTCTATACTCAGCTAGTGAAGACAATAAATAGACTCCGGCAAAAAAGTATATATACATACAAAATTATAAAAAATTTAAATGCATATACCCTTCGACCCAGGGACCCTGCTTTGGGGGAATTTTCCCTAAGCCCAAGGGAACCCAACCAGAACTTAAAGGCCCACAGGAACACTACACACCAGCTAGAATGAGTTAATTCTGTACACATTGCCTTGAAATGGTGTCCACAGTCCGTTTTCTAAGTTTAAATGCAAGTGCCAAAGTAACATTTCAACTATGGACACTTGTGTGGTGGCAAGTTAGTGGACTTCATGCAGCGGGGAGGGAGGAGCGGGGGAGGGACCAGAATACATAAAGGGAGCGAGAGACTACTTTTTGTCCTTAGGCACCTGGGTATTCCTTGAATTGTTAGAACATATACTAGTTTTGTAATAGCCACCACCACCACCAAAACCATTACAATACTATTTTAAAAAGGAGACCAGAGTCCAGCCGGCGTGGCTCAGAAACTGAGGATCAACCTATGAATCAGGAAGTCAAAGTTCGATTCCCGGCCAGGACACATGCCCGGGGTTGTGGGCTCCATCCCCAGTGGGGCCGTGCAGGAGGCAGCCGATCAATGATTCTCTCTTATCACTGATTTTCTCTCTCTCTCCCTTCCTCTCTGAAATCAATTATATATATATTTTAAATATATTTTATTGATTTTTTATAGAGAGGAAGGGAGAGGGATAGAAAGCTAGAAACATCAATGAGAGAGAAACATCGATCAGCTGCCTCCTGCACACCCCCTACTGGGGATGTGCCAGCAACCAAGGTACATGCCCTTGACCGGAATCAAACCCGGGACCCTTCAGTCTGCAGGCCGTAGCTCTATCCACTGAGCCAAACCGGGTAGCAACATACATATATTTTTTTAAAAAGAAAGAAAAGGAGACCAGAAAGCATTGGGGAAGGGGGAGATGGTAGGGACTCAGCCCTGCCTGTCCCATGTGGGGCTCCGTAGCCAGCCTGTCCTCCGTGCTTGAGACTGTGGAACAGAGCCCTGCGGGGTAATGCTGGGTTCCAGGGTGGGGAGGGGCCAGCTCCAGGCAGCCCCCCTTTGCAAGCTGGAGTCCCTGGGTTGGGACAGGGGCACCCACTTCCAGGCCCCCCTCGCTGTCCCCATGAGATCAGAGTGTGGACTCCCAGGCTCCCCCAGCCTTGAGGATCACGAGCACTCACTGCCCCTTCCCTACACGCTTCCCTCTCCCTGGGGAGTGTGTCTGAGAACTGAGCGCCTACAACCAATGGGCCATTCAACGGAGGCCAGGAGTGCGAAGGGCTATGGCTACCCACTCACTCATCTGGTCGGTCAGTCAGTCAACAAGCATTTAAGGAGCTCACCTTACCTGCATGCCCCGGCTCTGCTGGGCATGCGGTGGTACCTGTCTTCCATGGTCTCCCTGGACAACAGCGCAGGAGTGAGTCTGTACCGTTTCCCTGTGCCCCAGCGCCTGGCTCAGGACTTGGCACATTTTGGGCGGACAATGCACCAAGTCCCACAGGACTGTCCTGACAGCGGGGAGGAGCGCCACTCTGCGCCTGGGAAAGGCAGGGAGGGTCAGCGCACACTGGGGACTCGGGGTTGAGTCTCGAGGACTGAGTGGCATTAGCCTGAAGGGCAGGTGGAGAAAGGAGTCCCAGGCAGAGGGACCAGCATACACAAAGGCGGGGGGTCAGGTGCACGGAGGGGCGTGAGCCGGGGTGGGCGGGGCCTGGACACTGGAGCCTTGGATGTGCTGCCAAGGAGTTTAGGCTCCATGGATGTTGACAAAAGGGCACGGATGGACCTACTTTTACAGGGAGCCTCTGGCAGACTGGGGGAGGGTCCGGAGGCCGGAGGGCAGGAGGAGGGGCAGGGCGCTGCAGAGGTGGAGGGGCTCCCAGGAGCAGGGTGGGGGTGGGGTTAATGGACATTCGGGAGGCGAGGAGGGGCAGTGGGAGGGGCGCCTGAGCGGCTGCTTGAGCTGGAGAGGATGGTGCTAGAATCAGCGCTTCCTGGAGCCGAGGTTTTTTATTTTTATTTCTTATTGCTGCTGTTTTCAAGACTTCAGTTTGGGTTCTAGTATGAAATTGATTAAAAACACATTTTTTGAGGGGGAAAAAAAAAAAGACAAAGAGCAGCTTTTAGAACAAGTTGTCTTGGCAGGGCAGGAAGTGGGACAGGGCCTGCTGATGTAAGTTGGCCCAGCGGGGCCAGGGTGGCGGAGGGCGGGCGGGCCAGGGGGTGCGGCAGGAGCCCTGTGCCTTGGGGTGGGCTCCCCCCAGTGACCCTTGGGTCCCCCACCCCTGTGCACTGACCGCTCACCCCGGGAGCCTCCTGCAGGCAGGCAGGGCAGGGTGCCCAGGAGGCCAGCTTTGCAGCCAGACAGGTGGCTTCCTGTCAGGGTCTGACCCTTAGGAGCTGGGTCACCCGGAGTCTAAACCGTCCTTATCTGGAAAGTGGGGGCAGGTCCTCACAGAGCTGCCGTGAGACTATGGGAGAAGAGGTGTGGGCAGCTTACCAACCTCACCTGCACGGACACTGTGTGCCAATGTCTCTGACTTTGGGGCACGCTCCTGTCCCCTCCAGCCGCTCCCTGGGGCACCAGTCTCCTTCCCTAGGAATCATCGCTGGCCTCCTCGGCCACCCTTCCCCATCCTTTCCCAGGACCTTGCCTGTCCTGGGTCCCCCTCCTGGGCCCCCTCTCTCCCCCTCCTGGGCCCCCTCTCTCCCCCTCCTGGGCCCCCCTCTCCCACCCAAGAGCTCCAGGCCTCTGCACACCTGCCTCCCTCCCTCCCTCCCTCTCTCTCCTTCCCTCCGTCTTTTCCGTCTATCACCCTCTGCACCTCCCTTCTGCCCACCCTGAGGCCCCCGACTCCGAAGCAAAGTACCGCAAACTGGGGGGCTTAAAGCCACAGGAAGTTAACCTCTTGCCATTTGGGGCCGGAAGTCTGAGACAAGGTGCCAGCAGGGCCCTGCTCCGTCTGCAGGCTCCAGGGGAGGGTCCTGCGGGGGCTCTTCCAACCCCTGGTGGCTCCGGGGTCCTCGGCCTATGGTTGCATCACTCCAGGTTCTGCCTCTGTGGTCACAGGGCCACCTCCTCCATCCGTGTCACTCGGAAGGAGACCTGTCACTGGACTTAGGGCTCATCTGAATAACCCAAGGTGACCTCATCCCTGGACCCTTAATTCCATCCCACACTCCTTTTTAAAATAAGCTCACGTTCACAGGTTCTGGGTATTAGGACCTGGACATATGGACCCTCTACACCCAGCGGGGTGCCCCCCAGCCTCTCCCCCGGCACCTCCACCCACTCCCCGCTGGCTCAGCTAAGGCACACACCCTCCAGCAGCAGAGAACATCGCACGTCGGAGACCTGCTTCAACCTGCCTGGGCTGCCTCCTCTCGCCCTGGCAGCCTGAGACCTTTTGTAGAATTCCCCTTTGAAACTCCAGACACTGGGCAGCCTGGCCCCTTCTCAGCCCAGAGGGCCCCCCACCTCCCATGACCAGCAGATCCCCGGGGTCGCTGCCGCCCTCTCCTGGCCTCTGGGGGGCCTGGGGCCTACACGTGGACAGAGTTTTCAGGATAGGGTTCCTGTCAGGGTCTGACTCTCAGAAGCTGGGCCACTCAGGGTCTGGGCCAGCCCCGTGGGCTTTGGGGAGGAGGGTGTGGACAGTGGCCATTAGCGGTCAAGATTTGTAACTGGCCTGGGAAATTATTAGCGAATGACTCCTCCGGGCGAGTAGCTTCTCTGAATCGCACTTGGCCTCACGGGGTTTGGTGAAGATTAAGTGATGAGCGGTTACTCCTCGAGGGATGAACTGTGAGACGTGCAGACGGGAGGTCTTTGCCCTCCTCCCAGAGACCAGCCCAGGGCCCTGGGACTTGGATCTGAGGGCTGAGGACATGGTCCCTTTCGGCCTGGGAGGGCTGAGGCCAACCAGTGACAGGACGGTGGTTACTCATTCGGCTCACACCACGGCCAGGCCAGTTCCCTAGTGCTGCCACTTGGGCAAAGCTGGGGACTGCAGGCTCGGAGCGAAGGGACCACCTGTGAGGACATGTGATCACTAGGCATCATGTGGAGGGCAGGGCAGCGCAGAGCTGGGCTGGGCTGGGCTGGGAGCAGGGCCACCTGACAGGGTGTGACCTGGAGCGCAGTGGTGCAGGGAGGGGCCTTCCAGGAAGGCCAGCTTTCCTGCTGTCAACCGGGCCAGTTGCAGCTCGATGCCAGCAGCGTCACGGCGACGCCAGCCTGTTTGGTAGTTTGGACCCAGGGATTTCCCTCCAATCCTATAACATCGGAGTGAACTTTAAACAGCCAATGGGTTGGCTGGCACTGGCCCGGGCCCAGCTGATGGAGAGGCAGGCGGTGGCTGGGACCTGCATGAGGGGGGATTTCAGCAGAGAACGCCCCAAATGAGAGGGAGCCTCCTCCTCCCTGCCATACCTCCCAGCCACACAAAGTTCCCAAACGCTGGCTTAGCAGCTGACAGTTCAAATCCCGGCTGGCCTCCGTTACACAGGCACGTCCCTAGCAAGCAAAGACCTCCTCCCAGGTTCACGTGCTGCCTTCTTCACGTCAGACACAGCAAGAGCAAGTGGCCACGGCCCGCTGGGAGCCTCTGAGGTCTGGAGAGGGGTCAAGGGAAGGGCACCAGTGCCCAGTGCTCAGAACCGAGGCCAGGGGAGCCGCGCTCCCAGGCTGCCCAGGCAAAGCAGGGGCTTCGGCAGCAGCAGTGCCCTGGGCTCGTGGACACCTCTCGGCCTCCAGTTCCGCTGCCAGCTTATGAGGGTCCAGAGATGGGGCGCGAGAAGGCCCCTTGCCCCTCCCACCACAGGGCCTGACTTGGAGGAGATGCACCAATTCAGCAAGGCACACATTCAACCTTCGGGGTCTTATCTGGTCTCCTGCCCCTGCGGGGGTTGGGGGGGGGGGGTGTGGGGTGGGGTGTGAAGAACTGAACTGCAGCAGCCGCAGACCTGGCAGCCCCCGGGATCTCTCTGCTGTCTCAGGAGAGACGGGGTTCTGGGGGCAGAACCAACAGGGACCACCAGGCATGCCCCCACCTCCCCATCTGGTACCTCCACTCTGATTGGTCAGTGCCTGAGCCGTGCTGGTTGGTTAATGTTTGGAGGATCCCCTCAGGGAGGGCCTGCGCCAGGCTGTCACCTGTGCCAAGGAAAACGTACACAGGTTAGGCCCTGGTTCTGTGTGAAGACAAGCTCCATCTGCCCTCTGGAAGGTGGCCGGGGGCGGGATGGGGCCCTAAGGGGCAGGGCACCCCATCTCAGGTGCTCTCAGGCCAGGCTGATGTCCGAGTTGAGGGAAAATGTGGGGTTTGCTCTTGAGAAGGCCAAAGACCCCATTTTTTAGGGGCAGTGTGTAGGCACCACCTACAGGACCCCCACCCTCAGCCAGGTCTGCGTGGCCACAGGGCTCTGCTTCCCTGCTTGCTCCGGGGCAGGTCCAGGCTGCCTCCCACCCCGCTGGTCCCACCATCAGGAGGTGCTCTTCTGTCTTCACACTCCTCTTCGTAAGGGAAGCTTCCAGAGACCCACTTCCCCCACAGCTTTACCCAGAGGCGGCCTCTACAACCGGCCTGGGACCCCACTGCCGGGCCAGACCCGCAGCCACTGTCCCCCTCCACCTCCGCCAGGACCTGAGGCCCACGTACCAAACTCCCCAGCGCACTGCATCGCCACTGACTCCCCTTCCTTCTGCAAAACCCCAGTGATGGTGCAGCCAGTGTCGGGGGAGCCCTCGGTGGGCCGCCTCCAGCCTGTGTAACCCCACAAGCACCCCCCGAGGCAGGAGTCCCAAGGCCCTGTGCCCAGAGCTGGACTGCGACCCGCACTCTCACACGGCCAACCCGCCGCCGCCAGAACCAACCCTTCCAAGTCCCTCCTCTCAGCTGCCTCCCTTGGGGGGCCTGTGGGGGCAGCTGCATGCCCAGGAGAGGCCCCTCCCATTGAAAGTCCTCCCAGGACCTGAAGTCTTCACTGTCTAGACCAGCGGTTCTCAACCTGTGGGTCGCGACCCTTTTGGCGGTCGAACGACCCTTTCACAGGGGTCGCCTAAGACCATCCTGCATATCAGATATTTACATGATGATTCGTAACAGTAGCAACATGACAGTGATGAAGTAGCAACGAAATAATTTTATGGTTGGGTCACAACATGAGGAACTGTATTTAAAGGGTGGCGGCATTAGGAAGGTTGAGAACCGCTGGTCTAGACTCTCCTCTCACTTCCCCTCCCCACGGGCTGGGCCAACCCTTGCCGCTCATTCCGTGGCCACATCGCTCGCCACCATGGCTCCGACCATCCCTCTGGGATGGCCACTCGCTTCCTCTCCTGCCCACGCCCAGGTTCCCGGCTGCTGGTGGACATCTGCCCACAGTGCTGAGCAAATACCCAGTATGGCCCAGTCCTTGGAAACGGAAGGCAGAGTAAGGCCAGAAAGGGGGGTGCCGTTTCACATGGGAGGATCCTGCAATAAGAATCCTGGAACTCCTTAATCCTTTAAATGGGAAACACTTGCTTCTCCCAGGAATGGGGTAATGGGGAGGGTGTGCAGTGGTTTGGAGGCTCAGGGCGAATCTGGCTGAACCGCTTTTGTTATCTTACTTTTCGAACGACACGAGTGTTTTTCCTTTTTGAACCACTCGGTCACTGAAATAGGGAAGAATGCAGTCTTTTGGAAAAGGTTAATCACTTTCATGGAACTGCTCCCTTGAAGGGGGCCTGTTTGCATATCTACCACCTGAGGCCTGAACGCTGCAGGTGTAGGACCTCCAGGCTCAGAGGCAAGGTCTGAGCCACAAGGGCAGCCCCCCGGCCCATGAGCACGACACACGCTGGTGCACTTGGCTGCAACGACCACAGTAGTGAGAGGATTGGAGGCTGAAGGCCAGGATGTTCGCTGGGAGCCAACCCCCCCGCCCCCACCCATGTCTCCATTACTTAAATGGCTCATGGCCACCTTCAGGCACCGTCCCTGCTACATCCTCTTTGGAAAGCCATGGACAGAGACCACACTCAGGAAAGACCCTGCCGAAAGCTGGTCCCTAACACAGGATTTGGCCAACAGTCTGGTGTTATAGTTGCGGGGCCAGAGAGGGCCTCACCAGGGTGGCTGTGTAGAGAGGGTCGGGGAGGGAGGGGGGAGGGCTGGCTCCTCTGTGGCAGGGGCCTGAATAACAGGAACTTGAGAAGACAGGATTCTCTGACCTCATCCTCAATGTGATCAGCACAGGGCCATGACCAGCCCAGGGGGCATGGGGGTAATTCGTGTGTTGTATGGGCTGAAGGCGTGTGTCCCCGTGGATCCACATGCTCAAGTCTAATCCTCAAGGTGAAGGCACTTGGAGGTGGGAATTAGGGAGGTGACGAGGTTTGGGTGAGGTCATGGGGCAGAGCCCCCAGGATGGGACTGGTGCCTTTACCGGGGACAGAGCTTCCTATCTCGGCCATCAGCTATGAAACAAGCAGCAGGTTCCCCAGGACACTGAATCTGTCGGCACCTTGACCTTGCTCAGCCTGCAGCACTGAGAAATGTCTGTTAAGCCTCCCAGCCGGTGGTACTTTTGTGATGGCCGTTTGAACTGAGATAGGCTGCTGGGGGCACGCATGATGGGGTCGGCTGGGGGCGGGAAATGTATTAACCTTTAAATATGCCATAGAACACGGTCCCCGTCTCCAGGCTCCACAATCAGAGCACTGAGACCAGGGTAGGAAGCAGAGCCTCATCCACCCTCACTGCCTGCACCTGGGCTGGCACCCAGGCACTTAGAAGCTGCAGACCGATGGGATTTTAGACTTTGATTGGTGGCAGGAGCACCGAGAACCCAGAATTCGGCACCACTTTAGGAAATGCTGCGTACACCGTCCAGGGCCAAGGACTCCCACCTTCAGACCCGGCCCAGTTCCATAACGGACATCCCTCAGCAGCAGTACCTACCCCTCGCCAACATCAGGCCCACGAGGGTTCTCTTCACTCATAAAACGTTGATGACTGCGACAGTGGGCAAGAAAGCTGGCCGGACTTGCAGGCAACCTCCAGTAGTCAATGAGCAATGACCGTGGCTTGCCCAACGGGATCGAGTTTTCCAATCACAAAGCTGGGCTGAAGTGTGCACCATCTTAGGGGCGGTGTGCAGGGTGCTGCTGGGGTGCTCACTGGTGGAATCTACAGGACCAGCCAAGGGCTTGTGGGAACCACTGGTTTCCAGCAGCAAAACCTCTGAAGACTATCCCAGAATGGCCAGGACACTGCTTCCTGCTGTTAACGCGTTAAACCCAAACAAATCCAGAAAAGGGACCTGGCCATAGCCAGTGTGGCTCCGTGGATGGAGTGTTGGCCTGTGGACCAAAAGATCCCAGGTTCAATTCCGGTCAAGGGCATATACCTTGGTTATAGGCTCCTCCCCAGTCCAGGCTTTGGTTGGGCTTGTGCAAGAGGCAACTAATCAATGTGTTTCTCTCACATCGATGTTTCTCTCTGTCTTTCCATCTCTCTTCCACTCTCTCTAAAATCAATGGAAAAATATCCTCGGGTGAGGATGAAAAAAATAAATAAAAAAAAGGACCTGGCTGTCGCTCTGTGACACTCAACAC
>JAWPEG010000013.1:1977714-2013402 GCA_035771395.1 Myotis vivesi | reverse complement strand
CCCCCCCCCCCCCCCGGCTTCCATTTCCTCATCACTTCAACGCAGCACAGCGGGCCCTCCAGCTTCCACTCCACGACGCAGCCCACGGCCACTTCAAAAAACCAGACCTGTTTTTAATGTTTGTGAGAAACTACTTAACCTCTGTGAGACTGTTCCCTTTCCCTTATCTATAAGAAAAAAGATACACTTGGGAGAAGCCATCGTGAGCAGCGGAAAAGAAAAGGACTTCGGCAGGCTCGACTCGTAGCCCTGTGTGACCTAGAGCTGGTTACCTGGCCTCTCTGAGTCCCACTGTCTTCACCCTGCAAGCGGAGATGTCTGCCTTAAGGATTGTGGAAGGATCCTGCTCAGCCATGTCCCAGCAGGTGCAAAATAAACACCGGTGTCCTCCCTTTGTTCCTATTTCACACTCAGCTGAAGGAACAAACGGGAGAGAAAGGGATGTGAATGTGCTAAATGTCTGTAAAAATATTAACCCTTCAAAACCAGGTATCGCCGCCTACATTCCCCTGTTCTGACCTACGAGGGCTTCTGACTAACAAGCCCACCTCTGAGGTGACCAGAGAGGATCTGAAAGACAGAGGACCAATGGGCCACAGGAAGCACCATCCAAAGAGGGAAGAGGCCCTGGCCCGGGAGCTCAGTTGGTTACAGCATCATCCTAACACGCTAGGGTTGCGGGTTTGATCCCCAGTCAGGGCACATACAAGGATCAACCAATGAATGCATAAATGGATGGCAGGACAGCAAATCAATGTTCCCCCTCTCTCTTTCTCTTCTCTCTCCCGCTTCTGCACGCTCTCTCTTTCTCTCAAAAATCAATTTTTAAAAATTAGAAAAAAACTAGAGGGAAGAGATGTGGTCTGGACACAGGGCTCTGTGACAGCATCAGGAGGCCCGAGGAACCAGTCTGGGTCCCTCGGCCAGTGGGCACCATGATGGTGCAGTGAGCTCCCTAATCTCAAGGCAGCTCTACACCATCCCTGAAACCTGAGGCCCTGCACGAGCAATGGCACCACTCCGAGGAGCCGTTTTAGCTCTAAATTAACCCTGTGTACAGGTTCCCAAAGCCAGCTCTGCGTGAATGTCACCTGCGGGAACAAGGTGTGCCCATACACAGAGCTCAGGGAGGACCCTCAAACACGGGGCGGAAGATGCTGCCGCCACCAGTCTCAGCCAGCCGCTTCCCGTGCCCCCACCCAGGCCCCGGTCCAGGCTCTCATGCTCCAGAAGCTGGTTCGGATGGCCGTGGGCTTCCCATCCGGAGAAAGAAGACTCATCATTCATAACATAGCGACGGACCCATCTGCTCCTCAATGTATTTTAAACCCAGAAAGAGTCGTAACTCTGAGATGCTCCATACGCTGCCAGCTTTCCCTTCTACAGACACAAAACCTCTCCCCTTTGACGGGGGACGCCTCTGGCTGGGCTGGAGAGATGCCGTGTGGGGGTGCTCCCCCAGTTAGCAGGAATGTGGTGGGCATGCACCAGGCTCATGGTCTGGTCCGTGCGGGCAGAGCCAGGACGATGGCAGGGCGATGTACTCTGCAGGAGGGTAACCAGAAAGCGTGGCCAGGAAAGGACTCTGGGCTGTCAAGCTAGCAGAGCCAGCAGGCCCTTGCCTGCCACTCACCACATCCCAGAGCTGACGGGCAGCCCTTTGCCAGCCGTGGCACCTCACCGGCAAAAGCACATGCGACTGGACCAGACGCCTCGTGCTGCTAAGGAAGAAGATTCCAGTCGGACAAGGTCCTAGTGGGGGTCCTGGGAAGCGGGTGGGCCTCTCAATACAACCCTAAACCCTGGGAACGGCTGCATGTGGGAGGGAGAGGGGGCAACACATGATCCCCCCACTAGGGGAGCCAGGACCCCCTCACATCTGCAATGGCCACGTGCGTCAGAGACCGGCCAGGCTGCGCACATGAGAATGGAGCACTCGCCAGTGACACAGGGCTCCCCTCCAGCTCCCTGGCAGCACATCAGGTCCGAGGCCTGTCTCCCGGGCGCAGGTGGGTTCTGTCGTGGGATTGGCTTGGCTCTGCTGGTCTCAAGGCCTCCAGTTCAGCTGAGCCTCCACCCCTCAGACGAACTGGGACAGGTTGGGGACTTTGATGTTGAGGTCACCGATGTTGATGTTCCGAGGGATCTCGGGCAGGTTCATGTTTTTCACAGCAGACACGGCCCGGGCGGGGGCTGCCGAGAGGCCGCCCTGGGGAGAAACCAGAGGTTGGGAATGAGACAAACCCTCGGTGCAGCAGACTTAATGCGCAGAAAACCCAGTGACGGAGGTCTCAACAATGTCCAGCCTGGCCCGGCCGGTGTGGCTCAGTGGTTGAGTGTTGACCCATGAACTAGGAGGTCACAGTTTGATTCCCGGTCAGGGCACATGCCCGGGATTCGGGCTCGATCCCCAGTAGGGGGCATGCAGGAGGTGGCCGATCCATGATTCTCTCTCATCATTGACGTTTCTTTCTCTCTCCCTCTCCCTTCCTCTCTGAGATCAGAGACCCCCACGCTAATAAAGAGGGAATATGTCGTGTGTGTTTCCTTCCACATCCTGCTTGGATTAGGGTTCGGGATCTGAAAAGAGGGGCCGCACACAAATGAGAGAGAAATGACACGAGATAATTTTGAAATATTGGGGGACCAGACGGGTAAGTCCAGAAGGACTTCCATGGATGCTCAGGCCGCTCCAATCTTTTATTGATCTGGAGTAGCCCTTAGGGTAAGGAGGTTTCAATGACACACAGATTAGCTCATCAGCAGACAATTTCCAGAAATAGGCAGAATATCTAATCAACAAGGATTTACATGAGTATCTAAGGAATTAAGTGAACTAAGGTGGGGAATGATGTTTCAGCTACCATTATCTAGATTAACTGGGTGGTGCACAGCCCTGACCTTTGTTAGGGCTTCAAAGGTTACTAGCTTTTGGGGGTCTCTGTCTATACTCAGCTAGTGAAGACAATAAATGGACTCCAGCAGGAATATGCTAATTGACCCTCATACCATTGCCAAGATGATGGCACCCACAGCCAATAAGGAAGGGATATGCTAATTGACTGCCCTGCCCTCAAAGACGGTGGCACCCACAGCCATCCGATGGCTGGCAGGGGAGGGCAGTTGTGGGCAATCAGGCCAGTAGGGGAGGGCAGTTGGGGGCAATCGGGCCGACAGGGGAGCAGTTAGGCATCGATCAGGTTGGCAGGGGAGTGGTTAGGGGGTGATCAGGCCAGCAGGCAGAAGTGGTTAGGGGCAATCAGGCAGGTAGGCAGGCGAGTGGTTAAGAGTCAGCAGTCCCGGATTGTGAGAGGGATGTCCGACTGCCTGTGGGATCGGGCCTAAACCGGCAGTCAGACATCCCCCGAGGGGTCCCAGATTGGAGAGGGTGCAGGTTGGGCTGAGGGACATCCCCCCCACTCAGTGCACAAATTTCATGCACTGGGCCTCTAGAGTGTGTGTGTGTGTGTGTGTGTGTGTGTACATTTTTAAATGTCCAGCCTGAGCACACACAAGGCAAGCTTTGCCTCTCCCCCGTCCTCGAAGCCAGCCAACAAAATAATCTTCAGGTGACCTGGCGCTACAGTAATAGGGGTCCAGACCCTGAGCTCCTGAAGGCTGTCACTTAGGTAGCTTTACAGCCCCAGCACCTCACATGCCTGGCCCACAGTCGGTGCTCAGTAAATGCTTGCGGAAATAATCCGAGATGGTTTAACTAAGTCACACTCAGTAGCGGGCACTTTTCAGGTTACAAAACAAAGCAAAACCCTTTCCTCAGGAGACTGAGGACTCTTATAAACAAGTGCAGTCCACGGGGAAATTTTTTAAAGGAAAACGAATGTCACCACTTAGGGCACCTGCTTGCCAACTAAGAATGTGAGATGGAAAAGAACAGGCTTTCGCAACATCGTGGGCAGCCAGATGGGAGGAAGGACCAGCAGGAGGTCGGTGGACCCACACCCGCAGGGACTGGTCACAGACCCAAGCAGTCACGGCACCTACGGTCACCTTCACCCTCCAGGCTCTCGCCTGCTGCGCAGAGAGGAGGGGAGGAGACTGACAAAGACTCAAAACCATTTCCTCCTCACCGTCTGTCTTCTAGATCCTGAGTCCCATTTCACCCTCGGTTCCACCCTCGCCCTGCAAGTCTCCGTTTCTTCTGGTTCCCAGCCCGCTCGCCTCTGAGTCACTTACTATTCCTGGAACCGTCCCAGCCTGCATTTCTAGAACGACGGTTGCCACAATAGCTGTGGTCTGGAAAAGCTTCCTCAGCAGGACTGCCAGTCCTCACAGAAACAAGAATTCCTGGTTTCGCAAGATCAAGTTCTGTTACCCAAAGCAAGAAAGCTGCCTCCGACACTGGGGAAATTAAAGCGGTCATTTGCCCCGCGATTTCGCAGCGCGTGAAGGTGGGCCCCTGCCAGGCAGATGAAGGTGATGGAGGGGCCCAGTGGGGACTGGACAGACTTCCTGGGAGCATCTGCACCACGTGGGGGTGGACTGGGGCGTGTTATTTTCAAACCCAGCTCAATCGCTCCTGTAGTTTGTCATAAGGCTGTAACTGTAAATACGGACATTGGCGGCCCTGAGGTCTGAAAGACACCGCGAGAAATGGCTGCTGGGAGCTCAGACTCCTCTGGCACACAAACTGGGAAACCACACTGCCATTGGAGAAGGGGTGCTGGGCCCTGAACGTGTGGCTTTGAGAGGAAGAATTACAAGCCACAAACACAGGCCACAGCCCCCTGCAGCTGCTTGCCTTCCGGTGCTATCTGGCTTTTCCATGCACACTTTTTGCCTCCTTCTTACCTGGCCTTCAAATCAATGAGCTTTCATGGACCAAGGAAGAAAGGAGTGTAAAACATTCTCCAGGCACACATGGGCCAGGACAGCTGTGCGCTCACCTCCGATTTCTCCAGCCTGTTCTGAGCTTCGATCTGAGCCACGATTTCATTCATGTTTGTTTCCAACACCATCCCTCCCATCACCACCTCCTGCAGGATGTAGTGCACCTGGAGGGGGAGCAGACATGAGAAGGGTCAGAGCACTCTGGGCAGTTAGCGTGGGAACCTCGCGGGCGCTCCTGCAGCGGCAGGGCCGTGGGACGGGACACCGGCCCCCGAACAGACACAAAGCCCCTGGGTCATCCACCTCTCAAGGGAGGCCACAGGAGCTTCCCTCGTGCTCACACCGTCACACACGAATCTCCCTGGCCACACTCAAGGCAGGGAGGCGGTGCTGAGAGTATGGGCTCTGGTTAAATTCCGCTCTGTTGTTAGCTTGTAAACCTGGGCACGCTAGCCTTTCTTTTTTTTTTTTTTAAATGTATTTTATTCATTTCTACAGAGAGGAAGGGAGAGGGCTAGAGAGTTAGAAACATCAATGAGCGAGAAACATTGATCAGCCGCAACATCGATAGAGCCCGAAACCAAGATACATGCCCTTGATCGGAATCGAACCCAGGACCCTTCAGTCCACGGGCCAACACTCTATCCACTGAACCAAACCGGCTAGGGCAATATGCGACTTATTTAATATCAAAACATCCACCCAAGACAATGCAATCTTCATTTTATAGATGAGAAAACGGACACATGGAACCTCCCAGTGTCACGTATATTCACAGCAGAACTGAGCGCTGAATCTAGGCGGTCTGGCCACAGAGTTCACAGTCTACCCTTCCCACCACACTTCCTCGAAATCCCAAATGCCTTCCCTCTGCTCATCCCTCGTCCACATGGAATCGCTTAAGACTTGCCTTTGCTGTGCCAAGGATCTTGTAGGAATTTTTCCGTGCTTTATCCCCAAGGCGCGAATAGTGCCCCGGGCAGAGCAGGTGCACTGAGTGACAGGCCTTTTGAAAGTCTGAACAGCGTATTCCTTGTGCTTAGAAGGCGGGTGGCAGTGTGGTGGGAGGCTTCATGGAGAAGGTATGAAAGGCCTAATACAGGACTAGCCATTGGCTAATAGACAACAGCAGTTAAGACTTCTGATTTGAACACTGCATCATGAACTCATAACTTTTAAATGCTATTTAAAATGTATCAGTGCAAAGTGCAAAAAGGAGAAATAAATAAAAATGCAAACTCCATTTTCAACAACACTAGGAAGAAGTCCAGGCCCCCCAAACGCTGTCAAGAGCAGGGAGCTCAATGCAAGGGCTCCTCTCCTTCAGAGCACGAAAGGATGAAAGGATGCTACGGAGAGAGAACACAGGCTGGGAAGCTCAGAGAAACGGCACAAATCCACTTCCTGGAGGTAGGGGACACACCCTCTGGGAGCAAACAGATTCCTCGTTTTTGGACGACAGAGCTTCCTTGGAGCTGGAGCTGAGGCGAAATGAGAAACCACACGTGCAAGCTCTGTGTGCCTCCCAGAGCCGGTCTCTGCGGCTGCAGAAACGACAGGCGTGCACTGTGGGCAAGCGCACAGTGCCTGTCTGTTGGCTGGAGAGAACACAGGTAAGGGAACTCACCCAGAATCCCACACCGTGAGAGCTGCCGCGAGCCGGGAACACAGACTTGACACCTCCCCAACCAAGCGTTCTGCAAACAGCCGGCCTCTGAAAACTCACCTACTTATAGACGACCTATAAAAAAGGACTTATATAAAGACTCACAAGAACCAATGAGGAAAGAAACAGGAAAGCAAAGAGGCAGACTCACACTACACCTTGGGAAAACACTGCGGCGGGGCAGATAAAATTGTCATAAAATATTTTGCAAAATTAAAAAAAAAAGAAAACTCGAAAGCAAGAGCTCAAAGCAGAGATGCAAGCAAGAGCTTATGGGATAAGCAGGGAGGTAAGAAGACGCCCACCAGCACAGCTCAGAAAAACGTGCAGAAATGAAGGTGGACGTGCAAGGAAAGACAGAGAGGAGAGCTGCTGCTCACACAGCAAGGAGCGAAAAAGGAGAGCAATGAAAAACAGCAAGTAAACTGAAACAAACAAAGAAAAAATAGTTGAAAGGAACCGAGAGAAAACAAGTTACAGAAGACAGCTAAGGAGACACAACCCATGCCTGAAACTAAAATGGACAAATATATAGCGACTTGTTCATAAAGATTCCATAAATACATAGCGAATTGTTCATAAAGATTCCATAAATATATAGCGACTTGTTCATAAAGATTCCATAAATATAGAGTGAATTGTTCATAAAGATTCCATAAATATACAGTGACTTGTTCATAAAGATTCCATAAAGATAGACCTGAGGGCGTAGCTGGGATACGAGAGGAGCTACATGCCAAAGGAGACCGTGGGTCCCAGGGAAAACTGACCCTCCACAGGCAGCGCCAGACCTTGTGGGCAAGACGACTGGACTTCCGCAACCGAGCAAGAGATCAAATCACTCAGAGGGGCAGCATCTGCCCTGGCTGGGTGGCTCAGTCGGTTGGAGCATCATCCCACACACCAAAAGGCTGTGGGTTCGAATCCCGGTCAGGGCACATATAAGAGGCAACTGATAGATGTTTCTCTCTCTCTCTCTCTCTCTCTCTCTCTCTCTCAATCAATCAACCAATCAATAAACATATCCTAGGTGGCAAATCTTGAAAATTTCCACAGTAAAATTCTAGCAGAAAAAGGAGCAATACCTACAAAATGCCCAAAGAGAAAAAGTATGAGCAGAGCATCTTATACTGCGTTGATCATCAACCAGGAGTGATACAGTGGGAACCACTGCTCCCACTGGTCTTTCTGGAGGGTTTACAGGACGCACTTCTGGCAGCCGAGGGGTGACTGGAAAACTGCCGGCAGAAGGACGGATGGTGAGCAGTGAGTCCACATACTGGGAGGACTAAGACTAAAGGCGGTGAGAGTGATGACAGAATGTCAGTGCTGTGCCCTCACAGGCACCAACATTAGGAAGACACAGGGGAGAACAGGAGGGCAGTAGATAGAATAACAGCAACGATTCCCCATCCTCAATGGCTGAGAGCCGCTGGATAGCACTTAAAACCAACAACTCAAGTTATAAAGAAACGGGCAGGCCCTGACCGGTGTGGCTCAGTGGATAGAACGGACTCAGGGTCCCGGGTTCGATTCCGGTCAAGGGCATGTACCTTGGTTGCAGGCACATCCCCAGTAGGGAGTGTGCAGGAGGCAGCTGATCGATGTTTCTCTCTCATCGATGTTTCTAACTCTCTATCCCTCTCCCTTCCTCTCTGTAAAAAAATCAATAAAATATATTTTTAAAAAAAAGAAAAAAACGGGCGTTATGACTTTTATTGTGACTTCCCTCACGTCCAAGCCCACAATTATTTGCTATGAACAATATTTTCAGAGCCACCGAACTTTTGATTTAGGGCCAACAGGACCTTTTTGGCTGACAAGTTCTATGCTATTTTTCTTGCATAACATCCACCCATAATGCATCCCCTACAATTTCCAGTTTCCCTGAACAGGGAGAACTCAGAGTCCAGTGAAGCATTCAGTACAGAACCCTTGTAGGTTTTTTAGGCCCCCACCTCTCATCTTTTTTAAAAAAATATTTTTATTGATTTCAGAGAGGAAGAGAGAGGGGGAGAGATGAAAACATCAATGATGAGAGAGAATCATGGACCGGCTGCCTCCTGCACGCCCCCTACTGGGGATCGAGCCCGCAACCCTGGCATGTGCCCCTGACTGGAATTGAACCCGGGACCCTTTAGTCCACAGGCTGACGCTCTGTCCACTGAGCCAAGCCAGCATGGGCCCATCCCTCATTCTCAAGGTTCCTTGTCCAAACCTAATTCCACGTCATTTCCTATTCCAGGCACCTGGCCTTGCCAGAACGCTCACCTTTGTTTTCATGGGACACATTCTCGTTTCTCACGCATGGCTTACCTGGCTATTACTAAGTGAATGACATGATTACAATACCAGTGTAAGTGGCATCAACAGGTCTGAACACGTCAGTCACACTGACCTTGGGTGGACACAGTCTCTCGTGGTGTAAATAAGCAAGGTCAAGCCACAAGGGAACAGCCGCCCAGCGGCCTGTGTCCCCCTGACAAGTCGGGGAGACCTCTTCCACTAGACGGGCATCGTTCTTTGAGTGGAGATCAAGGGAACTTGCGAAAGTCAGAGGTTGCCAAGCACAGGTGTGGGGAGAAGGCAGTCAGCCAGTCAAATCACAAAGCCTGGTTCTGTCCAATGACAGCCGTGGACTGAAGGAGTGATCTTGAGGTCAAGAGAAAGGTGGGTAAACACCTCAGAGGGCCCCGAGAGTTAAAGGACCAACATGACAAAGGGAGGCAGGGGAAGGGGAAATCTGAAATCTGAGTTGTGAAGGTGGCAATAAAAACCCACAAGTAGCCCTAGCCCGTTTGGCTCAGTGGATAGTGTTGGCCTGTGGACCAAAGGGTTCCAGGTTCGATTCTGGTCAAGGGCACATACCTTGGTTGTAGGCTCCTCCCTGGCCCCAGCCCTGATCAGGGCGTGTGCAGGAGGCAACCAATCAATGTGTCTCTCTCACATCGATGTTTCTCTCTGCCTTTCCCTCTCCCTAAAAATCAATGGAACAATATCCTCGGGTGAGGACTGAAAAACAACAACAAAACCACAGAAGTAGAAGATACCAGAGAGGTCAAGGTCCTCGAGAGCCCTAACCCAGCCACATACAGTGGGCACTGAACACATATGAACTGCCAATTAATAACAATTCACAACATTCTGCTATTTCAGCAACCACCTAAAACAATGACACCAGCAAAATTCATTCCAAAGTGTTTGTTCAGAGAACAAGAGTGCCACTGATTCCTTAGTTCTTTTTTTTAAAAAATATATTTTATTGATTTTTTACAGAGAAGAAGGGAGAGAGATAGAGAGTCAGAAACATCGATGAGAGAGAAACATCGATCAGCTGCCTCCTGCACATCTCCCACTGGGGATGTGCCCGCAACCCAGGTACATGCCCTTGACCGGAATCGAACCTGGGACCTTTCAGTCCGCAGGCCGACGCTCTATCCACTGAGCCAAACCGGTTTTGGCTGATTCCTTAGTTCTTGGCAAATGCACCAGCAATTCGATCCAGGAATAATCACAACCAGGAAGTTTCATTTGAACATAAAGATTACGATAACCCCAATAAACCACAGGTTATCTTGATGGAAGGGGAAGGCAACAGAGAAAACACTTTTTTTTTTTAAATCCTCACTGGAGGATATTTTTCCATTGATTTTTTTAGAGAGTGAAAGAGAGAGGGAAAGACAGAGAAATATCGATGTGAGAGAAACACGATTGGCTGCCTCCTGCATGCGCCCCAACCAGGGCCCGTGCCGGGGAGGAGCCTGCAACTGAGGTGCGTGCCCTTGACCAGAATCGAACCTGGGATCCTTTGGTCCGCAGGCCGACACTCTATCCACTGAGCCAAACTGGCTAGGGCCAAAGAAAATACTCTTGGTGATGAGGCTGAAATCTCAACAGATAAAATGCTGGATGGAAACATGTTTGTTTGGTTTTTTTTAAATATATATTTTTTATTAATTTTTTTACAGAGAGGAAGGGAGAGGGATAGAGAGTTCGAAACATCAATGAGAGAGAAACATCCATAAGCTGTCTCCTGCACACCCCCTTCTGGGCATGTGCCCGCAACCGAGGCACATGCCCTTGACCGGAATCGAACCTGGGACCCCTCAGTCCACAGGCCAACGCTCTATCCACTGAGCCAAACTGGCCAGGGCGGAAACATGTTTTTTTACAAGACCAAAATACATAAATGTATGGCCACACATTAGTGACTGAGAGTTGCAGTTTATAATTCTGTCCCATTAAAAGTTGTCTCTTAAAACCCCTCAGAGCAGTAAAAAAGCAGGGATGATTACCAGAGTCAAAATGTCTACCCCTCTGAAGGCACCCTAACGCACTACCAAGCCTCTATTCCCTCCTCCCCACACGCCCGGACATCTGTCCTCCTTCATGTTTCTTTTCCAGGAAGCTGTCCCTTCGTCTTCACCCTCTCTCCCCGCTGGAGGTACTTGCTTCTATGTTTGGATGCACTGGGCATCCAGTTTGGCTCCACTCCTCTGTTCTGTCAATAGAAGGGAACTGCTGGAGCCCTCTCCGCCTCTTCCCCTGGAGGCACTCTGAATGTCCTGACCAAGATGGAGACCTAGCCTAGCCGGTTTGGCTCAGTGGATAGATTTGGCTTGAGGACTGAAGGATCCTGGGTTCAATGTTGGTCAAAGTTTGCGGGCTCGATCCCCAGTAGGGGGTGTGCAGGAGGCAGCTGATCCATGATTCTCTCTCATCATTGATGTTTCTCTCCCCCCCCTTCCTCTCTGAAATCAATAAAAATATGTATATTTTTAAAAAATGGAGAGCTAGGAGTTTGGGCCCAGGGCTCCACTGTATTAACAGAGGAAAGAGGGGAAATCTAGTGAGTGCCAAGGACGCCAGTGCCCAGGCCCACCTCTGGGACTGTGCGGGGTGTGACTCTCCTGTTCTGAGGAGCTCGAATCAGAGGCTCTGTGCCAAGCAAGGCCCGGCCCACGGCCCCACTGTGAGCTGCACAGAAAGGGAACAGCCACACTGAGAGCCATCAGAGGAGTCACGTGGCTGTCTCACCTGCTGCGACCTCCTGATGCAAAGAGAGCGCTTCTGCAAACTGGCGGGAGGGCTGGCAGCGCAGCCAGCTGGGCTGCCACTGCCAGTCCTCACCCTCCCGACCTGATCCTGCTAAGCAGCTCTGCACCAATGGAAGACAGTCTTCCAGGATCCGAGGTGCTGAGCACCCAAGGTTTGGGCTGAGGCAAACTCAAGAAAGGCCGAGGACAGGCCGAGAGGATCGCCTCTTCTCAGTGAAATTGCTGTGCCGTATGCATTGCCATCGGGTCTTCAGTTCAGGGCACTGCCCTTGGTCTGTCTCTTCTCCTCCACCTTGATTTTCTCTGCGGGCAGGTCCTGTACACATTCATCTCTGGGTCTCCAGAACTTCATAGACGCTGGCGCAACGGATGAAAGAGGCTCGTGTGGTTCAAAAGTCCTGATTTTGAGGAGACAGGCCTTCTGAGTGGGCCTGGCTCCCTATCCCGTCCCTGAGTTTAATAAAAACCCTACCTGTGTGGCTGTTATTGCCACGTACACCCCTCAGAGAAACGTGTGCTCCTGCCTGGGCCAGACTTCACCTCCACAGAGAAAGGCGGTCACGACGAGCTTGCTGGTTTTGTGCCAGGATGGACAGAAGGAAAGACCAGTGTCACCTACCGCAAGGGCAGAGGTGCTCCTTAGGGACACAGCGCGAGGACTGCCGGGGACGGGGAGGAGGCAGTGTCAACAACCCCACCCGAGGACAGAGAACTGCAGGATCTTCAAGAGTGCCACCCTTCATGTTTCGCACTGAAGTCAAAAAAATTCTGAGTCCAGAAAATAAACAAAACAAAAAAGATCTGAGTCCGGCCATAGCCGGTTTGGCTCAGTGGATACAGCGTCGGCCTTCGGACTGAAGGGTCCCAGGTTCGATTCCAGTCAAGGGCATGTACCTTGGTTGTGGGCACATCCCCAGTGGGAGATGTGCAGGAGGCAGCTGGTCGATGTTTCTCTCTCATCAATGTTTCTGGCTCTCTATCTCTCTCCCTTCCTCTCTGTAATAAATCAATAAAATATATATTTAAAAAAATAAAAAATAAAAAAGATCCAAGTCCAATCCCAGGTCAACAGAAACCATCACCAGGAGCAAAATGATCTGGAGCCAGAAGACAACGAACATGACCCTCTCTCTTTTTTTTAATTGAGTAAGTTGGGTTTTTTTTCCACTTTTCCAATATTTTATTTATCTTTTCTTTTTTTTTTCCGAACATGACTTTTTTCCAATAGTGAAAACAGCTCCAAACCTTAAGCTGGCCATGTCCTAAAAGTTTATTTCTTTAATAAACTTCAGTATTAAACTTACAATGTATTTTTCTATAGATATAAGAAGTAAGGTCCTCATGCTTACAGCTCACAAAAGCTGACTCACGTCCACAATGCTACCTAGAACGTGGTACCACACAACACCCTGCAGCTACAGGTAAGTGCCGTGAATAGCACAGTTTCTACAGTAAAATGCGGTCCTATACGGGGATGGCAGGAACCCATCTAGCGGAACGCCACGGGCAGAGGGCAGGTAAGATCTTGCAAGACACCAGGGGCACATTAACACACACCACAACCCAAGCTCGCTCACCCCCACAGAAGCCTCTAGACTAGATCAACCCCTCCCGGGGTGTTTGTCATTGGGGGACAAAAGCCCGTTGTACCACAAACAAGGTTCACATCGCCGATGCAGACTCTCCGATCTTTCTTAAAACCGTTGTCACTGCACCGAAGACAATAAAACAAATCATTTAAGAGCATAAGCACAGTGCTTGTACTGAAATGTGAGGATGCCAATACTGCAAGACTCAAGTTTTAAAAAAGAAGTGGTAAACACTAATAACATATCTAGTCCAGCCCTAGTTGGTTAGGCTCAGTGGATAGAGCGTCAGCCTGTGGACCATAGGGTCCTGGGTTTGATTCCGGTCAAGCGCACGTACCTTGGTTGCAGGCTCCTCCCTGGCTAAGACCCTGGTCGGGGCGAGTGCAGGAGGCAACCAATCGATGTGTTTCTCTCACATCGGTATTTCTGTCTGTCTTTCCCTCTCTCTGAAAATCAATGGAAAAATATCCTCCGGTGAGGATATCAAATAAATAAAGATCTACTCTACCATTATAAAAAGCTAAGGTGATAAGGTTTCTCTACCCCTTGGTGACTTAATTCCTAGGAAAGGGCTCCCGAGCGTAAGGAGGGGGAAGTCCTGGTCAGCTGGGGTACGTAACACCTGTAGTCCCTGCAGAGGGTGCAGTGGTTTGCGAATAAGCCAAGGAAGAGGACAGGGGACACTTTAAGAGGACGGAGCAGTGACGGGGAAGAGGAAATTATTTGAGTCACCTTGGTCCAGAGTCAATCTCTAGTTCCCAAGTGATCCATTCTCGAAAAAAAAAAAAATGAAAGGAAGAGGGCGTAAAAACACCCTCCAGAAACCTGGCACATCAGCCTTCTCTTTTACCCCCACTTTCATTCCAAAGTCCAACGTTTTATCAGTGTTTTAAGTCACGCTACAGACTGCCTGTCCCTATGGCTTACCCTTTATCTCACGGGTCCACAAATGAACACATGGTCATTACATTCAACCACTGTGGGCTGAGTGTCTTTGCAGGTCCATCTGCCATGAGCAAAACGGAGCACACGGAGCAGTGCCGGGCACCCCCGGGAGAGGACACGAGGCGTCCAGTCAAACGTCCAGTCACCATTAAACGATTTGAAGGAAAACCTCCAAAAGTGAACTATGCACTCCCATGACTTCGACATCAGAATATTCTCACCGTAACCTAGCCTTTCCTTTGCCCCTCATTGCTAACGGTGATCAATGAATTTACTCTATGCCGAGATGCCCTCGGGAACTCGCGCACGCAGGGCTGTCTGATCCCAGCCAGCTCCGCTAAAGCAAAGAAAGCAATCTGCTTTGTAAAGTTCCATTTATTTCTCTCTTGCTGGTTATCAGTGTCTCTTGCACCACTTTCATGACCTGCCTTGGTCTTCAGACTGGGCAATTCCACCCTTTTCTCCAGATGTCTTCTCGTCATGAAATTCCTAAGACTCCATCCCTAGCTCCTGATGTTCTTTCTTCTCTTTCAGTCATGTGATCATTCATTCTTTCAGTGAACAAGTGAATCTAGTGGAACCTCATCTTACATAAGATCAAGCCCTAAAGCCACCAAGTAAGAGGAAAGCAGACACAGCCAAGAATCCCTTACATCACCTCTGCAGTCCAACCCGGCCGTTTTCCCTCCACCAATGACAAGGATTACTTTGCCTTTCCAGTTGAGCACTAGACGAAGTGGTCTATTCAGGGACCACACAGATTGAAAGTCTGAATTGCATCCTCAAGCACTAAAATCACTCCAGGCACCGTGTCATGCTTATGACAGGCACGTGACAGGCACGCGAGGGCAGAGGCAAAGAGCCAATTCAAACCAACCTGTCTCACTCCAGGCCCACGCTGAGTGAGCAGAATTGTGGGCAGAATCATTCTGTATTTAGAACTTTTATTCTCTTTCTTTTTGCCGAATGGCTCGAGCAGACCCTGTCTAAGCTACTTCAGTACATGGGAGCCCACTGGACCCGCCAGACCCAAGATCGTGTGTCAGGGTCAAGGCTCTCACTAGTTTTCACCAAGAAAATGTGACCTGCAGCCATGTCTACTGTCAGAGGTGCTTCCCACCCCAGGATGGTCAGGGCTGGAAGGAAGAAGTGAGGACAGCATGTGGACCTTGACCTCATAAGGCTTAGAATAACTACGGAACATAAAACAACTGTAATAAAAGGAAGACTGTGATAAGCGCCATGACCAAGGACAAAAGCTATAAAAGTTCAGAGAAGGGTGGGGCTCAGACGAATGGTAAATGGAGGAAGGAATGACAAATCGCCCAGCAACTCATTAACTATTCTGTGGGCCCTGGTAAGTAATTCTTCTCCGATAAAAGGATCATTCACTTCTGGGCTTTGCATAAATACAGCTGACTGCAGCAAAGTGTACAGTATTCACTGCACAGTATTCCTTCCTTAAAAAATAAAAACAAATTCCTATTATGAGTCAGCGTTCTCTGCAAAGCCACTTCCCTGCCACTTACGAGGGTGTGGCTTTAAAGAAACAGGTGTCCCGGCTCTAAACCTCAGCTTCATCTATAAAATGGGGAGAACTAGAGTCCTTACTGATGCCTTTTCCAAAACTAAAACATGATGTAGCCGTTAGGTGCCAGATACTTAAGCAGTTAATGACTATAGCTGATGGAGTAATTACAGTCAGTCTTCCTGACCAACCTCCTTCCCGACACAGGGACTGATTCTTGGCTCCCGAGACAGACAGACCCTTCACCTCGGTGCAGAGAGCACACGCTGCTCCAAAGTCGCCTGGTCTACTGAGCAGCAGCAGGAACTGTCAGGGTTCTTTACTGAGCCGCCATGTACATGGAGCCATGTCCACCCCCGGCCTGACCTGTGCCCCCTGGTAGCAAAGAATAAGTCCCTGCCCACCACTCCGAGATTCTACACCCTGGGATTGTCTGTTGTTTCTTTAAATCCTTAGCCTGCCCTAACTGGCTTGGCTCAGGGGATAGAGCGTCGGCCTGCGGACTCAAGGGTCCCAGGTTCGATTCCAGTCAAGGGCATGTACTTTGGTTGCGGGCACATACCCAATAGGGAGTGTGCAGGAGGCAGCTGATTGATGTTTCTCTCTCATCAATGTTTCTAGTTCTCTATCTCTCTCCCTTCCTCTCTAAAAAAAAAATCAATAAAATATATTTAAAAAAATAAAAATAAATCCTTAGCCAAGGATATATTTTCCATTGATTATTAGAGTGGAAGGGAAGGAGGGGGAGTGGGGAAGAGAGAGAGAGAAACATCAATCATCAATTGGTTGATTGCCTCTCGCACGAGCCACTACCAGGGCTGGGGAACCTGTAACTGAGGTGTGTGCCCTTGACGGGGAATCAAACTCATGACCCTTCGGGCCTCAAGCTCTAACCACTAAGCAAAATGAGCCAGGGCATACACCCTGGGATTCTATCACTTTTCCTAATTTGCCCAAATGGCAGGCAGGCAGGGAAGTGAAGCACAATTCATTTGGCCATCAAGAAAAACTTCTGCCCAGCCAGCGGCAAGTGGTTGAGCGTCAACCTATGAACCAGGTCACGGTTCGATTCCCAGTCAGGATACATGCTGGGGTCATGGGCTCGATCCCTAGTGTGGAGAATGCAAGAGGCACCCTATCCATGATTCTCTCTCATCATTGATGTTTGTGTGTATATATGAAAAACTTCCAAGTGCCATAAACCTGTTTCTGAGATGATCTCCATCCCATGCTTCCTGTTCCTTCTAAAGCGCTGCTCCTGCAACGGCCTTGGCCCCACCCCGCCCTCGCTAGCCTTTTACGGGGAATCGAAACCTTACAAAGCCGTAACCTCCCCGCAGACAAGGTCTAAAATAGCTCAGTGCTGCTGCAGCACAAAGTGCAAGGGAGGGAACGGCAAGTGGTGAGTGAGAGAGGCAGGCGGGAAGGTCTGCAGGTGAAGGGGCCTTCGCTCCATCCTTCTGCAGCGGCCCCATCTCTTTGTGTACATTCCCGGGAATTCACACGCACAACACCCGTCCCTCAACCACTCGGCATCATTCGGCACTCAGAAGGCATTAGAGGACGGCAGGCGGAGGCGTGAGGCATGTCCTCCTCCATCGGAACAGCTGCTGTAGGGGCACAGAGCCACAGAATAGCTCAGACAAGGGGGTGAGAGAGTCAAAAGCCCTTTAACTATGTCATCAAGCAGGTGTAAGGATGGAGTGAAGGGAGAATTTGGAGTTAGAGAGAACGGCAGGAAAAAATTAAAAATAAAGACAAAAACCACCATTTACTGAGCGAAGCATTACTAATGGCAATCCTCAAAATCACCTGAATAGTGGATGTTAATGTTTTTCATCACAGCTAAGACTCCACTGACTATAAATCACACCATGTACCACCAAAAAAGAAAAACATTGTCAATCAAACTATAAATGCCATGACTGTAAGACAAATCTTGATCTGCTAAAATTATAATTATTAGAAAAAAAGGGAGACTAAATTGATAAAATATGATATCATCCCTATTTTACAATGGAAGAAACTGAGGCACAAAGAGGTCTTTAGGAGGGTTGCCTAAGTCACACGATTAGAACCCTGAAATTAGGGAGCATGTATAGGTCATCGGCCTGAAAGTTAGGGACTAATTGGAGTATCTGGTTTTTAAATATGCACCTCTGACATTACATCTGAAAAGTACTATGAAAATTAAAAAAGTTAAAAATCACGCAGGATTTGGACAATCAACCAATCGTATCTGAGTGTCCTGTACTGTTCCAATAACCAACAAAGTATTGTTTTTTAAATATATCTTTATTGATTTCAGAGAGGAAGGGAGAGGGAGAGATAGAAACAATGATGATGAGAGAGAATCACCTATCGGTTGCCTCCTGCACGTCCCCTACTGGGGATCAAACCCACAACTCGGGCATTTGCCCTTGACCAGAATTGAAGCCAAGACCCCTCAGTCCGAAGGCTGACGCTCTATCCACCCAGCCAAACCGGCCAGGGTCAAAGTATTACATATGGACACTATTCCAGGAGTTTACAATATACCGGAAACAATTAGGACGAAAACCTTGAGCGCACGAACAGGAAGACAAACTGGCCAGAGGATGACCACAAGGGAGCTCAGAGACCTCACAGAACGGCAAACTTGAGCTGGGCCCTGAAGTCTAGAAAGCCGGATGGGGTTGGTGAAGGACAGGGAGAGCCTGAGGGCCCCGAGGGCCTACAATCCAGAGATCCTTGGAGGCCAGAGGCAGGAATGTAGATGAGAAAGAAAATGGGAGCAGTTTCCTGTGGGAGATTAGACCGGGGGAGAGGGGTGGGAGCAAGACTGGAGAGAGCGAAGAGCTGATAAGTTAGTTACCTGGATTCGGGTTCAGCGAGTTTAAAGGGAACAGAAATGAGAAAGGTGGACCTGAAGCAGATACTGAAAGAAGAACCAATGCCATCTGGTGACCACTTGGAAGCAGAAGGAAAAGCGGGCATCCCTGAGATTTCATGCCTTGAAGACGGCTACCACTAAGAGAACTGGGAGAGGTAAGAAGAGAAGATACTGGGTGGGTGGGGGAGGCAGGAAAAGAGGTGGATTCGGAGGGGAAACAGTGGCTTGGTGCACACTGACCTGGAAGCACACGCCCCCACCTGGGTCAGAATGACGTACAGATGCATCCCGTGTATCACTGCGGAGGAGTGCCCGGGGGGTGCAGAGAGCAGTAGGGTCCGGGGACAGAGCGGGGAGGTGCCCGCTGTGGGCAGGAAGAGGAGCAGCCCAGGGGTCAGGGCCCGTCAGTGCGGGCTCTTCCACTCCTTCCCTGAGGTTTCCACAACCAACATTAAACCTGACACTTACGGGTAAATTCAGGTGCATGGATTGAGAATCTAAAGGGAAGCACTTGTGCAGTGATTGGGGTGGGGGGGTGGGGGGAGACGACCTAGGAAATGCTCAGCTCCAGGCTGTGACAGGATGGCTGCCCTTAGTGCTACCAGCAGTTAAGCCACCGGAGAGGGGCCTGGGCATCCCTCTGTCATAAGCTACTGTTTCAGGGTGCAGACCTGGCTGACTTCAGAAACTTCTCTAGAGAATGTTAACTTGAAGGTCATAAGCATATCAGGTCACCGAGACTTATAGATGATAGAGATATAAATGCAGTGTTTTCCCCAGCTAACAGATCCACCTGCTTCCAGACTCATAAACGTATCCCAAGGCCAACTGAGCCATTACCATAGCTGGGCCCACACTCTGGGGCCCTCCCCACTGGGGCTCTGGGAGTTAATGTAGTTCCTAGCCCAGGGCGAAGGGATAATGTGCACACAATATATCAATTCATCTGGCTTCTAGCTCAGACTTTGCCTCGAGCAGTAGAGTTTAAGCTGTTTACTGTGCTAGGCAATAAAGCTGAGAGAGAGGACTTCCTGTACTCCCACCACGTATGCACATAGTGCATTTCTGAAATTCTGCACTTGATCTTAGCCAAAAGGCCGAGAAGCGATAATTTCTGAAATTCTGAAAGGGAGTTCCCATGCGTACCAAGCCCCCTCCCCAGAGGCAGGGACAGATTTCTCATGTAGCCAGGACTGATCCAATCCCCTTCCCCACCCCCTATTTCTTCCCCCCTTTCTCACTCCCACTCAGACATACTGGCTCAGGTCTCTGCACTGCCTCCATCCACCTGGATGTTCTTCTCCGGGGAGCCACACCTCTCTCTCTTCCTTCCTTCAGGTTTATGCTCAAATGCCATCTTCTCAGAGATGCCCTCCCCGGCCACCCCATATCAAATATCAAGCCATAGCCCTAACTGGTTTGGCTCAGTGGATAGAGCATCGGCCTGCGGGCTGAAGGGTCCCAGGTTCGATTTCAGTCAAGGGCATGTACCTTGGTTGCAGGCACATCCCCAGTAGGGAGTGTGCAGGAGGCAGCTGATTGATGTTTCTCTCTCATCGATGTTTCTAGCTCTCTATCCCTCCTCCTTCCTCTCTGTAAAAAGCCAATAAAATATATATTAAAAAAAATGTATCAAGCCGCAGCCTGCTTTATTTTCTCCCCTGCATTCATCACGACCTAGCATTTATTTTGTCTCCCCCAATAGACAAGGTCATGAAGACAGGATGTTTTATTATTTATTTCCCAGCACTGGGAATAGTGGATGGATAAATGAATTCAACAACGAGGAACTAGTATGTGCCAAGTATTGTGCTAACACCTGGAAAAGCTGTGGCGAACAAGACAGTCTGATCCTGACCCTGGACAACTGGCTCCGTTGGTTGGAGCATCAGGCCATGCATTGAAAGGTTACAGGTTCGCTACCCGGTCAGGGCACATACCTAGCTTGTTGGTCCAATTCCCAGTTGAGGCACATATGAAGGGTGGTGGCAGCCAATCGATGTTTTTTTTTCTCTCTCTCTCTCTCTCGTATCAATAAAAACATGTCATGGGGTGAGGATTAAAAAAAAAAACTGAACAGTTTTTTACCTTAATAATATCTGGGGGTTAAAATGGAGGACAAATAAATAAAAGAAAGAAATATATTTAGGTCCTGTTCTAAGCACTTTCCATAGATGTAATGCTCACATCCACCACAGAAGTCAGGGGCTACCATGACTCCCTGTCCACACCCAGTTCCTAAGGGGCAGAGCTAGGATCCAGTGCAGCCATGCAGACTCTAGAGTGTCTGCTCTTAATCAGGCAAATCAGCAAAACAGCCCACTGTTAAATCCAACAGCACCAGTGGTTGAGGGTGTTGGGGTGGGGGACGGACAGACGGGGGAGATAATGAGACAGGTCCGGGTATTTTAGTTTATGGGCAAAGAGAGTCAAGAAAGGTTTTCTGAAAACTAATTTTCTTGAAGGGTGAGTCAGAAATGTCAGTCTGGAGAGGCAGCAGCTGGAGATTTAGTTTTATTTTATTTTAAAATATTTTTATTGACTTTAGAGAGGAAGGGAGAGGGAGAGAGAGATATAGAAACATCAATGATGAAAATGACTGATTGGCTGCCTCCTGCATCACCACTGTAGGGATGGAGCCTGAAACCTGGGCTTGTGCCCTGACCGGGAATTGATCTCATGACCTCCTGGTTCAGAGGTCGATGCTCGATCTCTAAGCCACACCGGCCAGGCTGGAGATTCAGTTTTAGACATAACCGAGTTTAAAGTGAAGTGAATTTTGGTGGAAATTTAGGATTCACCAGCAGACAAATCACTGAAGTCATGATATTGTATGAGATTTCCTAAGAGAAAGTTTAAAAAAGAAAGAGAAGAGTGACCACTTAAGAGGAAAGAAAAGGCCAGATGGAACAGCCAGATAGATAGATAAAATACCAGGTACATGTGTATCACGGAAATTAGGAACAAAGAAAGCTTTAAGAACGAGGAAGTGCCTTGGCCAGTGTGGCTCAGTTGGCTGAGTGCCGTCCCGAGCACCCAAAGGTCTCTGGTTCTTTTCCCAGTCAGGGCACATGCCCAGGTTGTAGGTTCAGTCCCCGGTCAGGGTGTGTACGGAAGGCAGCCAATTTGATGCCTCTCTCTCACATCAATGTTGCTCTCTCTCTAGCCTTCTCCCTTCCTGCCTCTAAAATCAATACAAACATATTTAAAGAAGAATGAGAAAGCATCAGACTCCTTGGTGAAAGGGACACTGGGAAGTGTCTTTCAGAGAAAGAAACGCAGAGGACAAGGCCCTCCACAGTCTGATCACCCTCTTCTTCTTCAGACTTCTCTCTGGCCAATCACATATACCCTCTGTGTACCCTACCCAGTGCTCTCATGTAGGACGGTACTGCTCCCACCTGAGGGCCTCTGAAGAGGTGTCAGGCAGGGGTCCTGCTGGCATTTAATAGAGGGGTAAGCGATGCTAAGTATCAGCAACTCGATGAAAAGATGCCAAAATGTCACTAGCACCTCTTTGGCGACCCTTTGTCGAGCTGGAGTTTATGCATAGTTCCAAATCGCCAGTGGCCTTCACCCCTAACCTGCACACACTGCTCTCCGCCCCTCGCCGTACCTTCAGCTTGTGTTCCTGCTGTGTCGGGTATGAGGATTCTGAAAGTCCAGACTCTCCTGGAATTCTGGTTTTTTACAGAAGTCGCCAAATTCTGTAAAATTTTACATATCATGTCTATTATAATAATCATGCTTTTAAATTCTTCAATCCTGTGGTTTCCTAGATAAAACATGACATTTTAAAAAATGTTTTTATTGATTTTAGAGAGAGAGAGGGAGGGAGAGATAGCTAGAAACATCAATGATCAGAGAGAATCATTGATCAGCTGCCTCATGTATGCCCCCTACTGGGGATCCAGCCGGCAACCCGGGCATGTGCCCTGACCGGAGTCGAACCGTGACCTCCTAGTTCAAAGGTTGCCATTCAACTGCTGACCCACGCCGGCCGGGCTAAAACATGAATTTTTAAAGTTTCGGGCCCTTTAGTCTAAGCCCCAGCTTGCTGGTCTGTTACATGGGGGTATCACACCCACGTTATATAAGACTGGACATGAAGCACCCAGCACAGGCCTGGCCCTTGGCAGCTGTCCAGGCACCTTGGCCGCCCTGCCCTTGATGACTCTCCACTCAGGAATTTATACGGCCTCCCTGCTTTCTCACTTGGCACCGATCTATCTCCAATTGTCGTCACACCTGTGGTGCTCACCCAGCTTTACTTAGGCTGTGACACACTCGGCACACAAGGGCCACCAGGGCTGCCCAACGTGCTCCCGCATCCGGGGCCCCAGGCTCTCAGCCAAAAGCCGCCAATGGGCCCCCATCTCTCCTGCCCCCTGCATTTCAGAGCCCAGTCTCTGAAGCAGCCATTTCTTCACAGTCCTGTTCTTCTTTCTCTACCTTTGATCAAATGTCCTTAAATGAAAGAGCTCATGAGTGGATACTGTATCATTCGGTATAATTTACACACAGTTCTATGAATTGCGTCGTGCAGCTTTGCTATATATATATTTGACTAAATGCATTGCTTGAGACTGCTCCCAGGAGAGAGCAAGATGAGCCCTAGCCGGTTTGGCTCAGTGGATTGAGTGTCCTCCCAGGGACTAAAGGGTCCCGGGTTCGATTCCAGTCAGGGCACATGATTCTCTCCCATCATTGATGTTTCTATCTCTCTTTCCCTCTCCCTTCCTCTCTGAAATCAATAAAAAAATAAAAAATAAAAAAGAGAGTATTTATTAACATTACATTTCCTAAATATGTTAATTATGTTGTGGTTGCTAATTAGTTATGTGGCCATTAGGTATGTTAGAGAATTAGGCACAGCATATGATCTGAGACAATGTCCTTGTTCTTCAGAGATGTCTGCTGAAGTACTTGGGGATGAAAAGTTATGATGCCTGCAACTAACTTTCAGGTGGTTCAGGAAAAATGTACCTAGGTAGAGAGATACAAAAGCATGTGTGCCAAATGTGAACAACAGAACCAGATATAAGGAGGACTCTATGGGCCTGCTGGTGTGGCTCAAAGGTTGAGTGTCAACTTATGAACCAGGAGGTTCGATCCCCGGTCAGGGCACATGCCCAGGTTGCAGGCTCGACCTCCAGGATCTCCAGTGTGGGATGTGCAGGAGGCAGCCGGTCGATGATTCTCTCTCAGCACTGATGTGTCTAGCTCTCTCTCCCTTTCCCTTCCTCTCTGAAATCAATAAAAAAAATTTTTTTTTTTTTTTAAAGGGACTCCACGTGAAGAAGCCCAGATTTTGGTGCCTGACTGGCTGCTGGGGCGAGGAAGAGGGAGGGAAGGTTTGGGGGTGCACCTGGCAGAGGACGGGGCTGCCCCCCTGGAAGAGGGGAGCTGGGGAAGAGCTGGCTTCCAGGAGACAGATGCTGAATCTGTCCTGGGTAGGAGGCGGCGGGAAGAAACAAGGCACTGGGAGGAAGTGAGGGAAATGCCTCCAAAAGTTGGAAAAATAGGAACAAGACTCAGACCACTTGGTAGTTACCAAGGCAGTGCCCACCTAAATGGATAACAAGTAGGAGACACCGGTGAGATCTCAGACAGAAGCAGGAGAGGGAGAAGAGTGAGGTGAGAGATCACTGACGATACAATTTACTGGTAGGAGGTGGGAGGAGAGTAAGAGAAAAGCCAGGAGGGGCCTATGTGATGGGAACCAAGGCAGCATGAGGAGGAAGAAGGCAGCGCTCCAGGAAACGGTCAATAGCACCAAATACAGCAGAAACATTAAAGGTGATGCCGGCAATGGGATTAAGAAATCAGGGAATTTTGCTTGGGCAGAAGTGGAAACCAGGCGACTGGGCCCCAGAAAGGGAGCAGATGAAGGAGAAACGCAAGAGAGAGTGTAGACCACTCCCTCATTACAGTCCTCCTTAAATGAATGACAGAGATGGAACTCCAGTTGGAAGAGGCGGTAGAAGCATGGGAGATGCGGCGTTCCGGGGGAGACTGGGGAGATCTGTGGTTACAGGAAACGGAATCAATAAAGACACACCTTGGCGATGAGGCGAAGAAGCGAGATTGGTGTATGTTGGGAAGAGAAAGGAAGGGGAATGACTATAAACTCCAGAAATGGACTGGAAGACAGGAAGAAGGGGAGAGAGAAGAGGGGAAGAGAGCGGCAGAAATAAAACAGGATATCAACACAGGAGCTGAAAAGAGAAATCCTGAGATTAGCCCCAGCTGGTTTGGCTCAGTGGGTAGAGCATCAGCCTGTGGACTGAAGAGTCCCGGGTTCGATTCCGGTCAAGCCCACATGCCCGGGTTGCGGGCTTGATCCCCAGTAGGGAGCGGGCAGGAGACAGCCAATCAATGATTCTCTCTCATCACTGATGTTTCTCTCTCTCCCCCTCTCCCTTCCACTCTGAAATCAATAAAAATACTTAAAAATCCCAAGATTAGAAAGTAACTAACTGCCGGGCAGCAGGACTGCCATCTCTGGTCCTCCCACGGGCCTGCTGCTCCAGCCACACCTGTTCGAGGTGATGGGGCCGCACCCAGGACAACCCCACGCACAGTGTAAAGGTCTAGGGACCGATGGGAGTTCCTGACTTAAAGTGCAGAGAGTCGCCGAGACCGGTTTGGCTCAGTGGTTAGAGTGTCGGCCTGCGGACTGAGGGGTCCTGGGTTCGATTCCGGTCAAGGGCATGTGCCTTGGTTGCGGGCACGTCCCCGGTGGGGGGTGTGCAGGAGGCAGCTGATCGATGTTTCTCTCTCATCGATGTTTCTGACTCTCTATCTCTCTCCCTTCCTCTCTGTAAGAAATCAATAAAATATATTAAAAAAAAAAAGTGCAGAGTCTTTTAGAATAGAGAGTTCAAGGTGGCATTCCAATGATCCCACCACGTGGCCTTTGTGTCCGACTCAAGAAGATCACTTTCTATTCTCGAAAGAAGATAGGGCTGAACCAGAAACGCTCTACATGAGGGCAGAGATAAGCTGGAAATCCCAGTGAAAGGAAGTCACCTGCCAGAAAACACCTTCAGGCAGTCTACAGGGGGCAGAGAGAGACTCCGCCTTCTCTCATCCTCATGTTTCAGAAAGCCCAGGACACAGGGAGAGCAATGTCCTGATGTCGTAAGAACAATCCAACATTACAGCTCTACGGACTGTAAAAGAAACCTGCAGCGGTGTCAAAACGCTGCACAGAACTTACGTGAAGATAAGACATATGAGGAACAACATTTTTATGGCCTCGTTTCCTTTTAAAGCCATGTCCAGTGAAGTACTTGGGCCTCAAATTACTTTACTGCCCTAGCAGGTATCCTCACAAATATTTTAAAAATAACATGAGAGTGATAAAGCAAAAGCTCACGATTATCTCAGGAGATAAGAGAAAAACTTAAAAAAAAAATATTTTTAGAGAGGGAGAGGGAGAGGACGAGAGAGAGACAGAGAGAGACAGAGAGAGACAGAGAGAGAGAGAGAGCGAGCACACGATGTGAGAGGGAAACATCGATCAGCTGCCTCCTGCACATTGCCTACCGGGGATCAAGCCCACAACCTGGGCATGTGCCCTGACTGGGAATCGAACCAGCAACCAGGGTTCTGGAAGCCTTGTGAGGCTCGGGGAGCGCCAAGTCAAGTACAGTAAGTCCTCGTTTAACGTCAATGACAGGTTAACGCAACTTGAAGTGGAATGATGTACATGAAACCACTGTACCATGGGCTGATTGATATGAACAACATCTCACCAATGTCATAGCGAAACGACACTGAACAAAAGGACGTTATTCAAAGGCCAGAAGGAATGGGGCTCTGTGACTCCCTGGTACCAGGCTCCTTGTGGAGTCAGAGTCAAGGTAGATGCTGAGAGGAACTTTCCTGCATTCCAACAGCCAACCTTGAGAATGGCCAGCCTGCGCTAGCCTGCAGTGCCACCTGAGAGCCTGGGAGAGTGCACTGCGACTGAGAGGCCCCTGGACAGCAATGCTAGCAGTGAGGGATCTAACAACATCCGCTTTGCCCTCACCGGTGTGGCTCAGTGGATAGGGCATTGGCCTGCAGATAAAGGGTCGTGGGTTCAATTCCTGTCCAGGGCATGTACCTAGGTTGCAGGCTCCTCCCTGGCCGGGCCCTGGTTAGGGCATGTGCAGGATGCAACCAATCAATGTGTTTCTCTCACATCGATATTTCTCTTTCCCTCTCTCTTCCACTCTCTAAAAATCAATGGAAAAATATCCTTGGGTGCGGATTAAAAAAATAAATAAATAAAAATGAAAACATCTGCCTCATCAGGGCGGAAACAGAGTAATAAAGGATCATGGCTTAGCGACGAGCACATAGTCTCCTAAAAATCATTACCACCCTCCAAGGGCCAAGGATCACAGTGACAATCAGCTGAAGAAACGCCAGGATCAAGCAAACCTGAGATGCACAGACTTCCACCAGCGCGCAGCACTGGGTAGGGCGTGTGCCCAGGGGAATAAAACAAATGCGGCAGATGCTGTCCCCTTGCTGGCAATCGCCTAAGTTTAATCTGGATCATGGGGGCGGAGGCCATGCCGGAGAACATGGACTACGAACCACTTCAATCTTGCCTGATATCAGCTTCCCTACAGAGCATCACATGACCTTAACCTACGTTAATGATGTCTTAGTCACTGCTTTACTGTTCAGGAACAGTAAAAATTTCACGAAGTCAAAGCCTCTGTATCGTGATTATTCGAAAGCTTCACTCTCACTGGACTATTGCGGGGAAACTCATTTGATAACCAACATAAATGTACTGATTTCACTTTCTAGGGCCATCACTGCCGTCTACCAGGAGGTCTGTCTGAAAAGCTGAACCATGACACAGGCCCAATGGTAACCTCTGTGTGTTACAACTGGTAACAGATTTTTGCAAAATCCCCCCAAAACTATCACACTTCAGTTATTAAATAAAAACCAGTTCTGCCCAGCTGACGTAGCCCAGTGGTTGAACATCGACCTATGAACCAGGAGGCCACGGTTCAATTCCCAGTCAGGGGACATGCCTGGGTTGTGGGCTCGATCCCCAGTGCGGGGCGTGCAGGAGGCAGCCGATCCATGATTCTCTCCCATCACTGATGTTTCTCTCTCTCCCCGCCCCCTCTCCCTTCCCCTCTGAAATCAATTATATATATATATATTTAAAAAACAAACAGGTNCCGATCCATGATTCTCTCCCATCACTGATGTTTCTCTCTCTCCCCGCCCCCTCTCCCTTCCCCTCTGAAATCAATTATATATATATATATTTAAAAAACAAACAGGTTCTAGGCCCAGCAGGTGTGGCTTAGTTGGCTGAGCAGCCAAAAAAAAAACATATTAAGAAAAAGCAAAACCAGGTTCTAGGAATATCCCCAGAGTGAAAAAAACACAAAAGAAAGCACATGAAAGTGTAGAGGTGGCTGGGATGGATGAGGCTCTTGGCTTTCTGGTAACCCTGGTTTGGGAGAGAAGGTACCTTATCCATATGGAAGATCAAATCCAATTCACAAACATTTTCGAAACATTTATCCAGGGTCTCCACAAAAACCTAGGAAACACAAAGAAATAGGTAAAGAAGAGAAGCAAGGAATATCCACATCTTCATAAATATCACATGTGAAAGTGAAGGGGGAAGTCATACTATTTACCTTAAGGTAAATCGCAAACAAAACAAAACCTCCTTAGTTTCTTATCTTTTCTCTCTCATTTTCCTCTCAGGTTTTTAATTTCTAAGAGATCATTCTGTTTGTGTTTCTTGTTTGTTTAGCAGCCCATGTTTGTCTTCTTTTATTGCTCTGTGGCTTCGAGATAAGGGGTTGTTCTCCCTCTCCCTCTCTCTAAATAAAAAAAATTCAATAAAAAAGAACGTATATATAAAAAAAAGAGCAGTCACATGTACGTTTTTCCTCGAGCCTCAAAACACCATTATTCAAGTTCATGATCAAGATCAAGAACCGAAGGAGTCAAAACTGAGGCAAAAGGTGTGCTGATGCATGAAGAGACTGAAATGAAGGTACTGCAGGCTCAGACAGCAAAATAATAAGATATGTATCTAAAATTCAATTCCTAAGAAACACAATCCTGAGGAACAAAATGACAAAAGAACATTCGTCTCATAGAGGAAGCAAGTGACTAAATTCATCTGAAAATGGTGAGGACACACACAAATGCAAAGGAAATCATCAAGAGGCAGAAGTCAATCAAGATCTCAGTCGTGCCCGAGCCGGTGTGGCTCAGCGGATAGAGCTGTCGGCCTGAGAACTGAAAGGTCCCAGGTTTGATTCCGGTCAAGGGCACAGGCCTGGGCTCAGGCTTGATCCCCAGTGGGGGATTTGCAGGAGGCAGCCGACCCATGATTCTCTCTCATCATTGATGTTTCTATCTCTCTCTCCCTCTTCCTTCCTCTCTGAAATCAATAAAGATATTTAAAAAAAAAAAAAAAAAAGATCTCAGTCGCATAAAAGGTAGTTAAAGCCGGAAGTGGGAAGAGTCTCCATCCAGGACTAGGGAGCAGAAGAATCCTGATCCAGAAGCCAAGAAATCTGCGATCAGACCTCTTCCTGCTCAAGGTCAAGGGATAGCAGCAGGAGTGCCCCAAAAAGCAGAAGTCCAGAGAGAAAGAGGGGAATGGGAAAAAGAAGAAGATTTAGCAAAAGTTTCAGCCTGACTGCTGGGGGGTTGGGAAGGGCAGAGAAATGACAAGAACAGTGAGAAAAGGAAATGGTTGAAAAGCAAAAACAACAAGTAGCCGAGCTACTGGAAATTCAGTTCTCAATGTGCTGGGCAGTGGGCACCGGGAACACAGTGGCTGCTTGGATAGCGATGGTGCTCACATGGCAGCCCACGGAGTGAAGCTTCCGCAGGAAGCAGAATAGCCATGTTTAGCGATTATAACCCAGCAGCTGGGAATCACATGAAATTTGTTGAACAAGAGAAAAAACAGGAAAACGCCTCAGTGAGGCAAGAAACAAGGAGACAAATCCAAGCTGCTTACACATGGGATCAACTGAATTTTGAAAACGAAGACCAAAATGTCAAATTAAGAAAACGAATGGGTTCGTATCCCACCGCTGCCACCAAAAAAAAAAAAAAAAAAAAAAGAAAACGAATGGGTATTAACAGTGAAGATGGATGTAGCTCAGTTGATAAGGTGACAAGACTCTGAACAACAGGAGGAAGTATTTGGAAATCAAGAAGCCCAGCCTGAAGTGGTGAGATCACAAACCCGCACACCAAGAGGAATGGAGTGCGGTTCATGGCTTCCGTCCAGGGGCGGAAGCAGTTGGAAAAAGGTCACACTTTTAAAGTTTGGGGCTTTACAGATTTCTTGTTCTAATGTTAGGTCCTCTGTCACCAAACAGCTAGCATTCTAGCTTGCAAGGGTGTTGCACTTTAATCCATTAAAAAATCTGGTTCTTGTACTTACAAAAAAGGTGATTGTGTGGGGTGATAAGAGGGGTTAGATAACACTACGGTGGTCATCATTTTGCAATACATTCGAGTGCCAAATCAACAGGCTGCCCACCTTAAACTTGCACAATGTTATATGTTAATTATATCTCAGCGAAGCTAAGGAAAAAAGAAAATTTCATTTTTTATAAATATCAAATCTTCTTCTAAGTTTCCCGGGGTTCACCCTTGACCTCAGACTTCCCCAGAAGGAGCTCTTGTAAACTATCAGGAATACTAAAGCCAGACCATGACCCAGACACTTTGTTCACATTATCTCCTCTTGGAAGCCTTCATCTAAAAGTGGCAAATTCGCTCTGGCTGGTGTGCTCAATGGTTAGAGCATCAGCCTGAGCACTGAAGGGTCATGGGTTCAATTCCCAGTCAAGAGGACATACGTGGGTTGCAGGTTCGACCGGGGCCTTGTGCAGGAGACAACCAATGGATGTGTCTCTCTCACATCGATGTTCCTCTCTCTCTCCTCCTCCTCCTCCTCCTTCCCTCCTTTCCACTCTACCTAAAAATCAATGGAAAAAATATCTTTGGGTGAGGATTCACAAAATAAATAAATAAAATAAAAGTGGCAAATTACCCTTTCCTTACACAGCTAAGTTTGTGCTTAGCTTTTTATCACTTAGGAAATATACATCACCTAGTAAAACTATAACGAGAAGCAAAGGAATGGTAACTCAAAAGTCTAAGGAGGGATTTAAAAAAAAAAAGTCTAGCCCAGCCAGTGTGGCTCAGTGGTTGAGCATCCACCTATGAACCAGGAGGTCACGGTTCGATTCCTGGTCAGGGCACATGGCCAGGTTGTGGGCTCCATCCCCAGTAGAGGGCATGCAGGAGGCAGCCGGTCCATGATTCTCTCTCATCATTGATGTTTCTCTCTCTCCCTTCCTCTCTGAAATCAATAAAAAATTAAAAAAAAAAAAAAAAGTCTAAGGAGGGAGGCAATGAATGAGGAGGATACAGGAGCTTTAAGGGACTAGGTAACATACTGTTTCTAATCTGAGGGACAGTTTCATTTTATTGGCATTTGTTACACTACGGAATACGTATAGGCATGTTTGCATACTTTATGTATATACACAGTATGTTTCACACTCAAAAATAATTTATAGAATAACAATAATCTTTCTGGGATCTTGACAAGCATTTCAGTAATTTATAACCTGGAAGTACTGACATTTTAATGAGTTTTCTCACCTGGTAAAGAACATGTTTGATTTATTTAGTTTGCTCTTTTTTCATATTTTCAGTAGTTTTTAAAGATTTCTTTATATAGACCGTGCCCAGTTTTTACATTTATTCCTGGGTCGTTTATGGACCTTTTTGCTATTGCGAGTGGGCCCCTTTCAAATATTATTTTCTAACTTATTATTCTAAAGTAAAGCTATTAATTTTTATATGTTAAACATGTATCCAGTCCCCTTACTGAACTCTAATTGTTTTCCGGTTGTTTTGGGTTTTCTAGGTAGATAATTTCATCTGCAAACATTACATGTTCTTTAAATATGTTTTTATTGATTTGAGAGAAGCGAGGGAGGGAGAGAAGGAGAGAGAAACATTGATCAGCTGCCTCCTGCTCGCCCCCTACTGGGGAATAGAGCCTGCAGCCCGGGCATGTGCACTGACCAGGGAATTGAACCTTTGACCTCTCAGTGCACTGGATGACGCCCGAGCAACTAAGCCACACCAGCCAGAGCCAAACATTACATATTCTTAAGGCTAGTAAAGCCAATACCCCATACTGCCCTTTCCCCTCAAAACATACTTTTAGATTTCCCGGCCGTTTGTTTTTCCTGATAAATTTTCCTTTACCAAGTTCTGTAAGATCTGATGGAATTAGACCTGGGTTTCCCATTTAATCTGTTGATTACTACTGTCATCTTTACTTGATTCTCCCCAACAAGGGGAATGCTTATAGCTCTCTCCCTTCTGCTATAAAATCAATAAATCTACCAAAAAAGACATTCCTTTATGTTTTTCCTTTAAGATTTTACAATGTCAAGTATTCCATACTAAGTTAATTTCAAAACACTAAATACCTTTTGTTACTGCTGAAAATGAAATTTCATTAATTATGAATTTCCTAGCTATTTCTGCAGAAATAAGAAATTCAATTTTGATGAATTCAATCTCATATTCTGCTATTTTGCTCTCATATCAACCATTACTTGTGATACATTTTGCATTTTTCTTTTTAGGTTTTCTAGGTACATAATTAGGCCATCTTACAGTGATAACGTCTCTCTCTCTTCCTTTACTATGTTACTTCACTTCTTTTTTTTATCACTCATTACAAATGTTTGTCCAAAAGGAAGTAAATAGTAAGATACACCTTGTTTACCTGAGTGCCCCTGAGGTAACACTGCCCCTGGTTCTTGGTTTTAAAACTAAAATTGGCCGAAACCGGTTTGGCTCAGTGGATAGAGTGTTGGCCTGCGGACTAAAGGGTCCCGGGTTCGATTCCGGTCAAGGGCATGTACCTGGGTTGCGGGCACATCCCCAGTGGGAGATGTGCAGGAGGCAGCTGATCGATGTTTCTAACTCTCTATCTCTCTCCCTTCCTCTCTGTAAAAAAATCAATAAAATATATTTAAAAAACAAACAAACAAAAAACCCCCTAAAATTGGCTACTTCTAGAAAAATAAACTAGGTGGTGGGGGGTGGGGGAGAAAGATACTTTCCCACTGTATATACTTCTGGTGTGTCTTTTGAATTTTGAACCACAAAAATGTATTATTTCTTCAACAATAAATAGTTTATGCTAAATAAGTAAACACGCACTAAATAATCAAATAAAAATGCTTCCTATTCCAATTTGAGAGTATTTAGGAATACGATTTGGATGATCATTTCTTTCAGCACCTACTGAGAGAAAAGAAAACTATTCGTTTCCGCTAAGGTGACTTTGGGAGAACATCTAAGGATGGGGGTCTGGTTGCTAGGGGAACCAGCCATGTGATTAGAGCAGGGGTCCTCAAACCTTTTAAACAGGGGGCCAGTTCACTGTCCCTCAGACCGTTGGAAGGCCGGACTATAGTTTAAAAAAAAAACTATGAACAAATTCCTATGCACACTGCACATATCTTATTTTGAAGTAAAAAAACAAAACGGGAACAAATACAATATTTGTATTTGCATGTGGCCCGAGGGCCGTAGTTTGAGGACCCCTGGATTAGAGGGTTTGGACCTTTCAGTGCCTCCTCCCACCCACCCGTCCCTGGAAGGAAGGGGGACTGGAGGTTGAATCAATCCCCAATGGCCAATGATTTTTAGTTGACCTTATCTATGCCGTGAAGTCTCCATAGAACCCCCAAAGGACAGGGCTCAGAGAGCTTCTAGGCTGGTGAGCTCCAGGAGATTTGGGGAGAGTGGTGTGCTCGGAGAGAGCATGCAAGCTCGCGCCCTTTCCCCATATCTCGCTCTACACATCTCTTCCATCAGGCTATTACGTGTTTTATCCTCATAACAAGCTGCCAATCTAGTAAGTACAATGTTTCTCTAGAGAGTTCTGTAAGCTGCGTTAGCAAACTAATCAAGCCCACGGAGGAGGTCATGGGAATCTCTGATCTATAGCCATTTAGTAAGAAGCACAGGTGATAGACAACCTGGTCTTGCGTTTGCTGTCTATCTTCAGATATATAGTGCCAGAATTGAGTTAAACTTATGGGACACCTGGTCAGTGTCCAGAGAACTGAGTTATAAACTGGTGTCAGAGTTGTACATGGAAACCAAGGGCAGCGAGATGGCTAGGTAGTAACCAATGAATCCAAAAGCTCTGAGTGTTGAAGGGTTGCTATGGAGCTTTCTCATAGCACCATCTGGTGGACATGAGGCAACTTTTACCAATTATCAGTAAAGAGACTGACAAACGGATCTACAGCAGCAGTTCTCAACCTGTGGGTCGCGACCCCTTTGGGGGTCGAACGACCCTTTCACAGGGGTCACCTAAGACCATCGAAAAACTCATATATAATTACAAATTGTTTTTGTGATGAATCACTATGCTTTAATTATGTTCAATTTGTAACCATGAAAATCCATCCTGCTTATCAGATATTTACATGACGATTCATCACAGTAGCAACATGACAGTAGTGAAGTAGCAACGAAAATAATGTTATGGTTGGGGGTCACCACAACATGAGGAACTGTATGAAAGGGTCGCGGCATTAGGAAGGTTGAGAACCACTGATCTACAGGATGGCTCCTCAAAAACCCGGAGAAACCCAAATCACCTGCCATCATTAGCTGACTACACATACCTGGATGAGGTCCAAGATCCCAAGTTCACTTTCCGATGAATCCACACAAAATACAAAGTAGAGGGTAGCATAGTGCCGATAAATCAGTTTGTAATCAGCACCACCAATCAAGCTGTGGGAGACAGGAGACATTTAAATCCCTGCATCTTAATTAAACACATCAAAGAGAATCCCTGTCCCAGGGCAGGAGAACTGAGCCAACACACAGGGCGAGGATGGGCCAAAGCGCAGCGCAGTTCCACCTGGTGAATGTGACCAAGTTTGGCAGTGGTGCCTACATCACTTTCCTCACCTTTTCTTCTGCCCATCCTCCCAGAAACCAAGCATCTAAGGAAGAAAAATCCAAAACACAACCATGCAACAGCTTCCAAACAGAATCGGGTCTCTCCCTCGGTCAGCTCCAGCTGCACTGGGGACCCACCTGACACTTGAGCTCTGCCTCAGGAAGTGGGGAAGTGGACACGCGGGGAGAGAACGGAAGCTGGTCGCTTACCTGCCACCCTCCAGGAAGTTACAGATGTTGTCATCCCGTTTGAGAACTAGATGGAAGGTCTCTCGCACAATCTGCTGTTGCATTTCTTCTGGCTGTGGAATAAAAGAAATGGTGAGTCGGCGGGGGCGCCTGAAAACATATCCCACTGATGGAGGTGGGCAGGGAGAGAAGTGCTTCCAAGCTGGGAATGATCTGAACATATGGTACCAGATTCCAGAAAAAAGTGATGAGTACAGAAAAAAATAATAATAGGGGAACCTCTGGAAAAGTGGACAAGGCTCTGTTATAGGAATTAAGCAAGGGTATATTGCCCAGCCGGCGTGGCTCAATGGTTGAGTGTTGACCTGTGAACCAGGGGGTCACGGTTCGATTCCCATCAGGGCACATGCCTGGGTTGCAGGCTTGATTGCCAGTGTGGGGTGTGCAGGAAGCAGCCGATCCGTGATTCTCTCTCATCATTGGTGGTTCTATCTCTCTCTCCCTTCCGCTCTGAAATCAATAAAAATATTATAAAATCAAAACAAACAAGAAAGGGTATATTTACCTAGCTATCTAGTCCCTAACCATTGTCCTGACAGGTAAGGTGACATTTCTTTATAGTTAATAACGAAGAAAGGAGAATCGACAACTCTCCAGCAAGGTGAAAGAAAAACTAGAAGGCCTGGTCCTGAAATATTCTGTCTTGCCCTCAAAAACATCTATGGCAGGGTAAATAATGTCAACAGGTCTAACACCTTAAAGAGGTCAAGATGTGCCGAAACCGGTTTGGCTTAGTGGATAGAGCGTCCGCCTTCGGACTGACGGGTCCCAGGTTCGATTCCGGTCAAGGGCATGTACCTTGGTTTTGGGCACATCCCCAGTAGGAGATGTGCAGGAGGCGGCTGATTGATGTTTCTCTCTCATCGATGTTTCTAACTATCTATCTCCCTTCCCCTCTGTAAAAAAAT
>JAWPEG010000013.1:1949484-1962455 GCA_035771395.1 Myotis vivesi | reverse complement strand
GTCGACCCCTTCCAACTCTCCCATCCACACTCGTCTTGTATACTTGTTTCCTCTGTCTCCTTTCGTTCATCCTCTCTGTATGTCCAAACCATCTCCACATACCTTTCTCCATCCTCGACACTACATCTTCTTTCACTCCACAACGTTCCCTAAAATTAACTTAATAAACTTTACTTAAAGTTTTAAGTCAACTTCGCACTGTACGTACGTGTGCGCCCACACGTGGTATTTTGTGGAAGAGCCACACTCAAAGGGCCAAAGAGCCGCATGTGGCTCGCGAGCCGTGGTTTGCCGACCACTGTGCCAGACTGAGGGTGGGGGGCACTGGGATCATCTGAGTGAACGGGGTACAGGAAGGAGTCCAGCCAGGGGCCCTCAGGCCAGACTTTAAAGCCAATCATGCTGCCGGGATGGCTTGGCTCAGTACTTGACTTGACTTATGAACCAGGAGGTCCAGGTTCGATTCCCGTCAGGGCACATGCCCAGATTGCGGGCTCGATTCCCCCAGTGGGGGTGGGGGGCGTGCAGGAGGCAGCCAATCCATGGTTCTCTCTCATCATTGATGTTTCTATCTCTCTCTCCCTCTCCCTTCCTCTTTGAAATCAATAAAAATATATTTAGAAATAAATAAGTAATAAAGTCAATCAGGTTGAAAAGACCCTTTCTCGGGCCACAGGGCGGGAGAGAGGAGGGCAGAGGACAGAGGGCAGAGGTACCTACTGTAGGATGACATGAGGAAGCCCATGTTCACCTTCCTGGAGTCGCTGAAGTTGGGCTCGATTTCATTTCCCTTGGGGTCGAACTTCCGGCGATGGATGCGACTGGGCCGGACATACAGCACGTAGTAGCGCTCCTGGGGGCAGGCAGAGAGTTAGGGGGCTGCTCTATTCCCCCCCTCACCCCCAATACACACACACACCCCGCAGGGCTCCACGCAGCCCTCCCCAAACTCACTCTCTACCTTGGAACCCCACCCTCAGCTTCCAAAAATATTCAAGCTGCGCAGATCCCTACTCCAATATTGATCCATTCATCCATCCACACGTACACCATTCATTCATTCACGTTTTGTTTTAATATATTTTTATTGATTTCAAAGAGAGGAAGGGAGAGGGAGAGAGAGCGATAGAAATACCAATGATAGCCCTAGCCGGTTTGGATCCGTGGATAGAGCGTCAGCCTGCAGACCAAAGAGTCCTGGGTTCGATTCCAGTCAAGGGCACGTACCTCAGTTGCAGGCTCCTCCCCGGCCCGGGCCCTGGTTAGGGCTCGTGCAGGAAGCAACCAATTGATGTGTTCGTGTCACTTCTATATTTCTGTCTTTCCCTCTCTATTCCACTAAAAATCAATAGAAAAATATCCTTAAGTGAAGATTAAAATTAAATGAATAAATCTCATTAAAAAATATAGCAATGATAAGAGAGAATCATTGATTGGCTGCCTCCTGCACACCCGCTAGTGGGGATGGACCCTGCAACCCGGGCATCTGCCCTGACCAGGAATTGAACCGTGACCTCCGGGTTCACACGTGGACACTCAACCACTGAGCCACACGGCATGGGCCATTCGCGTGTTTCATAGAGTATCACCACACAATGAACCAGGCTAGACGTCCATGAGAGGGTGGGCCATGGCCTGACCCCAAGGTCCCCCACAGCCAAGACAGAAAGTATACACAGACAGCCCCAAACCAAGCGCCAAGGGCCCCAAATACCACGCGGCAGGCGTGGCAGCAGCCAAGACGCCCTGGACCCATCCGAGCCTCAGCTTCCTCTGTCGCACGGGGACAATGTGACCTCTGCTCTCAGGAATGTCACACGGGGTCAATGAGGTAACGCAGGAGCAGGCACAGCAGAAAGCATGAAGAGCCTAGTGCCAGCTGCAGCTGTTCTAATCAAAGCAGGCGGCAAAATGCTCCCAGTACGAGGAAGAGGGAACCGCCTCCGGGGAGAAACAGGGAAGGAAAGCGAGGCCCTGAGGTGGAGCAACCAGCAAGGCACCCAGCACTAAGTCTGTCCCATCAGCCCGGCCGGCGTGGCCCAGTGGTTGAGCATCGACCTATGAACCAGGAGGTCAAGGTTCGATTCCTGGTCAGGACACGTGCCTGGGTTGCAGGCTCGATCCCCAGTGTGGGGTGGGCAGGAGGCAGCTGACCAATGATTCTCTCTCATCACTGCTGTTTCTATCTCCTTCTCCCTTTCTCTCTGAAATCAATAAAAATATATTTTTAAAATCCTATATAATAAAAGCCTAATATGCTAAGTGTCCGATTGTTTGTTCAACCGCTGGGCCGGTTGCTATTATGCACACTGACCACCAGGGGGCAGATGCTCTGACTGGTAGGTTAGCTTGCTGCTGGGGTCCAGCTGATTGGGACTGGGCAAGATGGGCCAGACACGCCCTGGAGCCCTCCCTCCCTGGCTGGCCAACCTCCCGGGGTCCCTCCCTGGCCCCAATAGTGCACTCGTGGGGTCCCTCGGCCTGACCTGCGCCCTCTTGCAATCCAGGACCCCTCAGGGGATGTCAGAGAGCCAGTTTCGGCCCGATCCCCGAAGGCCAGGCCTCTAGTAAATAAATAAAATAAATATCTTCCACCAGAAGGCCAGGGGACCTCTCCCAAGGGCCTTACAGGCCACTCCACACCCACGGCCTCATTCCCGAACCATTCACCTCACCTCACCCCTTCCTGCCCTCAACCCTCCCAATCTCCGCCCCAAACACACCACTTGGGTTCAGGGCCTGGTCTGTCTTCTCAGAAAGAACCCAGACCCTCCCATCTGTCCATAGCCTAGCGCGCCATAATGGATCGCTTTCCACCTGATCCATCTCCCACCTGAGTCCCTCAAGGAGGAAAGAGCTGGACCCAAGACTCGGCACTGACTGAGCCAAGCACTCGGAGGTGCCTTGGTGGGTGAGGACCATGGGGCCGGTGTCTGTTCCTGCCGGTGCCCCCAGCATCCTCACCTTCCTGCCATGGGCGTCCGAGATGCTGTGCCGAGACACATCAACCAGTTCTCCCTCCAGCAGGACACCACTTCCCCTGGGATGAAAGGAGAAGGAGGGATCAGCTGGTTCTGCCAGGCGCCAGGAAAGAGCCCCAAGTTCCAGGCCCAGGTCAGAGTCTGCACCAGGACTGAGGCAACTCCCACGTGTATGAGCAGCCCCCTCCTCTGTGCATCCCACATGGGGCCTCCATTCCTCTGAGGGTCCCAAAGGCTGGGGTGCTCGCTGCTCAGGGGGTACGAGGGAACCTTGTCAGGCTGCAAGACCAAACTACGGCCCCTCCTGCAGGGAGGACTGTAACCAGAGACTCAGTCTTCCTATCTACAAAATGGGAGAGTAACACAGGCATCTCACTCTGCTTCTATGATGATGGCATAAGATCATGTATGTGAAGTGTTTGGTAAACTAATCAGTGTTTAATAAGTATAAAGGATTTTACTTTTTTATTTAACCAAATTAGGAGGGGTGTCTAAGTTGCTATAAAGTATCTTTCCTGCCTTGGCTAGTTAGTTCAGTTGGTTAGACTCATGGTCGGCAAACTGCAGCTCTCGAGCCACATGCGGCTCTTTGGCCCCTTGAGTGTGGCTCTTCCTAAGCCTTAGGAGCACCCTAATTAATAACAATGTACCTACCTGTATAGTTTAAGTTTAAAAAGTTTGGCTCTCAAAAGAAATTTCGATCGTTGTACTGTTGATATTTGGCTCTGTTGACTAATGAGTTTGCCGACCACTGGCGGACCAAGGTTGCAGGTTTGATCCCGGGTCAGGGCATATACTAGTATAAGGACCAATCACTCTAGCTGGTTTGGCTCAGTGGATAAGATCTTCCGCCTGGGGGCTGAAGGGTCCTGGGTTCGATTCCAGTCAAGGGCATATGCCCGGGGTTGTGGGCTTGATCCCCAGTAGGGGGTGTGCAGGAGGCATCTGGTCAATGATTCTCTCATCATTGATGTTTCTGTCTCTCTCTCCCCTCTCCCTTCCTCTCTGAAATCAATAAAAATATATTTTTAAAAAAAGAGTCAACCAATGAATAAATAAGTGGGACAACAAATTGACGCTATTGCTTTCTCTTTTTTATTTTTTTAAAATATATTTTATTGATTTTTTACAGAGAGGAAGGGAGAGGGATAGAGAGTTAGAAACATCGATGAGAGAGAAACATCGACCAGCTGCCTCCTGCACACTCCCTACTGGGGATGTGCCCGCAACCCAGGTACATGCCGTGGACCGGAATCGAACCTGGGATCCTTCAGTCCGAAGGTTGACGCTCTATCCACTGAGCCAAACCGGTTAGAGCTCTCTCGCTCTCTCTCTAATCAATCAATAATTAAAAAAAATAAAATAAAAGCTTTCCCTTTTCACCGGTTTAAAGCACTCTCACATTCCTGTTCTCATGGCCACTTTAGAGGCAAAGAAGCCCCCAGTCCAGATCGCGGGGTTCCCACGTAGAAGAGCTGGACCCCACTTCCTGATTCCACTTTTCATAAAAGCAGAAGCTGTGAGTTTCCTATCCGGGAACCACAGAAATGGGAGAGGAGTGGGGGGTGCAAAACATGGCAACTGGCTGTACCCAAGCGCCCCTAACATCCCCTCAACCCTCAAAGGCCCATTCGTTCTCACAACTCGGGGTCCCCGGCAGGCCTGGCCCTCCCATCCCACATCCGCCCCACCCCTCGGGCCTGACAGCCGCTGGTGGTTCTCCCTCTGGACTCTGGATCCGGTGCAACCCGTGCCCGGGCCAGAAGGAAGGCACGGCAAGCTGGCAAGTGGCTGCCAGGGGGTGGGGTGGAGACCAAGATCGTGAGAACCCAGCACCCACTTTTGAGCCATGTTTGGGGGTCCAGATCTAACCCTCTCCAAGAGTCTGGGGCGAGCAGGGGCGCTTTAAAGCGCTCGACCGGTGTCAGGGGGTGCGCCCCGCCTGCAGGGCTAAGGGGGGCGCGGGAGGAGCGTTGGTATCGCCTGCTTTTCCTCCCACCGGCCCCCGCCCAGGGGACCCCACCCGATCCAGGAGCCCCAGTTCAAAGCCGGGCGGCGAAAGGCCCGGCGGAGGCGCGGGGAGGGGCGCGCGGGTTACCCCTGGTGGGCGGCCGGCTCCCAGGCGCCGGGTAGCTGTGCGCTCCGCACCGCCTTGTTCCGGAGCACGCTGTCCTGGTAGATGCGGCTCATCCTCCCGGGACCGGGCCGCTGTGCGGGGACCCGGACGACCAGCAGAGACTAGCGATTCCCGCTGCGGTTCCGGGAAGGCCGCGGCGCCGGGAGTTCCTGGGCGGGACCTAAAAGGGCCGAGCCTCATTCCTGCCCTGGTCCCCTGCGCGCAGGGAGGGGACATCTGGGAAGACCCTGGGCTGGGGCCCCGAGCGCTTCCTTCCTTTTTCTCTCCCTTTTCCTGTTACTGGAGAGAGACCCCGGCCCCAACACACGCACAGAGGAGAAATGGAGGCCCCGAGATCCTATAGTATCAGCTCTGAAAGGACGGGTTTCCAGAGAACAGGAATGGAGAAAAGGGAAAAGCCCTTGGGATGAGGGGGTGGGGGGGCGCCTGCTCTTCGGGCCCCGCCCCAGGTCCCACAATGGCTGAGGTTCCTGGGGTCTGCGATGCAGGCACCTAGGCTTGGGTGTCAGATCCGGGGCTCCCCGAGGGTTGGAACCCCAGCTGTGCGCGCTTGGACAAGTTCCTCAATCTCTGAGCCTGATTCCTCCTCTGTAAAACCGGGTTAGGCCCCAGCCGGTTTGGCTCAGTGGATAGAGCCCCGGCCTGCACACTGAAGGGTCTCAGGTTCCATTCCCATCAAGGGCACAGGCCTGGGTTGCGGATGAATCCCCAGTAGGGGGCGTGCGAGAGGCAGCCGATCCAGGATTCTCTCATCATTGATGTTTCTCTCTCTGCCTCTCCCTTGCTCTCTGAAATCAATAAAAATGTATTTTTAAAAATAAAATAAAATGGGGTTAGTAGCGGGGAGGTTGTAAAGAGTAATAAACTTGCTCCGGAACACAGCATTGCCCCTCTCTGTCCTCCCTTGACGTTCTTGGACCCCTGTCAGGCTCCCCACTGCCCTTTGTCCAAATATGTCCCCTGTAGGGTGCACTGACACTCCAATCAACTGAGCCACGACAGGGCTGGAGTCTTAGTTTTGTGTGTGTGTGTGTGTGTGTGTGTGTGTGTTAATCCCCACCCAAGGATGTTTTTCCATTAAATTTTTTTTTTCTTTTTAGAGAGAGGGAAAGACAGAGAGAAACATAGATGTGAGAGAAACACATCGATGGGTTGCCTCCTGCATACCCCCCAACTAGGGCCATGGACAGGGAGGAGCCTGCAGCCCAGGTACATGCCTTTGACCAAAATCAAACCCAGGACCCTTTGGTCCACAGGTTGACGCTCTAGCCACTGAGCCAAACCAACCAGGGTTTACTTGTTTTTTTGTTTTTGTTTTTTTCCAGAGAGGAAGGAAGAGGGAGGGAGAGCTAGAAACATCAATGATGAGAGAGAATCATTGATCGGCTGACTCCTGCACCCTCCCGCCCCCACTGGGGATTGAACCCACAACCCGGGCATGTGCCCTTGACCAGAATCGAACACAGGACCCTTTAGTCCACAGGCCAACACTCTATCCACTGAGCCAAGCCAGCTAGGTCTTTTTTTTTTTTTTTAACGGAGCAGGAAAGAAAGAGAGAGAAACATTGATGAGCTGCCTCCTGCACACCCCCCACTGGGGATTGAGACTGCAACCTGGACATGTGCCCGGACCAGGAATCGAACAGGCAACCTCTTGGTGCATGGATCGAGGCTTAACCACTGAGCCACACCAGATGGGCTGGAGTCTTAGGTCTTTATGTGTCGGATCACATCTTAGCAGATCTGATGTCGTCTGTCTCGTCTTGACAAAGGCTGGTGGTTCAAGAGCTAGAATGCCAAATGGCCACAAATGCAGCGAATTTACCTGCAGGAAACACACACACACACACACACACACACACACACACACACACACACGGCACAGAGCAGAAGACGTACAACAAAGAAAGCACTCAGGAGAGGAAGCATCATGTAAAATAAGATGTCAGAATAAGAACCAAACCTATCCATCACGTGGCATCAATAAATGCAAACAGGCCAGGCCTTGTTTGGAAGGAACATCCGTGACAGGCCTTCGGATCAGACAGCTCGTCCTGCCATATCCCAGCCTCTCGGCCTCACAGGGACTTTGACGCGCCCTGTCCCAGCCACTCCCCCCTGGTGACCAGCTCTGCGTGGGCTCCACTGGCTGCAGGTAGAAGCAATCCTCCACGCCTCACCTTATGGCCAAGCCACACCACTTGCCCCTCAGACAACCGGTCCCCTTACAAGAGCTCTCTCCAGATAGGACTGAGAAATTGCACTGCCTATTGTTCCATTGGCCAAAAGGACATGATTGCTAATGGTAAATGGGTGGTGAAAACCCTTGGTGTGAAGAGGCATCTAAATTACTCAGGTGTTGCCCTAGCTGGTTTGGCTCAGTGGATAGAGCATCAGCCTGTGGACTGAAGGGTCCTGGGTTCAATTCCGGTCAAGGGCACATGCCCGGGTTTCCAACTCGATCCCCAGTAGGGGGCGTGCAGGAGGCAGCCAGTCAAGGATTCTCTCACATCATTGTTTCTATCTCTCTCTCCCTCCCCCTTCCTCTCTGAAATCAATAAAAATACTTTAAAAAATTACTTAGGTGTTGCCTGGCCGGTGTGGCTCAATGATTAAGCATCAACCTATAAACCAGGAGGTCATGGTTCGATTCCCGGTCAGGGCATATGCCCTGGTTGCGGGCTCGATCCCCAGTAGGGGGCGTGCAGGAGGCAGCCGATCAATGATTCTCTCTCATCACGGATGTTTCTATCTCTCTCTCTCCCACTTCCTTCCTCTCTGAAATCAATAAAAATATAAAGAAAAGAACAAGAACCCGAGGCAGGAAAGAGCTTAGCAGCGCCAAGGGCCACAATGCTGGCCAGTCCAGCCGGGGTGCAGATGACATCTGAGTGGTACAAAGGCCTCAGATTTTTGTATTTTACTCTAAAAGCATATTCTCATTGTGTTAAAAAATAAATAAATGCATATTCTCATTGTGTTAAAAAATAAATAAATGCACAGATGCATTTCTTCTTTCATAATGTGCTGGTCTGTGCACGTCATCTTTCTGGAAGGAGAAAGAAGAAGCGGATCTTGACGGCTGCCTCAGGGACTGCGGCTCCTCCGGCGTGGGAAGCAGATGTATGTTTCACAGTGTAGCTTTTGATGCTCTTTGATATTTTTACCATGTACACGAATTACTTTTTTCAATTAAAAACTAGTTAATTTTTTAAACTGTGCAAACAGCTTAATATTCCATCTCGGCTGTAATCAGAGAGATGCAAATGAAGACATTGTGGAAATAACATTTTTTAGGAAGGACTTAAAAACGAGTAAAGCTCACAGTTGATGAGGAAATGAGAAAATGAACTCCTGTACTGTCTGTATGTTTCATTCACGGAAATGAGCATAATTCACCCCATCAGTACAAAGAAGTGAATTAGTTATGCAAATAATAATAAAACCTTGAGAGTATTTGCTTAATAAGTTTTCAATATTCAGTATTTTTGGAAGTGTCAATGAAGTACTGATGGGGTGGTCATAACAATCTGGCAGTTCATAATAATCTGGCCACTCAGTGTATATAAGTCATGGAGTTATCATAAGTTATCAAATACGAGCTAATTCTTTTTTTTTTCAAATATATCTTATTGATTTTTTACAGAGAGGAAGGGAGAGGGATAGAGAGTTAGAAACATCGATCAGCTGCCTCCTGCACACCCCCCACTGGGGATGTGCCCGCAACCAAGGTACATGCCCTTGTCCGGAATCGAACCTGGGACCTTTCAGTCTGTAGGCTGATGCTCTATCCACTGAGCCAAACCGGTTAGGGCTACGAGCTAATTCTTGTTCATCTATAAGTGCTCATCATATTCCCTCCTCTCTCCCCAATTTGTCATTATATTCAGAACTAAATGCACCCCTAAAAGTTTATTTGAAATGCCTTCTTTGCCAGATCCTTTAAAAAATATATATGGCTACTCTACTTGCAGTTATTCCTTTTTAAATGTATTTATCAATTCGAGAGGGAGAGGGAGCGAGAGAAACATTGATTTGTTGTTCCACTCGTTTATGCATTCATTGGTTGATTCATATATATATATGAATATATATATATATTTATATAATAATAAATAAATCATATATATAAATGCCTAAGGGCATTCCCAGACTCAAGTTCCAGAATATAATATATATATTCTTTTTTAAAAATATATTTTATTGATTTTTTACAGAGAGGAAGGGAGAGAGATAGAGTTAGAAACATTGATGAGAGAGAATCAGCTGCCTCTTGCACACCCCCTACTGGAGATGTGCCCGCAACTAAGGTACATGCTCTTGACCAGAATCAAACCTGGGACCCTTCAGTCCGCAGACCGACTCTCTACCAACTGAGCTAAACCGGTTAGGGCTAATATATATATTCTCATTGTTTTCAGAAAGGAAGGAAGAGGGAGAGAGAGATAGAAATATCAATGATGAGAGAGAATCCTTGATCAGCTGCCTCCTGCACACCCCACACTGGGGATCGAGCCTGCAACCCTGGCACGTGTCCTTGCCTGGATCGAACCCGGGACCCTCCAATCCGTAGGCCGACACTCTATCCACTGAACCAAACCAGCCAGGGCCATTGGTTGATTCTCATACGTGCCGTGACCACAGACCAAACCCACAACCTTGGCGTATCAGACAATGCTCTAACCAGCTGAGCTGCCCGACCGGGGCCCATTTCTTGCCTTTTTATTCTGGCCCATGGCCTGCCTGTGTGGGTCCGTGATGTTTTCATGTCTGTAGTTCTATGAGATTTTTCCATAACTAGGCAAGTGCCCCTTTGTCACTCTTCTTAACTTGACCTTGAATTTTCCTCCTGCACTTGTTTGTATAGGTGTATCTATCTACTCCAGACCAATTAGAACCTCTGGAGTGACAATCAACCTTAGGGCTTGGGGCTTCCCTGGCAGGCCTCTCTCTCTCTCTCTCTCTCTCTCTCTCTCTCTCTCTCTCTCTCCCCAGCAGGAACCCCCATGCTAAGGTACATTCTGAGCGACAATACCTCCCTATTTGAAGCAAGGTGTGCCTAAGGGCATTCCCAGACTCAAGTTCCAGAATATTAAAGAGTATCCTGTTTCTTTTCTTTTTCTTTTCATTTTTTTAATCCTCACCCGAGGATATTTTCCCATTCATTTTTAAAAATATATATTTTATTGATTTTTTACGGAGAGGAAGGGAGAGGGATAGAGAGTTAGAAACATCGATGAGAGAGAAACATCGATCAGCTGCCTCCTGCACACCCCCCACTGGGGATGTGCCCGCAACCAAGGTACATGCCCTTGACCAGAATCGAACCTGGGACCCTTCAGTCCGCAGGCTGACACTCTATATACTGAGCCAAACCGGTTAGGGCCCCATTCATTTTTTTTAGAGAGAGTGGAAGAGAGAGGGAAAGACAGAGAAGCACACCGATTGGTTGCCTCCTACACGATTCTGACCAGGGCCCAGGCTGGGGAGGAGCCTGCAACCAAGGTTCGTGTCCTGACTATTCTTTTCATGAATATAAATTTTAGTTACTGGATCAAATGTGAGGTAGGCAGACATACACGCACACACCATGGCAACACTGGAAAAACCAGGAGTGCTCTCAATAGACCAGAAGTGGTCAGGGACCCTTGGAAGAAGGAAAGAGAATGAGACTAGATTAAAGGAGGAAATTGCAGCATAAACCACTCGTAAGAAGATGACTGCTACAGAAGCCCAGAGCAGTCAGAGGCTCTTAACTCAGAAATGCAAGGTACGAGGTCCTGGCCCAGTAGCTCAGTGGGTTGGAGCGGCGTCCAGATACACCAAGGTTGTGGGTTCCATCCCCGGTCAGGACAATTAAGAATCAACCAATGAATGCATCAGTAAGTGGAACAACAAATCCATGTTTCTCTCTCCCTTTGTCTCTCTCTCTCTCTCTCTCAAATCAATAAAAAAAATATAATAAAAATTTTTAAAGATGTCATTATGTGGTATCTGAGACATGCTTTTCTTCTCTTTTTAATCTTTTTTTATTGATTTCAGAGAGGAAGGGAGAGGGAGAGAGAGAGAGAGAGAAACATTAAAGCCCTAACTGGTTTGGCTCAATGGATAGAGCGTCAGCCTGCGGACTCAAGGGTCCCAGGTTTGATTCCGATCAAGGGCATGTACCTTGGTTGCAGACACATACCCAGTAGGGAGTGTGCAGGAGGCAGCTGATCGATGTTTCTCTCTCATCGATGTTTCTAACTCTATCCCTCTCCCTTCCTCTCTATAAGAAATCAATTAAAAAAACATATTAAAAAAAAAAAGAAACATTAAAGATAAGAGAGAATCATTGATAGGCTGCCTCCTGCACGCCCTCTACTGGGGATCGAGCCCGCAACCCAGGCATGTGCTCTGACCGGGAATCAAACCGTGATCTCTTGGTTCATAAGTCCATGCTCAACCACTGAACCATGCCAGCCGGGCAAGACAAGCTTTTCTTCACTCATCATTATACTGTCCCGATTTGAAGTGGTTGTTACCTGAAGCCATAGTTCTTTCATTTTCACAGCTGTACGATAGCCTATTATTTGAACACTGGGGGCCCAGTGCACGAATTCGTGCACCTTGAAAGGAACTGTGGGTCTCGGCCCATCCTCCACACCCCCGCCCAGCCCCTCCTGCTGCGGCCCCCAGTCCCCTGTCTGCCGGCAGCCACACTCCAGTTGCCACCGCCCCCACGCGCTGGCTCCCACTGATGGCTCTGCTGATGGCGGGGAGCGATTGGGGCTGGTGCCAGCAGCAGCTGTGAGCAGGGCCAGCGCCCTCAGTGGGTGTGAGCAGGGGGTGGTGAAGAAGCCCTCAGGGGCGATTGGGGCTGGTACCGGGCACTGGCAGCAGGTGCAAGTGCCAGGTGGGACTGCGGCATGCAGGAGCAAAGAAGTTTCAGTAACCACCAGAGGCTCACTCTGATGACAGCCACCAGTGCCCCGCCTTGGTCTGGCACCCCTGCTCACCTGCTCCACCATTCAGCCACAGCCAATGCCTACCATGTTCCACGCACGCCCCCTGGTGGTCAGCAACCGGTTGTTTGGTTGTTCTGCCGTTTGGTCTATTTGCATATTAGCCTTTTATTCTATAGGATACTAAAGTTCATTCATTCATTCATTCATTCTCCTACCTCCTACCCGCTCAGGAGGAGTGGGAAGGTGTGTGTGTGTGTGTGTGTGTGTGTGTGTGTGTGTGGCGCGTGCGCATGCGCATACGCACGTATTCTAACAGTGAGAGTTCAACCTTCATCCTCTCCAGTGGAAAGTCAACAGACAGTGACTAAATCTGAGAAATCAAGACAGAGCAGTACGTGCATACGGGTGAGAAATAAAGAAGCAGATCTGCGCAGGATCCGCTAAAGGAGAGAAAGTGGTTTCCGCTGCGGAGAAGGAAATGGTGGGGGGTGAGGCGGAGGAGATGCTGTTTTTCATAACGAGACTTCCACAATGATTGGACTCTCACCTTAAGCGCACAGATGACACCGAGAAAAGGCAAAAACATGAGGGTAACCACCAGCATAACAAAGATAGGATCTCGAGCTTGCAAACCATCAGCGAGGGAGAAATGGAATAAAGACATGTGATGAGTCCAACAAATCTTCTGGGGAAAAGAAACGGAAAAAAAAAGCTATTTAAAGAAGTGTATTTGTTTTGTTAGGAGAAAAAAGGATATTAGTTGCCTCATGCTGCTATCAGAGATGATCACAAATTCGGTGTCTTAAAACAACACACGTTTATTAGCTGACAGTGTTTTTTTTTTTTTTTACATATAATTAATCCTTTTATTTATTTATTTTTTTAAATATATTTTATTGATTTTTT
>JAWPEG010000013.1:1933096-1949277 GCA_035771395.1 Myotis vivesi | reverse complement strand
TTAAAAAAAAAACAACTATGAACAAATTCCTATGCACACTGCACATATCTTATTTTGAAGTAAAAAAACAAAACGGGAACAAATACAATATTTGTATTTGCATGTGGCCCCCGGGCCGTAGTTTGAGGACCCCTGCCTTAAAGGAATCAAACCTGGGACCATTCAGTCTGCAGCCTGATGCTCTATCCACTGAGCTAAACCAGCCAGGGTGCTTCCGCCTTTAAAGTCAGCTGATGCACAGTAATTACTGCACCTGCAGCCTTGCTTCCCCCTTGCCATGGGACTTCCCATGCTCCCATGTCCTGGGGATTAGGATATGGACGTCTTTGGGAGGCCATGATTCTGCCGACCACAGAAACAGTATAGCCAGTAGGAAACAGGGTTAAACAGAAAAGAAGAAAGAAAGCTCTATCCCTGACCCATTTGGCTCAGTGGATAGAACATCGGCCTGCGGACGCTATACTAGTAGATATATTTCCTAATTCTGCGCGCTAAGAGGACCTGAGAAAAGCAATGCCCCCAGAGCTATGCACACACTTGGTGTCCAGCAGGGCCAGCACACAGCCCATCAGAAAGCTGGAGCTGTGCCCTGGCCGGTGTGGCTCAGTGGATAGAGCATCGGCCTGCAGACCGAAGGGTCCCAGGCTCGAGTCCAGTCAAGGGCACATGCCCGGGCTGCAGGCTTGATCCTCCGTGTGGGGTGTGCAGGAGGCAGCCGATCAATCATTCTCTCTCATCATTGATGTTTCTATCTCTCTCTCCCTCTCCCTTCCTCTCTGAAATCAATAAAAATATTAAAAGAAAATAAAAGAAAGAAAGCTGGAGCTGAACCATTCTCGCAGCTCGTGCAGCTCATTCAGGGCTGGGCGATGCCGGAGGTCCAGCCAGCCTGAGGGAAGGGCCCGTGAACACCCAGCGCGTCCCTTGGGAAGTCACTGAAAAACACAAATGACCAGAACTGGCATAAGAAGAAACAGAGAGCCGAAACCGGTGTGGCTCAGTGGATAGAGCGTCGGCCTGCGGACTGAATGGTCCCGGGTTCGATTCCGGTCAAGGGCATGTACCTGGGTTGCAGGCACATCCCCAGTGGGAGATGTGCAGGAGGCAGCTGATCGATGTTTCTCTCTCATCGATGTTTCTAACTCTCTATCTCTCTCCCTTCCTCTCTGTGAAAAATCAATAAAATATATTTATATTTAAAAAAAAAGAAGAAGAAACAGATAAGCGCCCTGGCCAGTGTGGCTCAGTGGATAGAGCGTCAGCCTGTGGACTGAAGGGTCCCGGGTTCGATTCCGGTCAAGGGCACATGCCCTGGTTGTGGGCTCGATCCCCAGTAGGGGGCGTGTAGGAGGCAGCTGATCAATGGTTCTCTCTCATCATTGATGTTTCTCTCTCTCCCTCTCCCTTCTTCTCTGAAATCAATAAAAATATTTTTTTTTTTTTAAAGAAGAAACATAATCTGAACATCCCTGTAGCTATTCAGGAAACTGGATTTGTAATTTAAAAACAAAACTTCACATACACGCAACATTCTTAGGAAGGAGTTTATAGCTGTGCAGATATTTGTATTAGAAAGGAAGAAATTTTTATTTATTTATTTTATATATATATTTTGTTTTCAATTGCTTTTCAGAGAGAATGGAAGGAAGGGGAGGAGGCGGGTGAGAGAAAGAGAGATAAACATTGATGTGAGAGAGACACAAGACACATGGACTGGTTGCCTCCCACACATGCCCAATGCAGGGGGGGGGGGGCAGGTAGCAAATCCGCAACCCAGGTACATGCCCTTGACCGGGAATCGAACCCGAGACCCTTTGGTGCTCAGGCCAAAGCTCTAATCACTCAACCCACTGGTCAGGATGAACAAGAATAAATTTTTTAAATCAACCTTCCACACTAAGTAACTAGAAAAAGAGCAGATTAAACTCAACATCAGCTGAAAGGAATAAGAGCAGAAATCAATAAAATCGGAAACAGGCAAATGTTCGAGAAAAATCAATGAGGCCAAGAGCTGGTTCTGTGAAAAGGTCAATAAAATGGATCAACCTTAAATAGACCGGGGAAGAAAAAAAGAAAGGGAGACGCAAATTGCCAATACGTTTTGATTTAAGTTTGTTTTACTCGATGTTCAACATTCACAAAATTCTAGAGTCCAATCTACAAAACCAGGTACATTCAGAAAAGTCTGACCTCAATCCCTGTCCCTTTTACCCTGCGTCCTTCCTCTCCTAGAGGTATTATTTTATTTTTATTTTTTAATATATTTTTATTGCTTTCTGAGAAGAAGGGGATTGAGCCTGCAACCTGGCCATGTGCCCTGACCAGGATTCGAACCGTGACCTCCTGGTTCATAGGTCGATGCTCAACCACTGAGTCACGCCGGCCGGGCAATAGTCATTTTTTAAATTTTTGTGGCTTATCCATTTCAAATTTGCGTATATGAAAACACACAGATAGTGGATATATTTGTAGCATTGTTTTAAGGAATGTTAAGTTTGTCAGAGGGGGTGGGTGATTTAACAGTCTTGGGAGGATAGCCATGTTCAAATACAATCAATACATCCAAACAAAAGCTTTTAGTGAATTCAAAAACGCAGGCAAGAAGTGTGTTCAATAATAGATCAATGAGTATGGTTCCAGTCCACAAATAACTGCAGAGAATACCAAGGAGGCTCGTCCTGACTCTGCAGACCTTTTCGAGGACTCTGAGGGACAAAGCCTCTGGCCGCCTGAATTAGGTTTCTGTGCAAAAGTTGCCCAGTTTATTTTTCAAAATTCTATTTTGTATCCCAAAGGGACTGCCGGTTCCGAGTGGTACGGATTCCCTTTATAATTGGGCTGGGTGCGTTCGTGGCCTTGAGACCATCCATGGACAAGTGCAGCCTGACTGAGGGAGGGGTCTTTCAAAAGTCTTTTGTTCCCTGGCCGGGTAGCTCAATGGTTAGAGTGTCATCCCGCTATGCCAAGGTTTCGGGCTCAATCCTCAATCAGGGTACATGCAGAAATCAAGTAATGAATGGGTGAAGAGGTACAACAGCAAATTGATGTCTTTCTCCCTCCCTCCCCCCCTCTCTCTCTTCTATATATATATATAAAAGTCTAAGTGACCATTATGACCGGAACAACTGGTCGACCAGTCACTATGACACGCACTGACCACCAGGGGGCAGACGCTCAATGCAGGAACTGCCCCCCAGTGGTCAGTGCGCTCCCACAGGGGAACGCTGCTCAGCCAGAAGCCCTGAGCCAGGCTTGAGACTGGTGAGCACAGTGGTGGTGGTGGGAGCCTCTCCTGCCTCCACGGCAGTTGGACATCCAGGCTGAGGGACCCCCCCGAGTGCATGAATTTTGTGCACTGGGCCTCTAGTATATACATATATACCAAAAGATAAACACAATACTTTGTTTTGTAATCCTCACTCAAGGATATTTTTTCCATTGATTTTTTAGAGAGAGTGAAAGGGGGAGAGGAGGGAGAGAAGGAGAGAGAGAGAGAAAAAGAGAGAGAGAAACATCAATATGAGAGAGACACATCGATTGGCTGCCTCTCACTCATGTCCCCACTGGGCTACGGATTGAACCTGCAACTGAGGTATGTACCCTTGACCAGGAATCGAACCTGAGACCCTTCAGTCCGTAGGCTGACACTCTATCCAGCTACAGCTGTTTGGTGTACTTTTCTATATGCATGTTAGAGTTTACAACAAAAGAGTTGTTTTTTAAATTTTTTAAATTATTTTTGTAATCAGAGAGGGAGAGAGAGAGAGAGAGATAGAAACATCAATGATGAGAGAATCATTGATCGGCTGTCTCCTGCATGCCCCCCACTGGGGATCAAGCCCACGACCCGGACATGTGCCCTTGATTGGAATTGAACCCGGGACCTTTCAGTCCGCAGGCCGGTGCTCTATCCACTGAGCCAAACTGGCTAGGGCAACAAAAAAAGTTTTGAAAAGAGTATTTACCAGCAAGGAAACATATCCCCGAAGTATCGTAAAGTGAAAAAAGTTTGCCAAACTACTCATGTGGCATGGTCTTTATGTCACTGTCCAAGTATATATTTACACATGGTTATAGAAATTAAATGATCTGAAGTGATAGAAAGCAAGGTGATACAGTCCTTAGTCCCGGATGCAATTGCCAGTGTTTTATATTCGGTCTGTTTGTGCCTGTGTGTTTTCTGAGTTTTCTGTAATAAGCCTTTATTGCTTTTCTAATAAGAAATAAAGTCATTGTACAGTATTGGCCTGGCAATAAACTAACAGATCAATAGAACCGAATAGAAAACTGAGAAAGAGATTCAATAGGAGTAAGAATTTGAAGTGTGATAAAGGTGGGATTTCAAGTCAACGGGGAGAGGATGGGTAATCGGATACATCTCGTTGGTTCAGCTGACGAACAATTTGGAAGATCAAGGTGAGTTCCATCTCATACCATAAGCCCCCAAACAAGCCGCTATGTTATTTGAATGCAAACGAAAAGCTTTAGGTCTCCCCTAAGTACGAATGTAAATTTAGAAGAAAATAAAAGCAAACGGTTCCATTATTTTGGAGTAGAGAAGGCACTTTTTAACCTAGTATCAACATTGGCATGCACACATGTGGACAGATGTGACAATATAGGTCAGGGTTCGATTCCCAGTCTGGGCACATGCCCAGGTTGCAGGCTCGATTCCCAGTAGGGCGTGCAGGAGGCAGCTGGTCCATAATTCTCATCATTGATGTTTCTAGCTCTCTCTCCCTCTCACTTCGTCTCTGATATCAATACAAATATGTTTTAAAGAATAAATAAATAAAATAATTAAAAATAAAATAAATACCTACCACACAAGGTCATAAGAACCACAGCTCTAAAATACCTAGGGCCCTAGCTGGTGTAGCTCAATGGTTAGAGCACCAGCCTGGGGACTGAAGGGTCCCAGGTTCGATTCCGGCCAAGGGTACATCGATCCCCAGTAGGGGGCGCAGGAGGTAGCCGATCAGTGATTCTCTCTCATCATTGATGTATCTATCTCTCTCCTTCTCCCTTCCTCTCTGAATCAATAAAAATATATTTTAAAAAAGAAAATACCTAGGAATAAATTTAGCAAGAAATGTAGCATGAGAAAACTCTACCTTGCTAGAAGGTATAAAAGAAAACCCAGAAACAGGGAGAGCCTGGTAGAGGGAGTGGGGTTTCCCCTCTGCAGCTTTGCTTACATTTAAGAAGAGAGAGAATCTAAATATTTGTGGAGCGATGGAGCCTCTGACTGGTGATGTGCAGCGATTTGAAAGGATGGACATCTCTGCACGTACTTTCTCGTGCAGGGAAGACCTCTCTGCTATTTCCTCTCTCACAGGCCGGGCCTGGGGGACAGGAGCTGCTGCGCTTTGGTTGGACCCTGTTTCGCAGGAAATGACACGCACGCACGTGATCTCCCCTCTGCGGCCCCTCCATGCATACCCTGGTGGTCTAGCCCAGGGGTGGGCAAACTTTTTGACTCGAGGGCCACAGTGGGTTCTTAAACTGGACCGGAGGCCGGAACAAAACCATGGATGGAGTGTTTGTGAACTAATATACATTCAAAGTAAACATCATTACATAAAAGGGTACGGTCTTTTTTTTTTTTTTTATTTNTGATCACCCCTAACTGCTCCCCTACTGGCCTGATCACCCTTAACAGTTCCCCAGCTGGCCAGATCGCCCCTAACCACCTCTGCCTCGGCCCCAAACCCAGGACCCAGGATTCCCTCCTCGGGCCAGTCACAGGCACCCAGGACCCAGGCTGGCTTTGTCCGGGCCAGCTGCAGCTGCAGGGGACCGTGGGTGGGCGGCTTCCCCCAGGCTGCAGCTGCAGACACCCGGGACCACGGGGTGGGCAGCTTGTCCCCCTCCCGGGCTGCAGGCTGTGGCCCCTTTAAGACCCCACCTCCCCCTGCTCAGGGCTGATGCCCATCCTGTATTGCTGAGTGAGAAAGCAAAAGGAGGAACAGTGTGTTTAACATGTTTGTTGTTGAAAACACACAGGAAAATGCATTTTCAAAGTCTACAAGGATGTATGCTGAAGGGCGCACAGTGGTTACCTGGGGCTGGTTCTCCCAGGCACAGGTGTGGAAGGAGGATGTGGAGGACTGATCACTTTCACTGTTTCCCTGCGTCTAGACCAGCTGTGGGCAAACTACGGCCCGCGGGCCAGATCCGGCCCGTTTGAAATGAATAAAACTAAAAAAAAAAAAGACCGTACCCTTTTATGTAATGATGTTTACTTTGAATTTATATCAGTTCACACAAACACTCCATCCATGCTTTTGTTCCGGCCTCCGGTCCAGTGTAAGAACCCATTGTGGCCCTCGAGTCAGAAAGTTTGCCCACCCCTGGGCTAGACACTCAATACTTAGTGTAGTTTGACATTTTCACAGCAACCATGTGCAACTTGGCTATCTAATAAAAGGCTAATATGCAAATCGACTGAACAGCAGAACGACCGGTCACTGTGATGTGCACTGACCACCAGGGGGCAGACGCTCAATGCTGGAGCTGCCCCCTGGTGGTCAGTGTGCTCCTACTGAGGGAGTGTCACTCAGCCAGAAGCCAGGCTCATGGCCGACGAGCGCAGCGGCGGTGGTGGGAGCCTCTCCTGCCTCCACAGAAGCACTAAGGATGTCTGACTGTCGGCTTAGGCCCGCTCCCCAGAGGCCTGAAGCAGGCCTAAGCTGACAGTCGGACATCCCCTGAGGGCTCCTGGACTGCAAGAAGGCGCAGGTCAGGCAGAGAAACCCCCTGACCCCCATCAGCCGAGTGCAGATTTTTCTGCACCGGGCCTCTAGTTTAAAAAAAAAAGATTTTATGCCCAGCCAGCATGGCTCAGTGGTTGAACATTGACCTATGAACCAGGAGGTCACAGTTCGATCCCCAGTCAAGAACACATGCCCGGGTTGCAGGCTCAATCCCCAGTAGGTGTGTGCAGGAGGCAGCCGATCCATGATTCTCTCTCATCATTGATGTTTCTCTCTCCCTCTACCTTCCTCTCTGAAATCAATACAAATGTATTTAAAAAACATAAAAAATAAAGATTTTTTTTCAACAAGCATCAAATCATAGGAAAATATTTACACCACTTACATCAGACAAAGGGTTAAAGCAATATCTCTAAGTGTTTATGAATAGAAAAAGCAATTGAAGAGAATACAATAAAACAGTAACAGTGGTTATTCCTAGAGGAGGCTTAATGGGATATTTTAATTTCGTTCTTTATACCCGTTCCTATATTTTCCAAACATTTAGCAATAAAAATACATTACACTTTCCTAGTCAGAAAAACACGATTTTTTAAGTTGAAGGGAACTATAACAATAAAAACAGATAATTAAAAGAGAAGATATGGCAGGAAATAAGAAGGCTAAAAAGGTTTGAGAGGATAGAAGGTAAAATGAGAACATTTGAAAAGGAAAGATAGCCATGGCTGGGGGCTGAGTTGGGTGGAGTGTCATCCTGTACACCAAAAGGTCGTGGGTTCGATTCCCAGTCAGGGTGCCTACAGGGATATTTCTCTCACACATTGATGTTTCTGTTTCTCTCTCCCTGCCTCTCTCTAAAACAAAAAATCAATAAAAACATATCCTCGAGTAAGGATAAAAAATAATAATAATAAATTATAAATAAGCCGACCAGCGTGGCTCGGTGGTTGAGCATCGACTTATGAACCAGAAGGTCACGGTTCGATTCCCGGTCAGGGCACATACCTGGGTTGTGGGCTCGGTCCCCGGTGTGGGATGTGCAGGAGGCAGCTGATCAATGATTCTCTCTCATCCTTGATGCTTCTATCTCTCTCTCCCTCTCCCTTCCTCTCTGGAAAAAAAATTTTTTTTTTAAATAGTAAAAAATAAAAAGGAAAGAATTGGCAACAGCGCAAGTCAGGAAGATAAAATATATAAACTATGCTGAAACCAGTTTGGCTCAGTGGATAGAGCGTCGGCCTGTGGACTGAAAGGTCCCAGGTTCGATTTCGGTCAAGGGCATGTACCTGGGTTGGGGGCACATCCCCAGTAGGAGATGTGCAGGAGGCAGCTGATCGATGTTTCTCTCTCATCGATGTTTCTAACTATCTCTCTCCCTTCCTCTCTGTAAAAAATCAATAAAATATATTTAAATATATATATATATATATAAACTAAAATAATAATAAAAAGCAAGTTTATTGAAAATTCGTATTAAAATATTAAAAAATCAATAGCCAGAGAGATTGGAAAGGAAGCCCTGGACGCTGACCAGGGATGGGTCCTTCTGCAGGACTTGCAGAGAGCAGACCCCAACTGAGGGCCAGGAGCACCCTTAGGGCCTCCCACAGGCTATGAGGGGGAGATGACAGGTCCTTTTGGAACTCTGGGGCCATCCAGCAACCAGGGCTTCACCTTCCAGGATCCCCCACCTTATCTCAGAGTCGTGTCTGACCCTCCCAGGGCCGGTGCAGGGTCCCACATGCTCCAGTCCCCACTAGTCTGTAACTCTCATCACTCGCTGCAGGCCCCCCCACCCCCACACACACACCCCGCCCCCAGCCTTCCCGGCTCCACACCTCCACATTCTCAGGTCAGGCCTGCAGTGTAGCCCCCTGTGCCACCTGGGTGTGCACCTCCCCAGTCTGAGCCCACTTTTTTTGTTAAATATATTTTATTGATTTTTTTACAGAGAGGAAGGGAGAGGGATAGAGAGTTAGAAACATCGATGAGAGAGAAACATCGATCAGCTGCCTCCTGCACACCTCCCACTGGGGATGTGCCCGCAACCCAGGTACATGTCCTTGACCGGAATTGAACCTGGGACCCTTCAGTCTGCAGGCTGACGCTCTATCCACTGAGCCAAACCGGTTACGGCCTGAGCCCACTTTTTAAAAATATTTTATTGATTTCAGAGAGGAAGGGAGAGGGAGAGAGACAGAGAAACATCAATGATGAGAGAGAATCATGGATCAGCTGCCTCCTGCACACCCCACACTGGGGATTGAGCCCGCAACCCGGGCATGTGCTCTGACTGGGAATCAAACCGTGACCTCCTGGTTCATAGGTCGGTGCCCAACCGCCGAGCCACGCCGGCCGGGCTGAGCCCACTTTATGGAGATATTGTGGCACAGATGAATCAGATTATGCTTGCCAAGTGCTTGGCCACACGTTGGGTGGCTAGCAAATGCTTAGGGAGTAAGTGACTCTGAGTGGCATCCCATCCCCCAGGTTAGAACTGCAGCCTGCCCGGCTGGCTCCATGCAGGCATCATGCTGTCCTCGCACAAAGACGGACCCCTCAGAGCAGCAGCTTCCTCGTCCTGCACATCAAAGAACCCAAGAGCCCGGCCCGTGTGGCTCAGTGGCTGAGCATCTACCTATGAACCAGGAGGTCACGGTTCGATTCCTGGTCAGGGCACATGCCCGGGTTGCAGGCTGGATACCCAGTAGGGGGCATGCAGGAGGCAGCCGATCAATGATTCTCTCTCATCACTGATGTTTCTCTGTCTCTCCCTCTCTCTTCTTCTCTGAAATAAAGAAAAAGCCCCAAGGTGCCCCCATGCTCACCGCAGGCCAGCCAAGGGTGCTGCCGGCACAGCAGGGCAGCCTGACACTGACAGTGAGTCTCAGCCGTCTTCCTCGCACCCAGACCCCAGACCACAGCCCCAGCCTGAGCCGCACCCTCTGAGCCTCTGTGCTGCTCGGAGCCTTCAGCCAGCTCCACAGGGCCCAGTGCTGCTGCCTGGAGATGCGTTTGTGGTTATTAGTTAATTTTAGGGTGATGTCCCTCCTTAAATTACAAAGAAGTCCTTAAACGTATCGCTGTGGTCAGCCCTAGATTGTCTGTTGCTGGTGACAGCAATGTCAGGGGATGAGAGCAGTGTTTCTTTTTCTTTATTTGGATCTTTTTAGAGAGAGTGGAAGAGAGAGGGAAAGACAGAGAGAAACATCGATGTGAGAGAAACACATGGATTGGTTGCCTCCTGCACGCGCCCCGACCAGGGCCCTGGGCCAGTAAGGAGCCTGCAACCGAGGAACGTGCCCTTGACTGGAATCGAACCCGTGACCCTTCAGTCTGCAGGCTGACACTCTATGGATTGAGCCAAACTGGCTAGGGCAGGGGTCCTCAAACTTTTTAAACAGGGGCCAGTTCACTGCCCCGCAGACCGTTGGAGGGCCGGACTATAGTTTAAAAAAAAACTATGAACAAATTCCTATGCACACTGCACATATCTTATTTTGAAGTAAAAAAAACAAAATGGGAACAAATACAATATTTGTATTTGCATGTGGCCCGCGGGCCATAGTTTGAGGACCCCTGGGCTAGGGCAATAATAAAAATATATATTTTTTTAAAAAGATTGAAATCATAGCAAGTATTTTTTCCAGTAACAATGGAATGAAACCGGAGATCAATAGCAGAGGGAAAACTAGGAAAAATCCACAAACGGATAGAAATTAAACAACACACTTTTAAATAACCGATGGGTCAAAGAATAAATCACAAGGGAAATCAGAAACTACCTCGAGACCAATGAAAAGAAAAACACAATATTCCAAACCTTATGAGACGCAGTGGAAGCGGCGCTAAGGGGGAATTTAGAGCTATGAAATGTTCGCATTAAAAAAGAAGAAAGGGTTCAAATCAACAACCTCACTTCATACCTCAAGTAACTAAAAAACAAGAATACACTAGACCCAAGCTAGCAGAGGAAGGAAATAATAAAGATTAGAGCAGAGATAGTAAACAAAACAGAGCATAGAGAAACAATAGGAAAAAAAGTCAACAAAATGAAGAGTTAGTTTTTGAAAAGATCAACAAAACTGACAAACCCTTAGCTATAGGAACCAAAGGGGGGTATGGAGGGGAGAGAAAACTCCAATAATTAAAATTAGAAGTGAAAAGGGAGGCATTACAGCTGATTTCACAGACATAAAGATTATAAGAGAATATTGTGAGCAGTTATACACCAACGAATTGGATAACCTAAAAGAAATGAGTAGGCAAAACCGGTTTAGCTCAGTGGATAGAGCGTCGGCCTGCGGACTGAAGGATCCCGGGTTCGATTCCGGTCAAGGGCATGTACCTTCGTTGCGGGCACATCCCCAGTAGGAGATGTGCAGGAGGCAGCTGATCGATGTTTCTCTCTCTCATCAATGTTTCTAACTCTCTATCTCTCTCCCTTCCTCTCTGTAAAAAATCAATAAAAATATATTAAAAAAAAAAAAGAAATGAGTAATTCCTAGAGATACACACCTACCCAGATTGGAATATGAAGAAACAGAAAAATTGGGAAATGTAATATATAGCATGGTGACTATCTATAATAATAAAAGCGTAATATGCTAATTAGACTGGACAGCCAAACAACCTTCTGGACGTCCTTCTGGACGAAGCTTCGGCAGCGGGGGCCAAGGCAGAGGCAGTTAGGGGTGATCAGATGGGCAGGTGAGCAGTTAGGGGCGATCAGACAGGCAGGCAGAGTGGTTAGGGGTGATCAGGCAGGCAGAGTGGTTAAGGGTGATCAGGCAGGCAAGCAGAGTGGTTAGAGGTGATCAGGCAGGCAGAATGGTTGGGGTGATCAGGCAGGCAGGCAGAGTGGTTAGGGGCAATCAGGCAGGCAGGCAGAGTGGTTAGGGACAATCAGGCAGGCAGGCAGGCCAGCGGTTAGGAACCAGTGGTCCCGGATTGTGAGAGGGTGCAGGCTGGGCTGAGGGACCCCGCCCTCCCTGCACGATTTCGTGCATGGGGCCTCTAGTCCTATATAATAAAGAGCTAAGATGTAAATGGTCCTCAAGTCTTTCCCACCCAGGCCGGGGGACCTGAGACTGCGTCCTCCCACTTCCTTAGCCCCCATCCCCACCCTGCAGGACTTGATGGGGGTGGAGCCAGCTGGGTCTGGGTCTTGCGCGATTTCAATGTGTGCGTGGGTGGGCAGGGACTTGACTCTGGGTCCGGCGGTGTGGAGAGCCAATATAGGGTTAAGCCTCGGACTGACCTGTTAGCAAAATCACAAACAAGTCTTCTTCTGAGTCTTAAACAACCCAATCCGAGAGGCGGCTGCTGATTTACACGCGCTGTCATTTAAAAAATGAAAATGGGGGCATTTGCTGGAAGCCGGTCCACCCTTGCCTGCTTGACACAGTCGCTACAGGGAAGAAACATCTGCACAGCTTATGTTTCAAGGGACTTGGCGTATATGACATATGTTTGCTCCCCCTCTTAGCGCTATGTGTTTTAACCAGGACCACCTCCCTGAAAAAGGTTGTTTCCCCAGGTTAGGGGTTAACGGGACTAAGGAAGAGAATAAATCAGTAAATCCCCCTAGTGTTACAGAAATAGCATGTACTACTGATGAAGAACTTGGACTAAGACTGTTGGCAATAAATTTGGGACTTGTTGGGCCTGCATCCCCAGGGGTCGGCCCACCAGGGAAAGCACCAAAACCTATACCCCTGGAGACCCACTGACACAGGGCAGTCCCAGGGAAGGCAAGCAGCGAGGCCAGGAGGACATAACCTTTACTGGGTAGGATAAACTCCTTCAGTCACTTCCTTGTAGCTTATCAGTAGAGCGGTGACCTTGGAATAGCCCTTGTAATGGAACACAGGGATTAACCTAGATAAGATTAAAAACAACAGGACTAGATAAAGACAGAATTTTTGGCTAAGGTCAGATAAGAAACAAGGAACTGTAGAACAGTTACCCAAAACATACCATGATGTGATTATAGAGGCATGCTTATAGGATCAAATGATATAAATACAGATGTAAGAGGACAATAAAGAGAGAACCCAACCATGATGATCAACTGAACGCTGCCTCCATGTCATTCCTTCATCGCCGACTCCGTCCACACCTAAGGGAACCCCTGGACCTGTTGGGGCTGGACCCCAACACTGAGGCGCACCCCAGACTCTGACAGGAGGAAGATTTTCATATACATTTTACTAATTTTCTTTCATCTCTGACACTTCTACTATAGAGAAAGGGCAAATAGCAACATTAAAATATTTCCTCTAATTAATTCCCTTTTAATGTGCACAAATTTCGTGCACCGGGCCACTAGTAGTTAATAATACTTATTTAAAAGGGAATTAAAAAGTTGCTAAGAGAGCAGATCTTGAAGTCCTCATCACAAGAAAAAAAAAGTTGTGTCCCTGGTTGGATAGTTCAGTTGGTTAGAGCATCATTCTGATACACCTAGGTTGTGAGTTCAATCCCTGGTCAGGGCACAAACAAGAAGCAACAAATGAGGCCTAGCTGGTTTGGTTCAGTGGATAGAGCGTCGGCCTGCGGACTGAAGGGTCCCGGGTTCGATTCTGGTCAAGGGCACATGCCTGGGTTGCAGGCTCGCTCCCCAGTGGGAGGCATGCAGGAGGCAGCCGATCAATGATTCTCTCTCATCATTGATGTTTCAATCTCCCTCTCCCTTCCTGTATAAAATCACTAAAAAAATATTTTTAAAAACCCACAAACCTCCCAACAAAGCCTAAAAGCAGATGGTTTCACTGGAGAATTTTACCGAATATTTAAAGAAGAATTGAAGGATGGAGAGGGACTAATATATGGTGATGGAAGATGGTTTGAATTTGGGTGGTAGGCGCACAGTGCAATACACAGATTTTGTATCACAGAAATGGACACTTGAAACCTATATGGTCATATTAGCCAATGTCACACAATACATTTAATAAAAAAAATTGTTAATAAAATTAAAAAACAAACAAAAATAGAATTAACACCGAACCTCCTCAAACTCTCCCAAAACAGTTAAGTGGAGGGAATACTCCCAAATTCATTCTCTGAGGCCAGCATTACCCTGATACCAAAGCCAGACAAAGACACTACAAGAAAACCATAGGCCAATATCCCTGAAGAACGCTGATGCCAAAATCCTCAACAACATACTCGCCGTCAAAGTCAGCAGCATCTTAAAAAGCTTAGCCCTAGACGGTTTGGCTCAGTGGATAGACCATCGGCCTGTGGATGGCTCCCGGGTTCGATTCCAGTCAAGGGCACATACCTTGGTGGCAGGCTCCTCCCCAGCCCGGTCCCTGGTCAGGGCTTGTGCTGGAGGCAACCAATCGAGGTGTTTCTCTCACATCGGTGTTTCTCTATCTTTCCCTCTCTCTTCCATTCTCCCTAAAAATCAATGGGAAAATATCCTCGAGTGCACTCGAAGGTCCCGGATCTGTCTCTGGCTTCAACAGTGTTTGGACAGAACAGACCCAGGGACGCCCCCACTTCCAGCCTCCGACCACTCTCCTGCGTCTCATCCAGCCGCCACCTTCAGAACCACCTCCGGGACCAGCCAACACACTGTTTGTTCGTTTTTTCTACCTTAACTCCTTATTGTTGAATAACCAGGAGCTCCCAAATTCGTCAGAATTATTCCCCGAGGTGGAGGCACCGTCACCTGCCTGGCCAACCTGCATCTGCGGGCCTCGCACACCTACCTCTCTCGAGGCTTCTATTTTGACCTTGAGAATGTGGCTCTGGGGTGAAGCGCGAGGGTGCTGAGCATCTCTTAAAGTTGCAAAACGAACGTGGCGGCCGCATCCTCTTCCAGGGCCGCATGCATTCTCTTCCAGGACGTGCAGAAACCTTCCCAGGATGACTGGGGCAGAACTCAGGTCGCCAGGGAAGCCGCCCTGGCCTTGGAGACGAACCTGAACCAGGCCCTTTGGGAGCCGCAGGCCCTGGGTTCTACCCGTGCAGACCCTCATCTCTGCGACTTACTGGAGAACCACTTCCTGGATGAGGAGGTAAAACTGATCAAGAAGATGGGCGGCCACCTGACTAACATCCCCGCAGGCTGGCTGCCCCCCAGGCGGGGCTGGGAGGGTATCTTTTCGAAAGGCTCCCCCTCAAGCACGACTAGGAGCCTTTGAAACCCAGAGGGCTTTCAGAGGCCCCTCTGCATCCCCTAGTGCACGGGTGGGCAACCTCTGGCACGCGTGCCAAACATGGCACGCCAGTAACTTTTGCTGGCACGCGAAACCCTCTCTATAATCTTCCATTTACAATTTTTTTAAAAAAAAATATATTTTATTGATTTTTTTTTACAGAGAGGAAGGGAGAGAGATAGAGAGTTAGAAACATCGATGAGAGAGAAACATCAATCAGCTGCCTCCTGCACACTCCCCAGTGGGGATGTGCCCGCAACCCAGGTACATGCCCTTGACCGGAATCGAACCTGGGACCCTTCAGTCCGCAGGCCGACACTCTATCCACTGAGCCAAACCAGGTAGGGCACAATTTTTTTCTTAATATCGACTTTTTTATTTTTCAGATAAATTCAGGGTAGGTGCATCTTAGATAAATAATTTTACATAACAAGTTATCTTAGAGACCATAGACATGGATGGACAGGAGAGGGAAAGAGCAATTTCTATGCCTCTGCCTTAACTCTCCCTGCCTTCCTAGATCCGACCAGTGTTTTGTTTTCATCCACATACGCTTGTGAATCTTTGTTCTCAGTGATGAATTTTGTTAAGTCTCGTCATAGGAGCAGCCTGACGGATGAAAGTCGTAGCTCGTGCATATCTCTGAAGTCACGACATATAAACCTGATGTAAAATCTCTGTCATCAGTGATGCAGCAGCAAAAGTCCCACTGATAATATCAAACGGAGTCCGTCGGACTATCAGTGTACATGTATAATTAAAAAATAAATGTATTTTTCATCATCGTATACTGTGTTTTTGTTGCTCGAATGAATTTTATTATTTCTTCAAGGTTCTTCACATATATACACCTTAAGAGATATCAAGTAGGCGTAACATGTTCTCAAAAAATTAGGGTTGGCATGCAGAAGAATTTTGAGTCAGAGATTTTGCTGGTTTTGGCGCGCATTCACAAAAAGGTTGCCCACCCCTGTCCTAGTGTCTCAGGCTTTTACCTGAGCCTCTTCCTGAAACTACTAGCCATTCTTTTAACCACCCCGGAGCCCTCTCCTATGCATTGGACCAAATGAAACAATAAAGCTTTATGCAGGAAAAAAGAAAAAAAAAGAAAAGAGCCCTAACAGGTTTGCCTCAGTGGATAGAGCGTCGGCCTACGGACTGAAAGGTCCCAGGTTCGATTCCGGTCAGGGGCATGTACCTGGGTTGCGGGCACATCCCCAGTGGGAGATGTGCAGGAGGCAGCTGATCGATGTTTCTAACTCTCTATCTCTCTCCCTTCCTCTCTGTAAAAAAT
>JAWPEG010000013.1:1913867-1932893 GCA_035771395.1 Myotis vivesi | reverse complement strand
CTGGGTTGCGGGCACATCCCCAGTGGGAGATGTGCAGGAGGCAGCTGATCGATGTTTCTCTCTCATCGATGTTTCTAACTCTCTATCTCTCTCCCTTCCTCTCTGTAAAAAATCAATAAAATATATTTTTTAAAAAAAGAAAAGAAAGAAAAAGAAAAATACCCTCAGGTGAGGATTAACCAAAATAAAAGGGGGGGGGATGCCTTATACACCATGACCACATAGGGTTTATTCTTAAAATGCAAGAATGATCCAAGGTACAAAAATCAGTCAACGTGCCCGGCCAGGTGTGGCTCAATGATTGAATGTAGACCCATGGACCAGGAGGTCATAGTTCGATTCCCGGTCAGGGCACATGCCTGGGTTGCAGGCTCATTCCCCAGTAGGGGGTGTGCAGGAGGCATATTCTTCATTGATGCCTCTCTCTTTCTCTCTCTCTCTCTTCCTCTCCCTTCTTCTCTCTGAAATCAATTTTAAAAATATTTTTAAAAAATCAGTCAACGTAATACATACTCCCCATGAACAGAATGAAGGGCAAAAACCACACAATTTTCTCAACTGATGCAGAAAAAGCTTTTGGCAAAATTCAACAGTTTTATGATAAAAAAAAAACAAAACAGCAACACAACAAACGCAGAATAAAAAGAAACTAGCTCAATACATTAGTCACCCTTTATCCAAAGGGGATATGTTCCAAGACCCCCAGTCAATGCCTGAAACCAGGGATAGTACTGAACCTACGTATAAACTATGCTTTTTCCTACACATACATACACTTTCCGGCTTCTCTGTGGGGCATATCCAAATGGCCGGCATCACTGCTCCTGAGCTGTGGGGCCCTTATCAATGAAACAAGGGTCATGCGCACACCAGCCCTGCGATCAGTCGTGATAACCAAGACGGCACGTGACTACAGGGCAGAACCTCACGGCGTGGAGGGAAGAATGCTTCACATCTCAGGCGGGAATGAGCAGGTCACGTGAGATCTCATCACTACTCAGAAAGGGTACCATCTCAAACGGATGAATTATTTATTTCTGGAATTTTCAATTTAATATTTTCAGATCACAGTTGAACGTGGGTAACTGAAACCTTGGAAAGTGAAGTTGTAGATTGAGGATGTGGTGGGGGGGTGTTACTATAATAAAGGCTATCTCTATATATATAAGCCTAAGCGACCATCTGACCGTCTGACCAGTAGCTATGATGCACATTGACCACCAGGGGGCAGACGCTCAATGCACAGGCATAGAAACATGCAACCAACTGATGAATCTCAGAGGGAAAGGAGGAGGGGGGAGGACAGGAAGAGATTAACCAAAGATCTTATATGCATACTAGAGGCCTGGTGCACAGATTCGTGCACCGGTGGGGTACCTTGGCCTGGCCTGCGGGGAATCGGGCTGAAACTGGCAGTTTGACATCCCCCAAGGGGTCCTGGGTTGCGAGAGGGCCGGTAGTGTATTTATAACAAGCCTGCAGGGAACATTTCAATCAATGGGGAAAGACTGAAAACTCCCTAAAACCAGGAACATGACAAGAATGCCCATGCCTACCACTGTTAGTCAACACAGTACTAGAGGCTCTAGCCAGAGCAATTAGTCTATATTGTCATTCAAGTTAAGGGACCCTAAATAGCCATATATGATCAAATGATCTTCCCCAAGAGTGCCAAGGCCACTCGATGGGAAAAGGGGCAAACTCTTCAATAAATGGTGCTGGGAAAAGTGGCTATCCACATGCAAAAGAATAACATTGAACCTTTATGCCAAGTAGAAAAAATAATTTAAAGAGATTCAAGCCCAGCCAGTGTTGTGCTCAGTGGATGAGTGTTGGCCCAGGAACCAAGAGGTCACCGGTTCAATTCCCCGTCAGGGCACATGCCCCAGTTGTGGGCTCGATCCCCAATAGGGGGCATGAAGGAGGCAGCCAATCGATGATTCTCTCTCATCATTGATGTTTCTATCTCTCCCTCTCCCTTCCTCTCTCTGAAATCAATAAGAACATTAAAACAACAACAAGAACAAACTTCTCACCTTCTTAGGTGATTCGGAAGGGCCCCCAATTTGTAAACCACTGGCCCGAAGTGATCCTGGAGGGCTTCTCGGAGGAAGAGTAGCTGTGAAGGGTAGAAATGTTTGGGTTGGGTGAAGAGGGGGGGATACAAAGGAGGAATTAGTTCAGCAGCAGCAGCATCATTATCATCATTGCAAACATTGATTACAAGTGCCTATCATGTGTGGTTCATACATGAATCCCACCACAGCAACTCTCTGAGGTGGAGAAAGTCCTGGCTGCACCTCCCTGCTCTGCGTCACCCCCTGCCCCCAACCCTCCCAGGCCTCCCCTCTGAAAGCTCACATCGCCTGGGGCAGCAGGACTCCGGGTACCTGCCCTGCTCTGGCTGAACAGGACCAGGTGGGCCAGGGCTGCATTCTTCTACAGGTGGCTGGCACCATGGGCAATGATTGGCATGGGGCACTTCAGGTCCCCGTGAGCGCCCTCTGCTGGTGGCTCCTGGCCTGGCACGTGTCTGCAGGCTCTGGGCCCTGAGCCCAGGTGGCTTTCATTTTTCATTAGCATGATGGGATGTCTCTCCCAGCCGGGGTGATATTAATTACAGCCTGTTGTATAACAACCCAAGGCAGCGGTTCTCAACCTGTGGGTCGCGACCCCTTTGGCGGTCGAACGCCCCTTTCACAGGGGTCGCCTAAGACCATCCTGCATATCAGATATTTACATGACGAGTCATCACAGTAGCAACATGACAGTGATGAAGTAGCCACGAAAATAACTGTATGGTTGGGTCACAACATGAGGAACTGTATTTAAAGGGCTGGAAGGTTGAGAATCACTGACCTAAGGTTTCTTAGAGGATGGAGCTCTCTGTCCCAGAGGCGTCTGGTCCCCAGGATTCGCCCCCAAAAGGACTGACTTCTCAAAGATTCTGGGCTCCGTCCACCTTCTGCTGGTCAGCATGAGCCTTCATTCCCTCCCGCCCCCCCAGCCCATCCTCAGGACGGCCAATCAGGGAGAACCCTGGTTATTCTGTAAACTGCTCCTTAAGAATGGAGAATTATAGCCGAAACCGGTTTGGCTCAGTGGATAGAGCGTCGGCCTGAGGACTGAGAGGTCCCAGGTTCGATTCTGGTCAAGGGCATGTACCTGGGCTGCGGGCACATCCCCGGTGGGAGGTGTGCAGGAGGCAGCTGGTCGATGTTTCTCTCTCATCGATGTTTCTAACTCCTATCTCTCTCCCTTCCTCTCTGTAAAAAATCAATAAATTCTAGCCCTGGCTGGTTGCTCAGTGGTTAGAGCATCAGCCCTCAGACGGAAGGGTCCTGGGTTCAATTCAGGTCAAGGGCACGTACCTCAGTTGCAGGTTTGCAACCAATCAATGTGTCTCTCTCACATCGATTTTTCTCTCAGTCTCTCCCCCTCTCTTCCACCCGCTCTAAAAATCAATGGGAAAATATCCTCAGATGGGGATTAACCAAAAAAAAAAAAGCAACAACAAAAAAGAATGGAGAATTCTAGAAATCCGATCTAAAAGCTACACGCAGATTCCTGCTCCGATAAAGAAACGCCGTGGAATCTACTGTTACAGGATTCTTCCAAGTAGGGCCGCAGCCTCGCTCACACCAGGAATACCATTATGGGTTCGTGCATTGAGCTTTGGCGTTTGCAAACATCTTTGAGCAGCAAACCCTTGGGACCAGTCCTACTGGGTCTTCCTGGCACCGAGGCAGCTGCAGAACACAGGGTTCCGTGTGGGGAGAGGGAGGGGGAGAGGGCAGGGGATTTTGTAAGGGTTAAGTTCCCAAACTAGCTGAAAATTTTCATTTAATCCATGATACAGTGGAAATGCTTGGATGTTTGCCATGAAAAAGAAAGCACAACGTACAACCGTGGATGATAAATAAAAAGGATTTTGAATCTGAAGCCTTGTCTATAGTTTTTTTTTTTTAAAGTTCCTTCTCTTTTATTTTTATTTATTTAAATATATCTTATTGATTTTTTACAGAGAGGAAGGGAGAGGGATAGGGAAGTTAGAAACATCGACCAGCTGCCTCCTGCACAATCCCCACCGGGGATGTGCCCGCAACCAAGGCACATGCCCTTGACCGGAATCAAACCTGGGACCTTTCAGTCCACAGGCCGACACTCTATCCACTGAGCCAAACCGGTCAGGGCCAAACCCTTGTTCTTTAATTTAAAAAGTTTAAGAAAGACTCTATACTACACTCGTTCTTAGGGAATCCCAACACAAAATGACAAATTAAGGGCTCCAAGGCGTAAAGGACCTGTTTCACTTTTTTACTCCGTTAATTCTTTTTTTTAAAAAATATATGCTTAGATCATGGTTTTGTTTTTAATATATTGTCATTGATTTCAGAGAGGAAAGGAGAGGGAGAGAGAGAAACGTCAATGATGAGAGAGAACCGCTGATCAGCTGCCTCCTGCAGACCCCACACTGGGGATCGAGCCTGCAACTCAGGCATGTGCCCTTGACCGGAATCGAACCTTCAGTCCGCAGGCGGACGCTCCATCCACTGAGCCAAACCGGTTTCGCCAACTGTGGGTTTATTTAAATGGCCGTGACCTCGAACATTTTCTTGTAGTTTTGTGTTTCGGCATTTTTCTCTTCAGTGACCTGACTCAGTGTCTTTTGACCATTTACCTATTGGGATTTTACAGTTAAAAAAAAAATCATTTATATGAGGTCTTTAGGTGATAAAAAATGGCTTTTAAAATATGTAACGTAGCCCAGGCCGGGCAGTGCAGTTGGTTAGAGCATTGTCCTGATACACCAAGGTTGCGAGTTCCATCCCTGGTCAGGCCACATACAAGAATCAACCAATGAGCCCTAGCTGGCTTGGCTCAGTGGATAGAGCATTAGCCTGCAGACTGAAGGGTCCCAGGTTCGAGTCCCGGTCAGGGCACATGCCCGGGTTGTGGGCTCGATCCCCAGTGTGGGGCGTGCAGGAGGCAGCCGATCCATGATTCTCTCTCATCATTGATGTTTCTATCTCTCTCTCTCTTCCCTTCCTCCCTGAAATCAATAAAGAAATATACTTTAAAAAATAAAAAGAATCAATCAATGAGTGGAACAACAAATCGATGTTTCTCTCTCAGATGAATTAAAAAAAAAAAAAAAGCAAAAAGCTGATTAGGAGAGTTTCTGTCCAGAGAACATTTGAGCAGAAACCCAAGGAGGAAGTCTGCATTTTCTACTTCTGATTTTTCTCAAATAGAGGAAATTGCTAGGTGTTTTGTTTTTTTTAACCCCAGAAAACGATTTCACTCGTTTTCAAATTTGTCAGCAATTTCACATAATATCCTTTTCTATTTTTAGCTTATTTCTCTTGTGATGGCCACCATTTACCTTGCCTTAAGTTGGGTTCATTTCTGTTTTATTTCTTTCTTGATTGTGTGTGTCCTTTGTACGACTTAGTCTCTGCTTTAACTAAAGGAACCAGTTCAAGGAACTTTGACTGTTTTTCTAGTTTCTAATTTATTCTTTTCTGTGTTTGTTTTTTTTCTGATTCCTTCCTTCCTCATCTTTATTTGGGGTGCTGTTTTAATATTTCCAAATGATTTTATGAATATTTTAACTTTTTATGGGTTGAATAATAACACCATTATAAAAGCTACAAAACTTTTTGGGTAAAGGTTTGCATGTGTCCTGTTGGTTTTCATAAGTGCAATTCTTTGTGCTATTTTCTTTTTAAAAGATATTTATATATTTACTGATTTCAGAGAGGAAGGGAGAGGGAGAGAGAAATAACAATGATGAGAGAAGCATTGATCAGCTGCCTCCTGCACGCCCCCTACTGGGGATCGAGCCCACAACCTGGGCCTGTGCCCTTGACCGGAATTCAACCAGAGACCCTTCAGTCTGCAGGCCAAGGCTCCAGCCTCTGAGCCAAACCGGCTAGGGCTGTATTATTTTCTTAATTCACATCTGATTCTTGATTCTTCCTTTACCCAAAAGCTATTTTGGTGAATTTTATTTTATTTATTTATTTTTAAAAATATATTTTATTGATTTTTTACAGAGAGGAAGGGAGAGAGATAGAGAGTTAGAAACATCGACCAGCTGCCTCCTGCACATCTCCCACTGGGGATGTGCCCGCAACCCAGGTACATGCCCTTGACCGGAATCGAACCTGGGACCTTTCAGTCCGCAGGCCGACGCTCTATCCACCGAGCCAAACCGGTTTCGGCTATTTTGGAGAATTTTAAAAATTATTTTTATTTATTGATTTTAGAGCGAGAGGAAGGGGGAAAGAGAGAAACATCAATTTGTTGTTGCACTTACTTATGCATTCATTGCTTCTTTTTTGTTTGTTTGTTTTTAATCCTCACCCGAGGATATTTTTCCATTGATTTTTAGAGAGCGTGGAAGGGAGAGGGAAAGACAGAGAGAAACATTGATGTGAGAGAAACACATCGATTGGTTGCCTCCTGCACAAGGCCTGACCAGGGCCGGGGCCGGGGAGGAGCCTGCAACCAAGGTAGGTGCCCTTGACCGGAATTGAACCTGGGACCCTTTGGTCCACAGGCCGACGCTCTATCCACTGAGCCACACCGGCTAGGGCTGCATCCGTTGTTTTGATTCTTGGATGTGCCCTGACCAGGCCGCACCTGCAACCTTGTTGTATTAGGAAGATGTTCTAACCAACTGAGCCACCCGGCCCCAGCCCGTTTGGGGAGAATGTTTATTTCACTTCTCAATGTGAATTTCTCTAATATGAATCTCTAATACGAATTTCTAATTTTAGCATATCGTGAACAAAGAAGGCGGCCCCTATGACATCTGCATTTCCAGTGTACTGGGGCTTTCTGTAGGGCGGAAAATATGACCTGCTTTTGAAAATGATTTTGTGGATCCTGGAAAGTAGGCTGAGTAACTCACAGGCCAAGCCACAGTCACTGTGTCCCCAGGAGCTGGGGGACAGGACAAAAGTGAACAGGAAGGAAGCCTCAAAGAGGAAGTGATTTTGAGAGAGGGACAAAGAACTGGCTTCTGTCAGCACCCACTCTAGGCCGGGCAGCACCCTGGGCACTCGGGCTGTGTTATCTCACTCGGAGGTCAGAGCGGCTTCTTCACAGCAGGAAATCGAGGCTCCAAGAGTTTAGGGAAGTTCCTACACTCTGTCCCCTGCTCAAGCCCTGGCCCCCTTGGCTTTGCTGAGCGGGTTCCCACTTTTCTTTCAAGGCCCATTTAAAAATATATATATTTTTTATTGATTTCAGAGAGGAAGGGAGAGGGAGAGAGAGAGAAACATCAATGATGAGAGAGAATCATGGATCAGCTGCCATCTGCACGCCCCACACTGGGGACCGATCCCGCAATCCGGGCATGTGCCCTGACTGGGAATCCAACCGTGACCTCCTGGTTCATAAGTCGATGCTCAACCACTGAGCCACGCCAGCTGGGCTCAAGACCCATTTTATTTTTATTTTTATTATTTTGATTTTTGTTAATCCTCACCCGAGGATATTTTTCCATTGACTTTTAGGGAGAGTGGAAGAGAGAGAGAGGGAAAGACAGAGAGAAATACCGATGGGATTGCCTCCTACAGGCGCCCAGACTAGGGCCTGGGCCAGGGAGGAGTACATGCCCTTGATCGAAATCGAAGCCGGGACCCTTCAGTCCACAGGTGATGCTCTATTCACTGGGCCAAACCAGCCAGGGCCTACATGCATTATCTCATTTGATCTCCTCAACAACACAGGCGGCCCTGAGCCCATTCTCTAGACCAGCGGTTCTCAACCTGTGGGTCGTGACCCTTTTGGGGGTCAAACGACCCTTTCACAGGGGTCACTTAAGACCATCGGAAAACACATCTATCATTACATATTGTTTTTGTGATTAATCATTATGCTTTAATTATGTTCAATTTGTAATAAGGAAAATACATCCTGCATATAGCATATTTACATGACGATTCATAACAGTAGCAACATGACAGTTATGAAGTAGCAACGAAAATAATTTTATGGTTGGGGGTCACCACAACATGAGGAACTGTATGAAAGGGTCGCAGCATTAGGAAGGTTGAGAACCACTGCTCTAGACCACCAGGCATATCAAACTCCCAGCCGGCCCGCCAACTGGGAGTGTGACATGCTTGCTCTAGTGAGTGGAGCGCTCAGAGACTGAGTGTGGCCAAGGCCACTCAGCTGGTAAGTCGACACAGACAAGAGCTCCTTAGACTCCAGTCATTGCCACATTCAAACTGGAACCCAGGTCCCCCCTGTGGTTAAAGCAGATGCACGCAGACACACACCTACCCCACTCCTCTGGCCTTGCTCACCATCATGGCTGCGCAATGGTGTCCTTTCCCCCCAGACAGCGCGCTTAATTAATGCCTTAAAGGAAATTCATGAGAGTGATCCCTAAGGTGACAGGCTGATTCATTCATCTGTTCTTACGAACAATACACATTTACTGAGCCCCTCCCCGCCGCCCCCCTATGGTAGGCTGGCCCTGGACACAGCAACCCAGGTGCAGGCTAGGAGACCTTCAGGGCGGGCCCCCCCCGCCCCCCCCACAGTCCACCCACAGCACCCAGGCCTGCCTCCTCTTCCCCTCCCCTCCCCGTTCTCACCCCACAACCCTTTATCTCCCATCACAAAAAGCCCCATTCTCTTTTTGCACAATACACTTTCACAATAGAGAGTCTATTCACCCCAGAGCCCATTCGTCAGCAACCAGAACACTGGCTCCTCTTTCCTCCTAGGTCTTCAAGCATCGCCACGGCATGAGAAGTAATTGCTCTCTGCCACATGACTTCCGGTTTGCTGGGCTGTTTGGGACTGTAAGCGCCCTGAAGACCTGACTTGGATCTTTTTTTTTTTCTTCAGCGTGATAGTTTCTTTTTTGCTTTGTACTGATTTCAGAGGGGAAGGAAGAGGGAGAGAGAAATAGAAACATCAATGATGAGAAAGAATCATTGATTGGCTGCTTCCTGCATGCCCCACACTGGGGATCAATACTGCAACCCAGGCATGTGCCCTTGACGGGAATCGAACCGGGGACCCTTGAGTCCACGAGCCGACGCTCTATCCACTGAGCCAAACTGGCTAGGGCTAGGAGGTAATTTTTAAGCAATAACATATAGTTAGAAAACAGGACCTAGGCCTCTCATTCCCTGCACAGTACAAAAGATCCAGGTCAGCCTTAGCTGGTTTGGCTCAGTGGATAGAGTGTCGGCCTGCGGACTGAAGGGTCCCAGGTTTGATTCCAGTCAAGGGCACGTGGCCGGGTTGAGGGATCGATCCCCAGTGTGGGGCGTGAGGGAGGCAGCCGACCAATGATTCTCTCTCATCACTGATGTTTCTATCTTTCTCTCTCTCTCTCTCTCTCCCTTCTTCTCTAAAAACAATAAAAGTATATTTTAAAGAAAAGAAAAATGTAGGAATCATCCAGGATTTAGGGGGAAACCCAAAGAAAAGCAAAAATCTGTGTGTGGTCGGCATCCCACATTTACAAGTTATTTTTCCAGGAGTAATGACATCAAATCATCTACCTCTAATGACCCCGCCTGTGACCAAGGGTGTATATTTGCATTGCTTTATTCCCAGTAACTTAATCAGCCTTATTTGCATAAATATAAGACTAAAAATATGCCACAAGAAACCTAGGCCATTGACCATAAACAGGAAACAGCCAGCTTCCCCAGTTCAAAAACCAATAAATACGTAAGAGTGACAGTGATGACCCCGATTGCTGAGGGAGAGCTCATTGGTAAAGCCTGGAATACAGCCCTAACCTGATTGACTCAGTGGATAGAGCATCAGCCTGTGGACTGAAGGGTCCCAGGTTCGATTCCGGTCAAGGGCATGTACCTTAGTTGCGGGCACATTCCCAGTAGGAGGTGTGCAGGAGGCAGCCGATCAATGTTTCTAACTCTCTATTCCTCTCTAAAAAAAATCAATAAAATATGTTTTTAAAAAAGCCTGGAATACAATTTCATATTAGCAATCAAGAAAAGCTTAAGAGGCCTGGCCAGGGTGGCTCAGTGGTTGAGCATCGACCTATGAACCAGGAGGTCAAGGTTCGATTCCCGGTCAGGGCACCTGCCCGGGTGGTGGGCTTGATGCAGCCGGTCGATGATTCTCTCTCATCATTGATGTTTCTCTCTCTCTCTCTCTCTATTCCTCTCTGAAATCAATAAAAACAAAAGAAAGCTATGTGTTTGCTTATTTTATAAAAGAAAAAGCTTAAAAGTTTATACCCTTTAGTTCTGCAACTTCAGTTCTGGAAACCTATTTGAAAGAATCAGTAACATGGACAAAGATGTTGTGAAGGATGTTTACCAAAGGCTCACCAGTGCCTCTATGTTGGCAAAAAATTACAAATCAAAAAAAAAAAAAGGAAAAGGAAGGAAGGAAGAAAAAAAACCTAAGTATTCACAATGAGGAAATGGTTAAGGAAGTAGTGGTGTGGGTGTTTGATGTAATACTGTATAGCTATTAAAAAACATGTTTTTGAAGAATATTTAATGAATTGGGAAATGTTTGTCATGCACTGGGATACAAAATTGCATATGCATCAGAATTATATTTTTTAGTTCTCTTTTAATCCTCACCCGAGGATGTTTTTATTTATTTTTTAAAAAATGTTCTTATTGCCGAACCGGTTTGGCTCAGTGGATAGAGCATCGGCCTGCGGACTGAAGGGTCCCAGGTTCGGTTCCGGTCAAGGGGGTGTACCTTGGTTGCGGGCACATCCCCAGTGGGAGGTGTGTAGGAGGCAGCTGATTGATGTTTCTCTCATCGATGTTTCTGACTCTCTTTCCCTCTCCCTTCCTCTCTGTTAAAAATCGGTAAAATATATATATTTAAAAAAAAATGTTCTTATTGATTTTTTTAGAGAGAGAGGAAGGGAGAAGGAGAGAGATAAACATCGACTGGTTGCCTCTTGCAAGCATCCTGACCGGGAGTTGAACCCACAAACTGGGTATGTGCCCTGACCGGGAACCGAACTGGCGACCTTTCGGTGCACAGGATGGATGCTCAACCCACTTAGCCACACCGGCCAGGGCAGAATATATTTTTATTGATTGATTGATTGATTGGGAGAGAGAGAGAGATTGTTTGGCTGCCTCCTGCAACCCCCTATGGCAGTGGTCGGCAAACTCCGGCTCATGAGCCACATGCGGCTCTTTGGCCCCTTCAGTGTGGCTCTTCCATAAAATACCGACTTCTGCGCATGGGCCACGAAGTTTCAATCGCACTGTACGTGCGTTCCCGCAAGTGGTATTTTGTGGAAGAGCCACACTCCAGGGGCCAAAGAGCCGCATGTGGCTTGCGAGCCGCAGTTTGCCGACCACTGCCCTATGGGGATCGAGCCCATTGTGGGTGGGAATTGAACCTATGACTTTTGGTGCATGGAACAATCCTCCACAGGGCCACATGGGTGGTCAGGGCTGTTTTTGTACAATTATGTATATGTTTGTACATTTATCCTGAAAAAAATATATAAAACACTTAGAAGGAAATACAAAGACGTTAAAAGTTATTTCTGTTTTCTTGAATTATAAGTGATTTTTATTTTCTTCTTTCTTCCCTAGCATATTTGCCAAATTTCTATAATGAGTATATTATCTTTTAAATATATTTTTATTGTAATGTGGCCCGGCTGGTGTGGCTGTGGTTGAGCATCAACATATGAACCAGGTGGTTGGGGTTCCATTCCTGGTCAGGGCCCATGTCTGGGTTGTGGGCTTGATCCCCAGTAGGGGGCGTGCAGGAGGCAGCCCATCAATGATTTTCTCTCATCATTGATGTTTCTACCTCTCTCTCCCTCTCCTTTCCTCTCTGAAATCAATAAAAAGATATATTTTTTAAAAAAATTAATTAATAGCCCTGGCTGGTTTGGCTCAGTGGATAGAGCGTCAGCCTGCGGACTCAAGGGTCCTGGGTTCAATTCCAGTCAAGGGCATGTACCTTGGTTGTGGGCACATCCCGAGTAGGAGGTGTGCAGGAGGCAGCTGATCGATGTTTCTCTCTCATCCATGTTTCTAACTCCCTATCCCTCTCCCTTCCTCTCTGCAAAAAAGCAATAAAATATATTTTTTAAAAAATTAATAAAAAAATAAGATTAATGTCAATATTTCTAGAGAGGGAAAGCTACCTGTGAAATAGCTGCTTTCTGCAGCCCCTCTTAGTTCAACCCTGGGGTCCTGCCCTTTCCACTGGCCGATTCCAGTTGGGAGATTTAGTACGAAACATGGAACATGAAATATTGCAGGAGCCACTGGTGATTCTTAAAATGTCTGTCTGGTCTGTCAATGAGAGAAACAGATCTTAATAATCACCTGCTAATCTCCCAGCAGTGACTCGGGTGAATACATCAATTGAGACGCTGAAGAGCTGTGTCTCATCCCTATTCTCAGCTTTCAAGATTCCCCGGATTTCCAGAGATGGATATGAACATCCTGGAAAGTCTGTGGCATGAATGCATGCTCACCCCCGCCCCCCTGGGGAAATCCTGAGGATTAATAAACCTTATAATAGCAAACCTTCCTTCCCATTTCAGCTCTGGGAGTGGGGGAGGGCGAGGGGGACAACTTCTGGGCTTCTGAGATGCCAGGGAGACCTCCGTAGATTACTTCTCGTCAGAACAGCCCATTTCTTTCTCTCTAGTATGAATCGGGGGGCTCCCTTCCTGGGTTTGAGCTGGCCAGGGGATTTGGCTAAACCTTGGTGGTGCCTAACTGTGACTTTAGGCCTAACGTCTGCACCAGGTTCACAATGTATGCAATACGCCCTCATGCATTAATGTCCTATTACCTGCCTTTATTCCTCTGAATCCCAGGGCATCAGTGGACATTAGAGAAGTTAAAAGATGTCAGAGAAGGAAGTGGGTCACCTGCTCAGACAGGTTGTCCCAGGGCGGCCACCTGTAAGAGAAAAAGACAATGAGGCCCTCGCTGGTTTGGCTCAGTGGATAGAGCGTCGGCCTGCAGACTGAAGGGTCCCAGTTTCGATTCTGGTCAAGGGCACATGCCCGGGGTTGCGGGCTCGATCCCCAGTAAGGGGCGTGCAGGAGGCAGCCGATCCGTGATTCTCTCTCATCATTGATGTTTCTATCTCTCTCTCCTCCTTCTTCTCTGAAGTCAATTTAAAAAAAAAAAAGATAATGAGGAGGGAGAGAGGGCCGTCACTCTAAAGCAGTGGTTCTCAACCTTCCTAATGCTGCGACCCTTTAATACAGTTCCTCATGTTGTGGTGACCCCCAATTTCATTGTTACAAATTGAACATAATTAAAGCATAGTGATTAATCACAAAAACAATATGTAATTATATATGTGTTTCCCGATGGTCTTAGGCGACCCCTGTGAAAGGGTCGTTCGACTCCCAAAGCGGGTCGAGACCCACAGGATGAGAACCAGTGCTCTAAAGGAAAGAGAAAACAAAGCTGCTGAAGGAACGCCCAACTGGAAACTGGCTGTGAATTCTGGCTCGGTGACACCACAGTTTAGTTTTCTGTGCCTCAGTCTCCTCATCTGTAAAATGATGGTTAGAATATGACATCCACCTGGCACAAAGGTGACTGTATGTTTATCACAGTGGGTCCATAAAAGTGAAAAACTGGAAACATCCCACAAGTACAACAATTTATTTATTTATTTATTTTTTAAAAATATATTTTATTGATTTTTTACAGAGAGGAAGGGAGAGGGATAGAGAGTTAGAAACATCGATGAGAGAGAAACATTGATCAGCTGCCTCCTGCACACTCCCCACTGGGGATGTGCCCGCAACCAAGGTACATGTCCTTGACCGGAATCGAACGGAGACCCTTCAGTCTGCAGGCCGATGCTCTATCCACTGAGCCAAACCAGTTAGGGCAACAATTTATTTAGATAAATTATGACATGTGCGTGCCATGGAATAATATCACCCATTAAGAATGATTATGTGGCCCTAACCGGTTTGGCTGGGTGGATAGAGCATTGGCCTATGGACTGAGGGGTCCAGGGTTCGATTCCAGTCAAGGGCATGTACCTTGGTTGCGGGCACATCCCCAGTAGGAGGTGTGCAGGAGGCAGCTGATGGATGTTTCTCTCTCATCGATATTTCTAACTCTCTATCCTTCTCCCTTCCTCTCTGTAAAAAATCAATAAAATATATATTTTTTAAAAAGAATGATATGTGGATGTTTACAGAGAGGGAAAGATATCTGTGACATATCACTGGGTGAAAGTGGTTGCAATTCAGTAGGTGTAGGGTTATGTCATTTTTGTTAATTTTGTAAAAATTAAACATATTTACATGTACAGTCGCTCATTTGTTTAACCATTTAAATTTTTTCTAATATCTATTTTATTGATTTCAGAGAGGAAGGGAGAGGGAGAGAGAGGTAGAAACATCAATGTTGAGAGAGAATCATGGATCGGCTGCCTCCTGCACGCCCCACAGTGGGGGACTGAGCCTGAAACCCGGGCATGTGCCCCAATTGGGAATCGAACCGTGACCTCCTGGGTCATAGGTCGACGCTCCACCACTGAGCCACGTCGGCCGGGCAACAATATTTACTTGGTGTAGTTTTATTATTATGTGCATTTCCACGTAAACATGTGGATAGAAAATGTCCAAGAATGTGTACCAAAATATAATGGCTCCACGGGGGTGTCCTTTTCAGTTTTGCTTAGCTGATTTTCAAACTATTTCACAACGAACTTGTGTCCCAGAGAAATAATAGAAGCATAAAATGTGTACAATGCAAAAACTGGAACACTGGTGCGCCTGGGTCCAGGGGCCCTTAGCTGGTGTCAAGTTCGTCTGCATGTTGCTTAGAGAATGAGGAACCCAAGCAAAGAACTAAGATTGAAATCAGGCTGCAAAGGAGTCTATAATCCCTCCTGCCCCTCCCTCCTCCACAGTGTGAATGTCGGTGTCCGCTTCTCTCTCCACTGAGCAAACTCAGCCCCATACCTGCTCCCAGGGCCCACTCTCTTCTGATTCCTATGCGTCCTGCCGGAAGCCGGTCCATCCTTGCTGCTTGACACAGTCGCTGCAGGAAAGAAACATCTGCACAGCATATGTTTCAAGGGACCTGGCGTATATAGCATATTGTTCTTAATATGTTTGCTCTCCTTAGCGCCATGTGTTTTAACCAAGGTCACCTCTCCGAGAAAGGTTGTTTCCCCAGGTGGGGATTTTTCCCTGAGGTTAGGGAGGGGATACAACCCCTTAACTAAGTGCCAGGCGGGTAGTTAATCACTTTAACTACAAACAATCAAGCTTAAACTACATAATCTTTACTCCCTGGAATGGAGATAAGAAACAGCCTAACCTTTGCAATAGAAATTGACAGGATTAAAATCGACTGGTATAAATACAGATGTAACAAGACAATAAACATCAGATCCTAACCAGAACTTGGCTGGAGATCCTGGCTAGAGGTCCTGACTAGGCTGCTGATCAACTGAAGGCTGTCTCCGTGTCATTCCTTCTTCGCCGACTCCGTCCGCACCTTTGGGGACCCCTGGACCTCCTGAGGCCTGGCCTTTGTAGCCTGTCTCCACATTCCAGTCATGCTCCTGAGATGACGTCTGGGCCACCTTGATGAGACGGAGGTGTCCTCAATCCAGGCCACCTGTTGGGACACAGGGCATCTTTCAATGAATGTTTCTCCACAGCTTTTCTGGCATGGCATTTCTGGCCCGGTGAGTCATTCGGAACAGAATCTCATTTGTAGGTGGTTAAGGCACCTCCCTGATTCATAAAACTAATGAATAGCCCCAGTCGGTTTGGCTCAGTGGATAGAGTGTCGGCCTGGGGGACCCTAAGGGTCCTGAGTTCGATTCTTGTCAAGGGCTTGGACCTCAGTTGTAGGTTCCTCCCTGGCCCAGGCCCTCGTCGGGGCCTGTGCAGGAGGCAAGCAATCGATGTGTTTCTCTCACATCGATGTTCCTCTCTGTCTCTTCCACCCTCCCTAAAAATCGATGGAAAAATATCCTCGGGTGAGGATTAACAAAACAAACAAGCAAAGAAACAAAACTCAAAAAAACACACTAATGAATAAAAGCCACCATGTACCACGCGATGCACAGGCTCATTTAGGCCTCACTTTAACCCTGTGAGACAGGTGTTTCCACCCCGGTTTTACAGAAGGGAAGACAGAGAAGCCAACTTGCCCAGAGATTTGCAGCAAGTACCCCTGGACCCTTACACATAAGATGCTATCTCTGCAGCCCCCAGATCTCCTGACTCCCAATTTATAAGTGGGGGAAACAGTCTAAGTTCTTTCCCGCAGCTGTTATGCACCCAAGTTCATGGAGTTAGCAAGTGGGAGAGGCTAAAATCTGACAATTTCCCGGATACCCGCTGCCCTCCTCCCCTGCGCCCTGTCACACTCCATGCTCTTCCCTCCCCCACATGTGCCCGGACACTGCACTCATTCCCCACTCCCCCGCGTGCACTCCACCGGGCGGCACATACTTGTGGCAGTTCCAAGAATCTGTAAGAATGTGCTCTCTTGCCCTGGGGGCTTTGGACAGGCTGTGCCTTCCCATGCATTTGCCTGGCACAGGCCTACGCATCGAGATGTAGCCTCTTCTGGGAAGCCCTCCCTGACCACCCTCGTTGGGAGTCCTCTCTCTGGTGCTTTCCTCGGTTCATCTTTGCATGCATCACCTGGCACCGTGGTTGCTGCTGTCTTCTTATTTCCCTGCAGGTCTGCAAGGCCTAACTGAGGACCTTTGCGCCCAGCTCAAGAGCAGGCACCCAGTAGGTACTCAGTAAGCATTTGTTAAATGAACGTTTGACCGTCCGAGCTGTGCTTTGCTTTGTTTGAAGGATACGACTTAGGTGCACGAATCTGGAGGAAAGAAAATGACAGAAATGTGTCATCCTATTAGGGGGGTGTAGTGGTCAAAGGCTCTGGGATCTTCGGGGGGCTCAGGGTGCTGATATTAAGACGATGGTGTCCTCCTTGCCCAAGCAGAGTCTCAGCCTACTGTTTTCTCACTCCCGGTCAGAAACAAATCATGTTCTGAGTGACTGCAGTCATTGCTCACATCACCAGGAGCTGGTTCAGGGTGGGGTGAGGGGCAGTGGCCTTGGGGCTCCAGTCTCCGAAGTCCCAGGCCTCCTGGCTGCAGGGGGGAGGGGTGCCGAGGAGCAGGTCGGTCCGGGGAGGCTTCAGTCACTGGGGGGGGCGGGGGGAAGAGACAATGGGGCTCAACATCTGCTCCTTGCTGGGAGAAGGGACCCTCCACTGAAAAGCCGGGGAAAGCAGGGAAGTGTGGGAGGAATTGATGAGAAGGGGTGGAGCCAAGGAGATGCAGCCGGGAGGAAGGAAGAGAGGCGGGAGGCGAAGGCTTTCCTTCCCTTCCCTGACCTGGTCTGGAGCGCCAGCCTCCTCAGGCATTGTTTCCTGCGGAAACTCGGGGGCCCGCGGAGACCTCCAGTTTCCCCGCACCCCCTGACAGCGGCCCCGGTCCAAGTCCCAGGCATCCAGCAGGTGCTCAATACTTACTTGGGGGAAAGGAGAAATGCGGCCAACTTTTACTCTGGGAACTTTTCCCCCGTCCTCTGCCCACTCCGCCCGAGAAGCCGAGGGCAGAGCAGGTCTTGGGAGCACGCCCGGCCGCCCCATGAATAATTGACCCTCCGTGGCGGCTCTGCCCGGGGACAGCGTCGGAGTCGAGACGCGGCTCCGCGTGGCCGGCTGCCAGGAGGTTGGAGGCCCCGGGTCCTGCCTGCCCCGGAGCCTGGAGGGGAAGCCAGGCCGTGCCAAGCCCCCCGCAGGGAGGCGCCAGGGCCTGACCCTGCGCGGCGAATGGCCACGCCTCGACGCCCTCCAGCAGTGCCCGCGGGGCCGAGGGGCCGGACCCTGGGATTGGAGGGCCCCCGGGGGCTGACCCCCAGCTTCTCCAGCCCCTGCCCCGCGCGCGCGCTCGCAGCCCGCGCCGCGCCCTCGAGCCTGGCTGTCCAGGGCGCTGCAAACAGCTGTTCCCAGGCTCGTGTGCAGTTCGGAGCGGCGCGGGGACGCCGGTTCCGAGCCCATCTGCCTACTTTAATTAAAAAATACAGGAGTAAAGAACACACCCAGCTCCCACCTCGGGCCGGGGAGGGGCGGCTGGGCGGCACCCCGAGCCGCGCCTCCCGCCCCACTGGCTCCCCTTCGCCAGGGCGCCTCAGGCTCCCCCGGGGCCGGGGGGCGCGCAGTCCCCGGGCCCCTTTGTGCCGGGCCGGGCCCCCCATTTCCATGTGAGGCGCTGCCGCTGCCCCTCTCCCCCGCTTCGCTTCATCTTTGTTCCCCTTTTCTGAGAGCAGGAAAGAGAGAGAGAGAGAGAGAAGGAGAAAAAAAGGCGTGACTTGATTTTCAAACGAAACTCCCACAGCAAACAAAACCCTTTTAGAGAAATAAGAAAGGAGGAAGAAGGAAGAAAAGAGGGAAGAGAAAAAACACACACACAAAAACCGGGCGGGGAGGGGAGGGGGAAGCGAACACCCGGCAGGCTTTCCATTTGAGTGGGAGAGTTGAAGCGAGAGGCAGAGAAAGAGAGGAAGAAAAAAATCCTGTCTGCGGTGGAAAGAGAAAAGAAAACTTGGGCTGACAGGAGGGGGTGGGGGGTGGAAGGAAGTGAGAAAACAAAAGAGAGATAAAAGGGCTGCTTTCTGTCTCTCTTCCTCCGCGAGCTGGCTTAGGAGGAGCTGTTTTGCATCCCTTCACGTCAGCCCTGCCTCACTCCCTTCTTCCTGGGAGGGAGAGAGAGAGAGAGAGAGAGCGAGAGGAGAGAGGGAGAGAGAGAGAGAGGAGGAGAGAGAGGGAGCAAGAGGCAGAGGGAGAGAGAGAGAAAGAGAGGAGCGGAGGGCGGGCGCGGAGCAGGCGGCGGGCGCGCGTGGAGGCGGCGGGCGCGCAGCAGCAGCCGGCGGTGGGCACCCGAGCCCCCGGCCCGCGAGGGCCCCAGCGCAGGAGCCGCGCCCGGACCCGGGTGAGTGTCCGCGCGGCCCCGGCCCCGCAGCCCCGGGCGGGCGGGCGGGCGGGCGGGCGG
>JAWPEG010000013.1:1896158-1913862 GCA_035771395.1 Myotis vivesi | reverse complement strand
GGGGGCGCGGGGGGCGCGGGGGTGGGTCGCTGCGGCCGCGGCCGGCCCGCCCCCCGCCTCTCCCCGGGGACGGTCGCGCGCAGGCCCGCGCCGCGCTGCAAACATGTCGCCTATTCCCTTTCACTTCCACATTCCCGCATGCCGGCGAGCTGGAGGGAGAGAGGGAGAGCGGGGAAAGACGGAGAGATGGCGTCTGGAAAGGGGGGGGGCGGGGGTGAGAGGGGGAAGGGAGGGAGGAGAGCGCGCGAATGAGAGACCGAGAGGAAGAGAGAGAGAGAGAGAGAGAGAGAGAGAGAGAGAGAAGCAGAAATGAAAGGAAAGCAACGCGGTGGTGGCGGCGCGGGAGGCCCGGGCGGTGGCGGCGGCGGCGGCTGCGGCTCGGGGGCCCCGCACGTGGGTGTCCCGGCGCCGGTGCGCTCCCCCCGCAGCCCGCCTGTGACTCAAAGTTTCGCCCCCTCGCCGCGCTGTCCCGCCCCTCGGCTGCCCACAAACTTTATTCTCCGAGCGGGTGGGGCGGCCGTGCGTCCCCGCCACTCGGGGTGGGGGAGGGCGGAGCGCGCCTCCGGGGGGTGGGCTGTCCCCGAGGGCCGCGGTGCGCCACGGGACCCCCGCCGGGTCGGCGTCGGGGCGCCCCGCCGGGACCTGTTGAAGACGCTCGCCGGCTGGCCGGGTCCCCACGGCCTGTCCTGAGTCTCCCGAGTCCCAGTCCCCCTTCCTCGTCATCCACTCTCCACGTCTCCTCGCGGTCATTTTCCTAATTGGACGGCGCTGGGGGGTGTGATTGTCGGCGTCAGATGGGGGGGGGGCTCGAGGCTGCGGGTGGGCACGGGGGCCCGGGGACCGTTGGGGCAGTCCGTCCTCTCCACCCGGGGCTCCGAGACCCCACAGATCCGGCCCCCTGCCACCGCACCCCCAAACCGCGGACTTGCTAACTCGTGCGTATCGGGTGTTGGTTTTTTTTTCCCAACTTGCCTTTTAAGATGACTTTTATGGTCCCTGCCACGGCATGCCTCCAGTCTGAGCAGTCGTTTGGGAAGATGTAAGAGGCCAGGGAGGTGTTTGCGTGGGTTTTAACTAACCCCAAGCGGTCATTCATGTCTCTTTAAGCTCCGCGATGGTGCGGGCAAGGCGCAGCCTTAGCCTTAGTGCGTTTTCACAGGGACACCACGGGGTTGCTGGTCCTTCCAGGGAGGGGCCATCCTCCTGGGCCTCCCTGGAGTTGCTGCTGCGTGCCCTGACTGCTAAGGGGGGCCCTGGGCGCCTTGATTTCTGTGCCAAAGAGGGAGATCCCGGCCGGCGTCCATCTGAAGGGGACATGCCCAGTTCCAGTGGGCGCCTGGGAAATGTACAAAATTTCCCCACAGGTGTCCGGAGCAGGACTTTGCACCCTTGAGGGTCACCCAGCCACCTTTGAAGCTGCTCTTTTCAACCCTGCCTTTGAGAACATGTAAGTAAAATCGGTCCGAGTTCGTGTCTGCCAAAAAGAAGGCCTTCAAAGGACCTGCGGGGCCAGGTGGGGAGGGCCAGAGACACCACCCCCAACTGTCATTAGACGGTGGAGAACCGATCCTTGGTGTCTGGGATCAAAACCGAGGGCCTGTCTGGTTTTGATTTGGGCGACGCGGCACGGCTGTCCCTTTCTCATTTGTTTTCAAGTGAATGTTGTTTTCTGGTGGTTTCCTCAGGTGGCCCACCGGCCACACGTGTCACCCTGTGCCAGGCACCTGGAACAGGACCTCTTAATTGGTCACCTGTCGTTCCAGCTGGATTCGTGCTCCAGTCGCCTGCAGGGCAGTGGTGTGGAGCTGCTTACGCCTGGGGAGGGGGCGTTGGACATTTGGGTCACGATTTCTTTGCGCCAGGCTCCCCCGTGTGCGGGTGGAGGGGTGCAGGGAGTTGAAGTGCAAGGCAGACTCGCGCTTTTCCTGGGTGAGTCTTTGTCCTGTGGTGTGTGGCCAGCAGGTCACTTGATTCTGTACTTGGGTCATTTCTCACAACCAGTGAGATTTATTTTTAGGCTCCCTTTCTGGCGACAAGGAGACAGGAAAGATCTGGAATGGTTTTCAAGTTGGAAGAAGGGAGACGCATGGGACCCCCCACCCCCCTGAGATTTTTGTGCAACGACTTCTCTACTAGCTTTGCCTCGTAGCCCAGAGATATTTCTATCGGAGTTGCGCCTAGAAAGCTTGAGTTTGACCTCCTTGGGGAGGACAGAAGTACAGTGGGAGTCGGGTGCAATTGGGAGGGTGCCCTCAAAGGCGCCCCAGCTGGCTGGCTGACCCACCTCCCAACCCCAGGGCAGGGGCTCATTCTGTTGAATGAAAGGTTCTGGGAATCTGCTGGATCTCATGTGAATGGTGGTTGATCCCAGCCCTTGGACTCCAAAGCCGGAAGAGGACCTGAGAGGTTGTCTGAAAGAAACCCAGGCACGCCCTCGCTGGTTTGGCTCAGCGAATAGGATAGAGCGGCGGCCTGCGGACCAAAGGGTGCCGGGTTCGATTCCTTCTGGTCCTCCCCGGCCCAGGCCCTGGTCAGTGCGTGTGCAGGAGGCAACCAATCGATGTGTCTCTTCTCACATCGATGTTTCTCTCTGTCTTTCCCTCTCTCTCTCTAAAAGATCCATGGAAAAATATCCTCTGGTGAGACTTAACAAAAGCAAATAAATAAATAAAAATTAAAGCAATAAAAGAAACCCAGGCATGAAGCCCCACAGTAAGTGGCAGGGTGAGCCCTTGACACCCTGAGCTTTCAGAGTTCATGTCCCCTGTCTTTCCACAAGGCTGCTGCCTCTATTCCTGCTGGGGAGCGTTCCAAAGATCATGGCTCAGAGAACATGAGACCACAGGCGTGTGCTCCTCGCATGAGACGGGCAAAGGAGCCTCGTTTTCCTGCCGTGTCACACAAATGTCCTAGGCCGTGGTCAGCAAACTGCGGCTCTCGAGCCACATGCGGCTTTTTGGCCCCTTGAGTGTGGCTCTTCCACAAAATACCACGTGTGGGCGCGCATGTACAGTGCGATTGCAACTTCGTGGCCCATGCGCAGAAGTCGGTTTTCGGCCTGGGCGAGTCTATTTTAAAGAAGTACTGTTGATATTTGGCTCTGTTGACTAATGAGTTTGCCGACCACTGGCCTAGAGGGTTTGGCTGGCCCGTGTGACTGCCAGGGGAACCGGGTGCTTCTTGCTGTTTTCACATGGACTTCTTCACAGTCCAGCAGGTCGGCGGGCTATTCCCAAGCCACACTTACACTTTATTTTTAAAAAAATATATTTTTATGGATTTTAGAGATGAAGGGAGAGGGAGAGATAGAAACATCAGTGATGAGAGAGAATCATGGACCGGCTGCCTCCTGCACGCCCGGGGACTGAGCCTGCAACCCGGGCATGTGCCCTTGACCGGGACCCTTCAGTCCTCAGGCTGACGCCCTGTCCACTGAGCCACACCGGCCAGGGCCACACTTAACACTTTTTGATCCGTAATGCTTTCTTCATGCTTTGGTACTTGCGATTTATTTAGGATTGGTCTGGGGAGAAGATGGGGACGTAAGGGCCAGAGACCCGAACTCTCTTGGTGGATTAGGTCTCCTTGTTCAACATCGTTTTCATGACGGTCGAGGTCCTTTTTTGTTCACTGTGCCTAAAACGGGGCCTGGCATGGAGAGGGCCCTCGCTAAACGCTTGTTGGTCATCAGGCCAAAGATTTTCCTCGCAGGAGGAATCCGAGAATGATACAAGGAGGCGGGGACAGGCGGTGATGGATGGGAGCTGCAGGATTTTGCAGTGACACATTGCTTCATACCCGCTCCGGGCAGGTAATGCGGGAGGGGCCGGGAAGCGACAACCCTGAATGGGGTGGGGCCGCTGGGTGGAGACTCGTGCAAAAACAATAGCGAGGCCTCAGATTGGACTGGATATGGGAGAATAATCATAATTAGATATCTTGGGCCAGGCTTGGCTAAGTGCTTTACGAACATCATCTGTCTTAGTCCTCGCAGGTGCTGGCTACGCCAGTGTCATTCCCACTTGGCAAACCGAGGGGCACAGGGGAGTTAAGTGACTCATCCAGGGGCACACAGCTGGCACCTGAACCCAGGCAGACCGACTTCAAGCTTTGCCTGCCTGGAACGGCAATGGGGTCAGGCATCTCTGCCCTCAGCAAGGAGCTGGCACTCAGAGCTTTGGGGTTCCTCGAAAGGATGGCAGTAGAGCCCTGGCCGGTTTGGCTCAGTGGATAGAGCGTCGGCCTGTGGATTGAAGGGTCCCGGGTTCGGTTCCCGTCAAGGGCACATGCCCGGGTTGTGGGCTCGATCCTCAGTAGGGGGCGTGCAGGAGGCAGCTGATCCATGATTCTCTCTCATCATTGCATTGATGTTTCTGTCTCTCCCTCTCCCTTCTACATTGAAATCAATAAAAATATATTAAAAAAATAAAAAAGGACGGTAGTAGGAAAAAAAAAAGGAAATTGTTGGTTTGCGAGGAGTGAGGCTGAGTGGTTAGTACCAGGTTGGGACTATTTTCCACTTGATAAAGATCTGGGAGACTTTTTTGGGGGGGGTAGGGTATGCTTTTCAACTTAAATTATGGTTTATGTATTTGAAACTAGTCAGAATTTTATTTATTTTACTTTTTGTAATATATTTTTATTGATTTCAGAGAGGAAGGGAGAGGGAGAGAGAGATAGAAATATCCATGATGAGAGAGAATCATGGATCAGCTGCCTCCTGCACGCCCCTCACTGAGGATCAAGCCCGCAACTCAGGCATGTGCCCTTGACGGGAATCGAACCCAGGACCCTTCAGTCTGCAGGCTGATGCTCTATCCACTGAGCTAGGGTGGTATGTGCACGTCAACTTAAATGCTGGTTGTCATGTATTTGAAACTGGTGGGGATTTTGAAACTCGATGTGTCACTGTTGTCCTTGAGGCCAACAGAAGGAGTTTTCTACGCTTGTGAGCCGGACCCTCCGTCTCCAGGGCGAGGGTCCAGGCCGTTCCAGACCCAACTGCTACCCTTTGACCGACAGTGTGAGATTTGCCAGTTGCTGAGTTGGTCCCGTCCGCGTGCAGCCTGCAGTCTCCCTGGGAGACAGACATTAAACTAATAATTACCCAAATACTCTTTAATTACAGTGGTTACACATGCTTCAAAGGAAGGGGTGCAGAGGGCATGGGAGCTGACAGGCAGGGAGGCCGGGAAGGGAGGCGGTCCTGAAGCCAGAGCCTTTAAACAGCCCGTGAAGTGTGGATGGGGAGGCCTTCACCAGGGTGTGGCAGCCCCTGGACCTTGCCATAGACTCTGGCTACTCTCTGTGGTCCCTGCACCAGCAGCATCACCATTTCCTGGGCGCTTGTTGGAAATGCAAACGCTCAGGCTGCTCAGCCGACTTGCTGAATCTGCTTTTTTTTTTTTTTTTAATCCTCACCCGAGGATATTTTTCCATTGATTTCTAGAGAGAGTGGAAGAGAAAGGGAAAGACAGAGAGAAACATTGATGTGAGAGAAACACATCGATGGGTTGCCTCCTGCACGCGGCCCCAACCAGAGCCGGGGCCGGGGAGGAGCCTGCAACCGAGGTACGTGCCCTTGACCAGAACCCGGGACCCTTCGGTCCGCAGGCCGACGCTCTATCCACTGCGCCAAACCGGCTAAGGCTGAGTCTGCATTTGAACACGATTCCAGTGCAGGGTGAAGTCTGAGAAATGCTGATGGAATCGAGGTACTGAATTGAGGTTCTGGGCTTTGCTGGGACGGAGTTGGGTGGCCTCGGGCAGGTCACTTCTCTGGGAAATGAGGGGATCAGAGCAGCTCACAAGTCCCCCCGGCTTCTCTGGTGCTGCCTGCAAGTGGATTGAGATCCCCGATTTACACAGCACCCACCTCTGAGCTGCCTCTGGTGGGGGCCGGGCAGTCTCGTCCGCGCTCTGGTCTGACTTCCAGAAGCAATGAAGAGGCTAGAGCAGTGGTTCCCAGGGTGGGGGGCAATTTGATGTTTAAGGGGGGCAATTCGAGAATGAGTTATTCACAGTGACTTTTTTGCATTTCTTCTGGTTCCAGGGGCCTCTTGTACAGTCTATAAATATATATTGTGTCATATTTNCCCCCCCCCCCCCCCCCCCCCCCCCCCCCCCCCCCCCCCCCCCCCCCCCCCCCCCCCCCCCCCCCCCCCCCCCCCCCCCCCCCCCCCCCCCCCCCCCCAATTCGAGAATGAGTTATTCACAGTGACTTTTTTGCATTTCTTCTGGTTCCAGGGGCCTCTTGTACAGTCTATAAATATATATTGTGTCATATTTATGCATTTCAGTTCTCTATGTTTTGAAACTTTATTTGCTATTTTTTTAAAAATTTTTATTGAATTCAGACAGGAAGGGAGAGGGAAAGAGAGATAGAAACATCAATGATGAGAGAGAATCATGGATCGGCTGCCTCCTGCACGCCCCCTAATGGGGATCGGCCCGCAACCCAGCATGTGCCCTTGACTGGAATCGAACCCGGGACCCTTCAGTCCCCAGGCCGACGTTCTATCCACTGAGGCAAACCGGCTAGGGCAATGTGCTATCTTTTCATATCACTTCCTATTAGTATTATTTTTTAAACCATTTCTTAGCGATTTCTTCCTCGGTACTTCAACTGTCCGTCCGTTCTTTTATTTCTCTCTCTCATGGATGCCATGTTCTTTGGCAGCTGGTTTAGACCAAGTTCATGACCTTTGAGGCTTCCTCCATGTGAATAGGAGCTCACTTTTTGAATAATAAGAATTCTATGTCTGGGGTGGGGGCCGCGGCATCAGGATGTTAGAGATGCTTGGGTGGGGCGTGGCCACAGAGAGGTTGGGACCCACTGGGAAGGACCATCAGAGCTTTGGAGAAAGAGCAGAATAATTCACAAACAGCCTGTGGGGCTTTTTTTGCACACAAGGGAGGTTGTCTTAAGGCGATTCCGGAGGATTTGGCCTGAAGGGAGAGAGAAACTGGCTGTGGTCACCAGGGCCTTGAGGAAGAAAAGTATAACGTTTCTGCCAAAAGGGGAACCCAGAACGGGAGGGGGAGGAGCCTGCTTAACAGCGATGCATGTGAACACGATACTTTACGAGTTGCCATGGGCTCTAGCTGATGTGGCTCAGTGGATAGAGCGTCGGCCTGCGGACCGAAGGGTCCCGGGTTCGATTTCCGTCAAGGGCACCTGCCCGGGTTGTGGGCTCGGTCCCCAGTGAGGGGCGTGCAGGAGGCAGCCGATCCATGATTCTCTCTCATCATTGATGTTCCTATCTCTCTCTCCTTCTCCCTTCCTCTCTGAAATCAATAAATATAAATTTTAAAAAATAACAATAATTTCCATCGGGTTTTGTCCCTGAGATCCTCCCATTGCTGTCGAGAGGGCTCTGCAGGGTGATACCAGGGGTCCTTGAGCCTTGCAGTCTGTGGATGGGCTGTAGTGGCACCTACAGCTGTGCAAAGAGTGACATGTGTGCTCAGGAGGAGACCCATAGCTTTCACTAGCCTCATGGGGTCCGTCTGCAGCCCTAGCCAGTTTGGCTCAGTGGATAGAGTGTCACCCTGCGGACTGAAGCGTCCCAGATTCGATTCCCGTCAAGGGCACCTGCCCGGGTTGTGGGCTCGGTCCCCAGTGAGGGTCGCGCAGGAGGCAGCCGATCCATGATTCTCTCTCATCATTGACATTTCTCTCGCTCTCTCCCTCTTCTTTCCTCTCTGAAATCAATAAAAAAATATTTTAAAAAAAGAACTAGGGGCCAGGGCCTTTCTTGGCGGATGTCCCCCAGCACTTACTATGGGCCAGGCACCATTCTGAGCACTGCCCATGTATTCGCTCATTTGCCTTGAATAACTTTCCAGAAGTTGCACACCTAGAAAGTGTCAGGACCGTGATGGTACCCAGGCACTTGGGCCCCAGCGACCCGGCTCCCATGAGCTGATCTTAGTAACCGGGCAGGTGAGACGGGGGCTGGGGGTGGCGAGCTCTTGTTGGTCGAACAAGAAATGAGATTACAAAGGCCCCTGCTTCACGGGGAACAGGACGGACTTTGCCAGGGAAACGTGTGTTATGGGTAGCACTGGGTTGCCAGGCCAGCCCGGGAGAGCCTGTGTCACGATCGGGCCCAACTCATGCTTGCTTGCAAAGGAAAACAATGAGGAAACGAGCCTGGTGCAGTGCTGCACGCCAAATGGAATGTTCTAGAATCGGATAGAAGGGGCTGAAAGAATTGCAGTCTAAGGGGAGGGGAGGTGGTAGCAGGAAATTGTGTAGATTCTGAAAGAGGGGATTAAAGGAGGTTAGAGGCCCAAGCAGGGCCAAATGTATGTCCAATCAGCAGCTTCAAAAGGTCAAGTCAGCCCTGACCAGTTTGGCTCAGTGGATAGAGCGTCGGCCTGGGGACTGAAGGGTCCCGGGTTCGATTCCCGTCAGGGGCACATGCCCAGGTTGCAGGCTCGATCCCCAGTGGGGAGCGTGCAGGAGGCAGCTGACCCATGATTCTCATCATTGATGTCTCTATCTCTCTCTCCCTCTTTCTTCCTCTCTGAAATCAATAAAAATATATTTTAAAAAAAGGTAATAAATAGCATTTAAAAAAAAAAAAGGTAATATCACACTGGTTTTTATTACCCGCTAATGAACGTGTATAGCTCACAGACCTGACCCTTCCCCCACCCCGGGCCTTCCCCCAAGTATAGAGGCCTTTTGTCTTCTCTTTTATTCATTTGTGTGCTATTTGAATCTTTATCCGCAGGCATTATCTGTAAGATCTATGTATTTGTAAATGGAGCGGGAGGACTGTGAGAAGTGGGGTGACCTCTGGAAGGGGTTGGGCTCCGTCTCCTGTCACCGTCGTCATAAAGGAGTTTCTGATATTAAATATATATGCTCTATTGTGTGTGTATTTTGGGAGGACGGAGAGAGCTGTAGGAACCGTGAGGGTTTTCAGTGCAGTCGGAAGCTGAGAAGAAAGGATCACAGTGTAGATCCACTGCCTTCCTTCTCCACTCCCCCACTCCTCTGACCCTCCAACCCCCAAACCCTGGGGAGGTGATAAATAGGGAATCAAAACCAGGTAGGAGTGATCACTTGGGAAAGCAGGCATGTCTGGGATTTACACGGGAAACTGTAGCTTCGTTCATGAGTCTTGGTTACCTGTGGTTTGTCTTCTGGGTGGCGCCCGAATGCCACCCCTGACCCCATCCCATTCCCAGGGGCGCAGCAACGGAGTGGGCTTCGGGGTGCGTGTGTTTGGTAAAAAGCAATTGCCAGCCCGGCCAGTGTGGTTTGGTGGTTGAGCGTCGACCTATGAACCGGGAGATCAAGGTTCGATTTCTGGTCGGGGCACATGCCCCGGTTGTGGGCTCCATCCCCAGTGTGGGGCCTGCAGGAGGCAGCTGATCCATGATTCTCTGTCATCATGGATGTTCCTTTCTCTCCCTCTCCCTTCCTCTCTGAGATCAATAAAAATGATTCTCTCAGCCATTCACTAGCTACAGACCAGGGTGGACTTGCCATGACCTGGAAGCAGGTCCCTCCAAAATTCTGGACTTTCCCCCAGTGCACAGCCCCCCGCTTGAAGTATCCGTACCCTCCGCTGCCCCACCCTGGGAGACCTGTACCTGCTCCCCCGGGCCTCATGTCCACCATCAACCCCAGCCCTGCTCCCCGCGTCCTCCCTAGGACTGAGCACCCCCCATCCTCCTATACCCCAGCTCCCCACCACGGGTGCAAACACACCTGTCTCTCTCCTTTGACCCTGCTTCTCCCCAGCCTTCCCATGTCACTTCTCTGCACGCGAGGACTTCACAGCGAAGAGTCCACCCTGTCTGTCCCTACTCCCTGTCCTCCCCGGCTCTCCAGAGAGGATTTCACCCTCGACTCCTGACCCGCTCCCCCCAGAGGTCTGTGGCCACCTCCTGATCACACCCTGTGGCCTATTTTGTGGCCTCTTCTTCTTCTTTTTTTTTTTTAATCTATTGATTTTCTACAGAGAGGAAGTGAGAGGAATAGAGAGTTAGAAACATCGATGAGAGAGAAACATCAATCAGCTGCCTCCTGCACAACCCCCACTGGCGATGTGCCCGAAACCAGGGTACATGCCCTTGACCGGAATTGAACCCGGGACCCTTCAGTCTGCAGGCCGACACTCTATCCACTGAGCCAAACCAGTTAGGGCTTCTTTTTTTTAAAATAATTTTATTGATTTCAGAGAGGAAGGGAGAAGGAGAGAGAGAGAGAAACATCAATGATGAGAGAGAATCATTGATTGGCTGCCTCCTGCACACCCCACACTGGGATCGAGCCCACAACCCGGGCATGTGCCTTGACCGGAATCGAACCTGGGACCTTTCAGTCCGCAGACCGATGCTCTATCCACTGAGCCAAACCGGCTAGGGCTTGTGGCTTCTTCTTACCTAACTTTTCTTTTTTTTTCAATCCTCCCCAAGGATATTTTCCCATGGATTTTTAGAGAGCGTGGAAGGAAGAGGGAAAGACAGAGAGAGACATCGATGTGAGAGAGACACATCGATTGGTTGCCTCCTGCATGCTCCCCAACCAGGGACCCGACTGGGGATCAAAACCGCAACCCAGGCATGTGCCCTTGACCGGAATCAAACCTGGTACCCTTCAGTTCGCAGGCCGACGCTCTATCCACTGAGCCAAACCAGCTAGGGCAGTGGTTGGCAAACTTCGGCTCGCAAGCCACATGCGGCTCTTTGGCCCCTTGAGTGTGGCTCTTCCTAAGCCTTAGGAGTACCCTAATTAAGTGAATAACAGTGTACCTACCTATATAGTTTCAGTTTAAAAAATTTGGCTCTCAAAAGAAATTTCAATCGTTGTACTGTTGATATTTGGCTCTGCTGACTAATGAGTTTGCCGACCACTGAGCTAGGGCTGACCTGACTTTCCCGTGGCAGGTACTGTTGTGGGAGTCTTGCCCCCAGTGGGTTCTGGGTCCTCCTTAGATCTTTCTGGTCCTGTTTTCCACCAGCCCCTCCTCTCCTGGCTACACGTGGGGGCCGGGGCCGTGGCTCCCTGCAACTCACTTTCTTCCTGTGACTATGGTTGCAGCCTGCTCGGCGAGGGCTCCTGGCCTCTATCCCTGTCCTCGCGTCACCTGAAAGCAGCTTAGAGCTGGGATTACACTTGTTATAGCTTTGGCTACACCTGGGTTTCTTTCTACCGTCTTATTTTGTGCTTTCTTCTTTTGTGATCCTTTTTTTTTTCTTTTTTTGCTGTACTGCTTCGGAACTTACACACTCTATTTCTGTTCTCTTCACGCGTGCAGAATGCACAGGGTTTAAAGTTGGTCGGTGTCTGTATATCTCTTTTGAGATAACAGCGAGAAGCTGGGGATGCTTAAAGTCACTGTCATCCGCGCTCACGTTCAGTTGCCATGCGGTGGGTTAGCTACACCGTCTTTCTCTCTTTAACTCTACAAATTGGGCCTTGTTTTGAAATATTGATTTTATTTGATTGATTTTTTATTGATTTTAGAGCAGTGGTTCTCACCCTCCTGGCCCTTTAAATACAGTTCCTCATGTTGGGACCCGACCATAAAATTATTTTCGTGGCTACTTCATCACTGTCATGTGGCTACTGTGATGAATCGTCATGTAAATATCTGATATGCAGGATGGTCTTAGGTGACCCCTGTGAAAGGGGTCGAGACCCACAGGTTGAGAACCGCTGTTTCAGAGGCAGAGGACGGGAGAGGGAAACATTAATGTGAGAAGCATTGATCAGCTGCCTCCTGCAACGCCTCCTACTGGGGATGGAGCCCACAACCTGGGCACGTGCCCTGACCCAGAATGAAACCCACACCCTTCCCTGCTCAGGACGATGCCCAACCATTGAGCCACACTGGCCAGGGCGAACTTTAAAAAGAAACACACACAAAATTCCATCCACGGCCAACTAACCCACATTGCTTTCTTCCTGTCTCTATGCCACCAGATACCTTGCTCTGACCCATTGTTCCCTTGTTGCCAAATGCCTTCTGTCCCTCTTTGGACAAAGCCCTAGTCCTGCCAGGCCCAATTAAAAACTTTCTCTGGGCCTCTCCCACCCCACCCCTTGCAGAATTAGCCTTTCCTTCCACATTCTCGGCCATTGTCACCTCACCTCTCAGTCTGTAGCTGTGCGTGTCCAGGCCCCACACTGGACCCTGAGCGACTTTAAAAGCTCAAAGCCGTGTCAGTTATTTCTGGAGCCCCAATGCCTGGGCAGAGTGGTTGCTTAATAGATATCTATCGATTGAACAGAATCGATGGCAAAATCAATGCTCTCTTCTTCTCGTACAGTCATTTTTTTTTAAAAATCACAAGCACTAACCTGCCCCTCGCCTTGGGACAAGTCCGCTTCACCTTCTCGGATCTCAGCGTCCTTCGCTGTGAAGTGACGGGCTGTGTCTGCGATCGCCACTCGCTCTAAGGCGCCGAGATTCGGTGTAACTTGTGAGACTGTCGGTCCATGGACCAACGCTTGAGTCCCGAGTGGAAGGAAGGGATGAGGGGGCCGTGGAGAGAGAGAGCGCATGATTCTGCAGTAACTGGGCATGATTGGGAAGAGAGGAAAGAGAAGGGACTCAAAGGCAAATTAATATGAAATAAAGATGGCATTTAAAATTTGTGACCTGGCCCTGGCCGGTTTGGCTCAGTGGGTAGAGCGTGGGCCTGTGGACTGAAGGGTCCCAGGTTCGATTCCAGTCAGGGGCGCATGCCCGGGTTGTGGGCTCGGTCCCCTAGTAGGGGGGCGTGCAGGAGGCAGCCAGTCAGTGGTTCTCTCTCATCATTGATGTTTCTGTCTCTCACTCTCCCTTCCTCTCTGGAAAAAGAAAAAAAAAGGAATAGTAAAATTTGTGACCTGAGATAACTTGATTGGCTGTCTAAAAAAAAAAAAAAAATGAACATGTTATCACAAAATAAATTTCAGATGGGTTAAAGATGGCAAATATAAAAAAATGAACTCGAGAAAATTCTAAGTATAACTGACATCCCAGAGGCCATAAAAGAAAAGATTAACATAATTGACCTAACACAAGTTAAAATTCCTCATAAACAGAGAGTCTTCTAGCTTTTAAAACTAGGAGAACATTTTTGCAGCCTGTAGCAGAGATAGAGCTAATTTCCTTAATATGTAAAGAATTCCTACAAATCAATAAGAAAAAGACCATCAACTCCATTTTTAAAGTGGGTACGAACATGGACAGTTCACAGAAAGGGAACTATAAATGTTTTTTAACCACATCAGAATGTGCTCAGCCCACTGGTAATAAGAGAAATGCATGTTAACTCTGCTATGAAGAAGTGACAACGAGAACAGATACTCATGATTGTTGATAGAGCGTCAGTCACAGAGAGGATTTCGACAATACCGATTAAAATTAAAAGTGCCGAAGTCATTTTGGAAATTCCTCTCACAGATATGTTGCACACGTGTGACCTGATGCATTTTTCAAGAGAACTCATTGCATCATTGCTTGGAAAAGGAAAGAGGAAACAACGTTAATGTCCATCAGTGGAGAATCTGTACATAAATTGTCCTGCAACCGCACAGTACAATTCTGTGCAGTTGTAAAACAGAATGTGAGCCCTAGCTGGTTTGGCTCAGTGGATAGAGCGTCGGCCTGCGGACTGAAGAGTCCTGGGTTCGATTCCGGTCAAGGGCACATGCCCTGGTTGCGGGCTTGATCCCAGTGGGCAGCATGCAGAAGGCAGCTAATCATTGATTTTCATCATCGATATTTCTACCTCTCCCTCTCCCTTCCTCCCTGAAATCAATAGAAATATATTATAAAAAACAAACAAACATAATGTGAACCTACCTATGTGGTTGCTGAACTGTTTCTTTTACTGAGTAACTAAGGGACAGTAAGTACACCTGGCTATCCAGTCACTCTGCCAAGATACCTAGGAGACTAGTAACAGGTTTTCTCACAGCGGGCTGACTTTTCCCTTCTCTCTTTCTGCATTTTGAATTTTGTACTTTATGCATGTATTATCTAATACAAAAAATTCTCTTTTAAAAAATATATTTTATTGATTTTTTACAGAGAGGAAGAGAGAGGGATAGAGAGTTAGAAACATCCATGAGAGAGAAACATCGATCAGCTGCCTCCTGCACACCCCCTACTGGGGATGTGCCCGCAACCAAGGTACATGCCCTTGACCGGAATCGAACCTGGGACCTTTCAGTCCGCAGGCCGACGTTCTATCCCAGCGGTTCTCAACCTGTGGGTCGTAACCCCTTTGGGGGTCGAACGACCCTTTCACAGGGGTCACCTAAGACCATCGGAACACACATACAATTACATATTTTTTTGTGATTAATCACTATGCTTTAATTATGTTCAATTTGTAACAATGAAAATACATTCTGCATATCAGATATTTACATTACGATTCATAACTGTAACAAAATTACAGTTATGAAGTAGCAACGAAAATAATTTTATGGTTGGGGGTCACCACAACATGAGGAACTGTATGAAAGGGTCGCGGCATTAGGAAGGTTGAGAACTACTGCTCTACCCACTGAGCCAAACCGGTTAGGGCACAAAAAATTCTTAAAAAAAAAATTAATTTTAATAATAGATTTTTCTTTAAAAATATTTTTTTATTTCAGAGAGGAAGGGAGAGAAAGAGAGGTAGAAACATCAACGATGAAAGAGAAGTATTGATCGGCTGCCTCCTGCACGCCCCCACTCGGGATCGAGCCGGAAACCCCGGCATGTGCCCTGGACCAGAATTGAGCCCAGGACCCTTCAGTCCACAGGCTGACGCTCTATCCACTGAGCCAAACCGGCCAGGGCCAAAAAAATTCTTAGAGAAGGAAAGGAGGTGAGGGTGGAAAGGTGGGAAGCAGGCTGTCACCTTTGCTCTGCGTTTTCACACGGGCTATTTCGGGCATTTCCCTCTGTAAGCCTTTGAGGGCTTGCCATTTCCACAGGCCCAGACGCTGAAGGTCTGACATCTGAAATGATTGCCCAAGTTCACGCAGGGAGCCCGGGAACCTGGCGTGGGACATCAGCATTTTCTTGTTCCCTTCTTTCGTTTTCAGCCGACATCTCAGAGGTTAAGGGCCAATGGCGGTACAGCGTAGCCTAGGCCAGTGATGGCGAACCTATGACACGCGTGTCAGAGGTGACACGCGAACTCATTTTTTTGGTTGATTTTTCTTTGTTAAATGACATTTGAATATATAAAATAAATAGCAAAAATATGTCTTTGTTTTACTATGGTTGCAAATATTTAAAAATTTCTATATGTGACACGGCACCAGAGTTAAGTTAGGGTTTTTCAAAATGCTGACACGCCGAGCTCAAAAGGTTCGCCATCACTGGCCTAGGCCCTTCCCTCTCAGGGAAGTGAGCGTAGAGTTTCCTCTGGCTCCAGCAGCTGGCTTGCTGGCTGGCCCGTGCCTACAGGGCGAGGCTGAGCAGCAGGTGTGGGGGGAGGCAGCCCGGATCCTAGGCCGTTGCCACATCAGACACAATGAGGGGGATTAGGGATGGGCTTTGCGTCCTCCATTTGAAGTTTCCCGCTTTTATCAGAATGTCTGAACCTTCATATCCTTTCCAGGGAGCTTTTATTGCTTGCTGCCTGTGAACTGGCCTCAGGTAGGTCCCAGCGGCTGCCCCGTGCAGAGGGAGCCCGCCCTTCTGGGGCCTTCCCTTGGCTTTAACGGCGGAGGGCTTTGCAGGGCTCACGGCGCTTGGTACTTAGAAGATTCTGGAAGAGTCCCTTTTTCTTTTCTTTTTGGTTAATCCTCCCCCGAGGATATTTTTCCATTGGTTTTTAGGGAGAGTGGAAGAGAGAGGGAAAGACTGAGAGAAACATTGATGTGGGAGAGACACATCCATTGGTTGCCTCCTGCACAAGCCCCGACCAAGGCCTGGGTCCGAGGTCCATGAGCCTGCTACCGAGGTCCATGTCCTTGACCGGAATCGAACGGGGGAACCCTTCGGTCTGCAGGCCTGCGCTCTGTCCAGTGAGCCACACCAGCTAGGACATTGGTTCTCAACCTCCTGGCCCTTTAAATACAGTTCCTCATGTGGTGACCCAACCATACAATTATTTCCGTTGCTACTTCATAACTGTAATGCTGCTACTGTGATGAATCCTCGTGTCAATATCTGATATGCAGGATGGTCTTAGGTGACCCCTGTGAAAGGGTCGTTCGACCGCCAAAGGGATCGCGACCCACAGGTTGAGAACCGCTGAGCTAGGGCAACAGCAACTTTTTCTCTCCTCCTACCCACAGCTGCAATCAGATAGCATGTCTTTAATTAAAGGAAGGGAGACGTGGTTTTTGTTTTTATTTTTTGGGTGGTTAATTTTTTTTTTTTGTCTCGCAGAAACACCTGTGCTGTTTTCAAAGTAGGATATTGACGGTTTCCTCTTTGCTGACACGCAGTGCCGTATGGAGAACAAAGCTGAATTTGTTGGCATATATACCACGAGGCTGGCATTTACAAGGCATAGCTTCGCCAGGGGAAGACTCTGCTGTCTTTTTTAAAAATATATATATTTTATTGATTTTTAAAAAAATATATATATATTTTATTGATTTTTTTAAAAAAAAATATATTTTATTGATTTTTTACAGAGAGGAAGGGAGAGAGATAGAGAGTTAGAAACATCGATGAGAGAGAAACATCGATCAGCTGCCTCCTGCACATCTCCTACAGGGGATGTGCCCGCAACCCAGGTACATGCCCTTGACCGGAATCGAACCCAGGACCTTTCAGTCCGCAGGCCGACGCTCTATCCACTGAGCCAAACCGGTTTCGGCATTTTATTGATTTTTTTTACAGAGAGGAAGAGAGAGGGATAGAGAGTTAGAAACATCGATGAGAGAGAAACATCGATCAGCTGCCTCCTGCACACCCCCTACTGGGGATGTGCCCGCAACCGAGGTACATGCCCTTGACCGGAATCGAACCTGGGACCCTTCAGTCCTCAGGCCGACGCTCTATCCACTGAGCCAAACCAATTAGGGCAAATCTGATGTCTTTAAGAGACAGAATCACCCAGCACCACCTGTCCTCAGGTGCGGTGTCATATTTAGTTCCTAAGTTGGAGTCATCTCTTAAGAAAGGCCCTGGTCGGAGTGCGTGCAGGAGGCAACCAAATCGATGTGTTTCTCTCACATCGATGTTTCTCTCTGTCTTTCCCTCTCTCTTCCATTCTTGTGGAAGAATATCCTTGGTTGAGGATTAACAAAAAAGAAAGAAATGCAGGGTTGTCCTGGCTGGGTAGGTCAGTGGGTTGGAGCATTGTCCTGTACACCAAGAGGTTAGGAGCTTGATTGCAGCTCAGGACACATTCCTAGGTTGCGGGTTCGATTTCCAGTTGGCATGTTCAAGAGGCAACCAATCGGTGTTTCTCTCACATCAATGTTTCTCTCTCTCATCAATGTCTCTCACTCTCTCCCTCTCTCGATCGCTCTCTCAAAATCAATAAAAACACATCTTTGGGTGAGAATTAAAAAAAAAAAAAAAGAGCCTGGCCAGTATGGCTCAGTGGTTGAGAGTCAACCTATGAACCAGGAGGTCACGGTTCGATTCCTGGTCAGGGCACATGCCTGGGTTGCGGGCTCGATCCCCAGTAGGGGCGTGCAGGAGGCAGCCGATCCATGATTCTCTCTCATCATTGATCTCTCTCTCTCTCTCTCTCTCTCTCTCTCCCTCTCAGAAATCAATAAAAATAT
>JAWPEG010000013.1:1822361-1895378 GCA_035771395.1 Myotis vivesi | reverse complement strand
TCTCTCTCTCTCTCTCTGTTACCTGTCCCCAACCTCTCTTCTACTCTCTCTGAAAAGCAATCGAAAAAAATATCCTTGGGTGAGGATTTAAAAAAATATTTCGTTGGGTTAAACGTTCTCCTGCAAGTTCCTGTGGAGGGTCGCATCGGTGTTCTTTTGAACAGATGGACCATATATATTGCAGCAGCCTCCGACATGTAGGCTGTGTCCTTCGTCTTATAAAGGGTTCTGTGGCGATGTCCTTGCTTGTTTGTGCCCACAGCCTGATGCATTTCCAGGAGGGAATCCCTGGGCCAAGGGCACATTTTAAAGCAGTGGTTCTCAACCTTCTGGCCCTTTAAATACGGTTCCTCATGTTGTGACCCAACCATACAATTATTTCCGTGGCTACTTCATCACTGTCATGTTGCTACTGTGATGAATCGTCATGTCAATATCTGATCTGCAGGATGGTCTTAGGCGACCCCTGTGAAAGGGTCGTTCGACCGCCAAAGGGGTCGCGGCCCACAGGTTGAGAACCGCTGTTCTAAAAGCTCTGGATAAGGAACGTTAAATTGCTTTCCAGAAACGTTCTCACGTATTTGTGGTTCCTTTGGGGTGACTACCAAGTCTTATTCTTTTTTTTTTTTTTTAAAATATATTTTATTGATTTTTTACAGAGAGGAAGAGAGAGAGATAGAGAGTTAGAAACATCGATGAGAGAGAAACATCGATCAGCTGCCTCCTGCACATCTCCTACTGGGGATGTGCCCGCAACCCTGGTACATCCCCTTGACCGGAATCAAACCTGGGACCTTTCAGTCCACAGACCGACGCTCTATCCACTGAGCCAAACCGGTTTCGGCAAGTCTTATTCTTTTTTTAAAAAAAAAACCCTGGTTGTACGTTCTTAAGACATCGCTTTCCAAATGTTTCTCTCCTGTTGGTTAAGAGTAACTGATGGGGCCCAGCCAGGCGTGGCTCAGTGGGTGAGCATTGACCCAGGAACCTAGAGGTCACCGGTTCGATTCCCAGTCAGGGCACATGCCCGGGTTGCAGGCTCCGTCCCCGGTGTGGAGCCTGCAGGAGGCAGCCGATCAATGATTCTCTCTCAGCATTGATGTTTCTCTCTTTCTCTCTCTCTCTCTCTCTCTCTCCCTCCCTCCCTCCCTCCCTCTCTGACATGAATAAAAATATTAAAAAAAACAAGCATGTGGCCCCAACTCCAGAGACCAGAGTTGTCTCCCTGGCTATGCTGGTGTTTGCTGGGAGAGGTGGGGGAGCGGAGGTTTCCTGTGGAGACCTCAAGCTCTGTCCCCCAGGTCCTGGCCAGGGCAGTGCCTCTGTCCGTAGCTTCAGCCCTTGCAGCCCAGTTTCTCAGGTGCCACCTTGGGCAGGTGGGGGCACAGGAGGGAGGTTTGATGGCATTACCAGGGCAGTCACATTGCTTAGGCTGAATGGCTCTTCCTCCCCGCACGGGCTCCGGGGTCGTGAGTGAGGCCTCCGAGGAGTTCTATTTCTTTCTTTCTTTCTTTCTTTTTTTTTTTTTTATAAAGATTTTATTTACTTTTTTAAAAATATATTTTATTGAATTTTTACAGAGAAGAAGGGAGAGGGATAGAGAGTTAGAAACATCAATGAGAGAGATGGATCAGCTGCCTACTGCACAGCCCCCAGTAGGGGTGTGCCCGCAACCAAGGTACATGCCCTTGACCGGAATCGAACCTGGGACCCTTGAGTCCGAAAGTCGACGCTCTATCCACTGAGCCAAACTGGTTCGGCTTTTTTTTCCTTTTTTTTTTTTAATATATTTTTTATTGATTTCAGAGAGGAAGGGAGAGGGAGAGATGGAAACATCAATGATGAAAGAGAACCATTGATCGGCTGCCTTCTGCACGCCTCCCACTGGGGATCGAGCCCGCAACCCGGGCATGTGCCCTTGACCGGAATCAAACCTGGACCCTTCAGTCCGCAGGCCGATGCTCTATCCACTGAGCCACACCGGCCAGGGACCTCCCCTACTTCTTAGCCACCTTCTTTCCTCTTCGCTCCTGGTGACACCGGGACTAGTGCCCACCTCCCGAACCTGGCACATCCCAGTGTGTCACAGCTCTTTCCCTGCACCCCCCCTGCTCTGGCTCCCAGCCCCCGTTACCCTCCCGCCCAGGGGCCCGGTCCCAGGCTTCGAGGCTTGCTCAGGCCTGGCGGGAAGGCCACGGCTGCCTCCCCCCAGAGACACAGCCTGCCAGCTGCTGCCCGTTGGGTTGCAGACAACAAAAACACAGAACCCGGCCCCTGGAGATGAGGGTCGTTTCGGTTTCTATGAACCAGAGGACTCGTGTGTTGGAAACAGGAGGCGCGGTTGGGAGAGCAGAGGAGGCGGGAGGCTCCCCGGGGGTGGGCTTTGTTTAAAATTTAATACGCTCTTCCTTTCTCTCCACGCACCGCCGGCTCCTAGCTGCTTTGTCATTTCAGCCCCGTTATCGGTCTGGTGGGTGAGAGCCCTTATCTGCCCGGTCCTGCCTCTCTGGCCTGGGTGACCCGTCCCCATCCCATGCCTCCCCATTGGTGACAGCGATGTTATCGATTCCGTCCTGCAACCTTAGATGCCCGTAAAACGTGTCCCTTTGCTTCCTGGGCCATTAAGATGTGGGGAAAACAGGGGTGCACTTTATTATTATTGTTGTTGTTGTTATAATTTTATTGATTTCAGGGAGGAAGGGAGAGGGAGAGAGAGAAATATCCATGATGAGAGAGAACCATGGACCGGCTGCCTCCTGCAAGCCGCACACTGGGGATCGCCCCGCCACCCGGGCCTGTGCCCTGACCGGGGATCGAACCGTGACCTCCTGGTTCATAGGTTGATGCTCAACCACTGAGCCACACTGGTCAGGCCAGGGGTGCACTTTTACTGGTGTTGGACCCACGAGGGCACAAATAGTGGAAAGCCCTGGTGTCCTGGGAGAGGCGTGGCACCGCTCCCAGCCGTGTGAGGAATGTCGGGTCCCAGGGTGAGGGTGTCGGGTCCGGGTGCCCTGAGGTGGAGTTGCGTGTTTGCTCCCTGTGTGTCCAGCTTCTGACCTGGGCAGGGGGCCTTGGGGATTTCTGTAGTATGAAAAGTGCACTAAACACAGACAGAGCTGCCCTTTCCTTCAAAGGCAGGAATGGATCGAGAAGATTGCTCCTCATGGGAGTGGGTCCAGAGGCTTTTTTTCTTGTATCTCCCTTAGTCATTCCTTTATTCAATCAGCGAACATTTATCAAGCACCCAGCATGTGCTAGACTCCGTGACATAAAGGGGAACGACATGGCCTCTGTCCCCAGAGGGGGATAGTGGATGTGTTAACAAGAACACGGGAAGTTAGCTCTTGGAACATGGTGAGGGCAGGGAGGTGCGCAGGCAGGGAGGGCTGCCTGGTGGAGGTGGCGTTTAGCTGAGTCTCCTCCGACAAGGGGTGCGAAGGCAGGAAGAAGAGGCGCATTTGAAGAGTCAGTGGTGGTTTGATAGGATGTGTAGGTAGAATGGCAGGAGACAAAGCTGGAGGGGTCGGTAGGGGGCTGATCTGGGAATGTGTCCAAAGGCCTGGACTCCATCCAGAAGTCCCCGTGGGAGCCGCCAGTGGGTTCTGAGCAAAGAAGCGATATGACAGCTCACTCTGGCATAAACCAGGGGCCTTGGGGCTTGGCTTGTTGTTGAATCCAGTGGGGGAAATCCCTTTGGAAATGTTGATCTGAGAGTTGAGAAACCCTTTAGAGGAATAAGTGTAACACTCGCTTGAATTCCTTCTCATTTCAACGAAACTGGCTGCTTTCCACCAGCTGTTTACAGATCATTTGCAAAGGCACGTTCTCTATGCTTGGTTGTGTTTCCTCAAACTCCCCAAGAAATAACCCCAACTGAAATGTTTCCACCAGGGTGTGTTTTTTTATTTCTTACTTGATTTGAGAGAGAGGCAAGAGACATCACTTTGTTGTTCCACTTATTTTTAAAAAATACATTTTTATTGATTTCAGAGAGAAGGGAGAGGGAGAGATAGAAACATCATAGATGAGAGAGAATCACTGATGGGCTGCCTCCTGCATGCCCCGCACTGGGAATCAAGCCCGCAACCCGGGCATGTGCCCTTAACCGGAATCGAACCCGGGACCCTTCAGTCTGTAGGTCCGACGCTCTGTCCACTGAGCCAAACTGGCCAGGGCTGTTGTTTCGCTTACGTATGCGTTCATTGTTGACTCTCGTATGTGCCCTGACTGGGGATCGAACCCGCAACCTTGGCAAATCTGCAACCTTGGCGAACCCGCAGTCTTGGAGTAGCAGGATGGCGCTCTAACTAATGAGCCACCCGACCAGGGCTTCCAAGACTTCCTAAGAGTCTCTTCTTCCCTCGGACTCAGCGGCCCCAGGTTCCCCGCCAGGCTGGGGAGAGACATCTAAGGCCCACCTGAGCCCTTTCCTTCCTCCTCTCTGTCTCCCCGCACAGAGGATTCGGGTCAGTGAGGATGGAGGGCAGAGAGACAGGAAAGACCCCGGTGCGTGCGAGCTGACTCCTGGTTATAGGAATAAAGCTGGAGGGGAGTGAGGCCAGGCAGTGCCGCACCTGCGCAGTGCATCCGCCTGTCACAGCTAATGAAGTGAGGGGTCTCCCAGGAACCACGTGGAATCGACCCCCTCTCCCCTCCGCCCCCGGCTTCCCATCCTCACACCTCTTCCCTCTCTTCTCTCTCTTGTCCTTTCTCACCCTGGCAGGGCGGGCAGTCACGAACCAGGCTTGTCGATCTCTCTGGAGAGGGAGAGAGATAGAAGCATCCTTGATGAGAGAGAATCATGGATCGGCTGCCTCCTGCATGCCCCCTACTGGGGGTCAAGCCTGCAACCCGGGCATGTGCCCTTGACCAGAATCGAACCCGGGACATTTTAGTCCTTTTAGTCCGCAGGCCGACGCTCTATCCACTGAGCCAAACCAGGCAGGGCATCTCTCTGGAGTTTTCCATCACATATGCTGACCGGGCAGCTTTGGGGAAATACGGCCATGTGTTTCAGGTCCAAATGTAGTTATTGCTCAAGTTCTTCTTGGTAACTCCCTTAACTTTCAGGGAGAATCTTTGCAAAGACAAAGCTCGGAGCAGAGCATGTCTCTTATCAAACTTTAGGTAAATACACATTTCAAGAGATCTTATTATTGAAGTAGTAAATCTTAGGCTTCTATGGAAAATTTGAACATACAGGGAAATGGAAAGAAAGTAAAAAGTGCCCATAAGCTCACCAATTAGAAATTACCCACACTTCTTAGTACTTGTATGTCTCTCCTCAACAGTCTATTTCAATGCTCATATGTAAATAAGACTGGATTTTTTTAAAAATATATTTTATTGATTTTTCACAGAGAGGAAGAGAGAAGGATAGAGAGTTAAAAACATCGATGAGAGAGAAACATCGATCAGCTGCCTCCTGCACATCCCCTACTGGGGATGTGCCCGCAACCAAGGTACATGCCCTTGACCAGAATCGAACCCGGGACCCTTAAGTCTGCAGGCCGACGCTCTATCCACTGAGCCAAACCGGTCAGGGCAATAAGACTGTATTTTAAACCTGGTTACAGGCACATTGAACTTTATATCCTTTTTCTTTTTCTTTTTTTAATATATTTTATTGATTTTTTTAAAGAGAGTAAGGGAGAGGGATAGAGAGTTAGAAACATCGATGAGAGAAACATCGATCAGCTGCCTCCTGCACACCCCCTACTGGGGATGGGCCCACAACCAAGGTACATGCCCTTGACCGGAATCAAACCTGGGACCCTTCAGTCCGCAGGCCGACGCTCTATCCACTGAGCCAAACCGGTTAGGGCATCCTTTTTCTTTTTCAATTGCCATAGCATTATGGCAAGCAAACACTTTTATTTTTAATTTTTAAATATATTTTTATTGATTTCAAAGAGGAGGGGAGAGGGAGGGAAAGATAGAAGCATCAGCGAAGAAAGGGAGTCTTAGTTCCATCACCTCCTCACGCCCCACACTGGGGATCAAGCCTGCAACCCAGGCAGGTACCCTGACCGGGAATCGAACCATGACCTTCTGGTTCATAGGTCAGCGCTCAACCACTGAGCCACGCTGGCCGGGCACAAGCAAACACTTTTTAAAAGCATCTGGGCGTTGCAAGTGAGCTTACCTGGTATGCTTTGTAAACATTTCTGTCAGCCACCAACCAGTAAGCAAGTGCAAGAATGTATATTCTACCCCAAACAGAAATGGTGCCAACCAAGGAGTCCTCTGATCACTGTCAGTAAACCCAACTATTGTACATTTAAACAGACTAAAAGAAAAACCCCGCCCTAGCTGGTGTGGCTCAGTGGATAGAGCACCGGCCTGTGGACCAAAGGTTCCCGGGTTCGATTCCAGTCAAGGGCATGTACCTCAGTTGCAGGCTCCTCCCTGGCCTGGGCTCTGGTCGGGGCTCGTGCAGGAGGCAACCCATCGATGTGTTTCTCTCACATCGATGTTTCTCTCTGTCTTTCCCTCCTTCCCACTCTCTCTAAAAATCAATGGAAAAATATCCTCAGGTGAGGATTTAAAAAAAGAAAACCCCAACCACTTAAAAAAATTTAAGAGACTCTCCTAAATTGCTATTGGAAAAAATAAAGTGTACTAGTATGGGGACAAATATTTGGAAAGCATGGAAAACCAGAATGCCATAGAACCAAACCTATGGAAGACATCTGGCACTATTCTCATAGCCTTAAATGCTTTTATTACTAAGGAGAGAGAGAGAGAGATAAAGAGAATAAATCAAGCATTTAGCCTGAGATCTTAGGGGAAAAAAAACCAACAACACCAAAAAGAATAAAAACAGCCCCTAAGGAAAACAGGAAGAAAAAATAGTAAAGATAAAAGCAGAAATAAACGAATTAGGAAGCAGAATCACCGCGACATTCCCAAATATATCCAAGCGCTGATGGTGTTTTCAAACAAACAATAAAATAGACTAACCTGGCAAATCTATTTGAGAAGTAAAAGACAGAAAGGAAAAAAAAAATAGGAATGAGACATTGCAAGAGATTTTTAAAAAAGATATATTTTTATTGATTTCAGAGAGGAAGGGAGAAGGAGAGAAAGACAAACATCAATGATGAGAAAGAATCATTGATCAGCTGCCTCCTGCACGCCCCATGTTGGGGATCAAGCCCGCAGTTCGAAGAGATTTTTAAAAATAAAAATGCATGCACAGTATGCTCAAATTTGGAAACCTCCGTTAAATGAATACTTTTCTGAAAATGCATATGTTGCCAATGGAGAAAAAAGTTGAGAACGTTATGAGAGCATTACCGCCTCTACCCAAAAACACTGGTCCCAAGTGGTTTTGCCAGGTAATTATGTCCATTTTGATCCTACTAATAAAGCTGAGCTATTCCATGGCTTAGCAAAAGGCGGAGAGCTCACCAATTCATCCTACAAAGCAAAAGAAGCCTGATATTAAAACATGATAAAGAGGCCATATTAAAGAATGAAAATGCTATGTCGGAAACAGAATTCAATATTATATTAAACAAGTCATCCCCCATAACCCCAAGGGGGCAAGGGATGGGAGGCGGTCGATGTTAGGAAAGCTTAATATAGTAACTACGTCATTACTAATGGGTTAAAGAAGCAAAAGCAATTGATTCCAATGTATGCAGGGGAACATGGATTAAAAATCGAATAACCATTTCTGCCTAATCCATGCATCAAGAAAAGGAACAGAAGGGTGCATTCTTAGCATGATTAAGAATATCTATTTCAGCCGAAACCGGTTTGGCTCAGTGGATAGAGCGTCGGCCTGCGGACTGAAAGGTCCCAGGTTCGATTCCGGTCAAGGGCATGTACCTGGGTGGCGGGCACATCCCCAGTAGGAGGTGTGCAGGAGGCAGCTGGTCGATGTTTCTCTCTCATCGATGTTTCTAACTCTCTCTCTCTCTCTCTCTCTTCCTCTCTGTAAAAAATCAATAAAAAAAATATTAAAGAAAAAAAGAATATCTATTTCAGCACTAGCCGGTTTGGCTCAGTGGATGGAGCATCGGCCTACGGACTGAAGGGTCCCAGGTTCGATTCCAGACATAGGGCACATGCCCAGGTTGTAGGTTCAATCCCTGGTCGGGGTGCGTACAGGAGGCGGCCGATTGATGTTTCTTTCCCTCTCTCTCTTCCTCTCCCTCTCCCTTCCTCTCTCTCTAAAAATAAAAACACACACATAGTTTTAAAAGAAGATTTAAACTTGAAGATAAAAGTGAGCTCCATGAAGTTCAAGACCAGCTCAACTCACCGCATGACAGACACTATTCAGATTTAATATTTGTCGAGCACGTGGGTGAATGAATGCAGTGCAAGCGTTTAGAGTACGATACCATCTTTCTTTTTTACCTTTCAAATTCGCAAAAGTTTTTTTCAAGGTTTCATTTTGAAAATTTTCAAATACGTCAGGAAGTTGAAAGAATGCCACCGTAAATACTCAAACACCCAGGACTAGCTATAACAGAGACTAGCATTTGCCGTCTGCGTCTCATCTGTCCATGTATATATTTTTGTCCTGACTCATTTTGAAGTTGCAGAACATATATCCCTTCTCCCCTGAATTCTGGAGCTTGAGAATCCTCAATCTCCCAGAATTTAGCGATCCTTGCAGAGGGTTTGGGAAGCCACTGCCCTGGGCCTCAAGGGTATCTCTGCAGATTGTCCTCACCCTGGAGAAGGCATTCAGGGGTCAAAGTCACAGCCGCCTGGCACGTAAGAGAAAAGAGAGTGTGCGTTTATGGAGTATCAGGCCCTGTGTTGGGTGGCTTTCCGATGGTCTCTTATTTAACCCTCTCAGCAATGGTATGAAAGAAGCCGTATGCCCATGTTGGGGGGGGGATGGGGTTTGAAGTTCAAAGAGGTTGAGTAACTTGCCCAGGTTCACACAATGGCCTTATTCAACCCATCTGACACCATCGGATTACACAACTTTTGCTTCTCCCCTTCATCTTCTCTCTGCATGAACGCATGAAGGCATTTCTTGGGCAGGGTGGACACATTAGAAGCAGTCGGAATGTTCTTCATCACAAGGATGGGCAGGCCAATGGTGCTCTGTACGCTCCCAGGAGCTTCTGTGTTTAAGAACACGAATTATTGCCCTAACCGGTTTGGCTCAGTGGATAGAACGTCGGTCTGGGGACTGAATGGTCCCGGGTTCGATTCCAGCCAAGGGCATATACCTTGGTTGTGGGCACATGCCCAGAAGGGGGTGTGCAGGAGACAGCTGATCGATGTTTCTCTCTCATCGATGTTTCTAACTCTCTACCCCTCTTCCTTCCTCTCTGTAAAAAATCAGATATATATATATATAACATGGATTATTGCTTATGAACAAGCAACATGGAAAGTTGCTTGTGTCGTCCAGCGGGACGTCAGATTGTACACACCATGATCAAAACCACGCAAAAACCGCATGCTCGAAGAGACCAGGGAGAAACTCACCAGAAGTGGTTGGGTTAGGGTGAGGAGTATTTCCCCCCACCCCCACCCCCATTTTGTCTTTTTTCAGACTCATTGCACTGGGTCGTTTTCCTTATTTTGTAATAGAAATTGTTAATTAAGAAAAATACTTTAGCCGAACCGGTTTGGCTCAATGGATAGAGCGTCAGCCTGCGGACTCAAGGGTCCCAGGTTCGATTACGGTCAAGGGCATGTACCTTGATTGCAGGCACATCCCCAGTAGGAGGTATGCAGGAGGCAGCTGGTCGATCTCTCTCATCCGATGTTTCTAACTCTCTATCCCTCTCCCTTCTTCTCTGTAAAAAATCAATAAAATATATTTAAAATAAAAAATAAAAAAAGAGAAATACTTTAGCCTGGCTTGCCTGGCTCAATAGTTGAACATTGACCCATGAACCAACAGGTCGCTGGTTCGATTCCCAGTCAGAGCACATGTCCTGGTTGTGGGCTTGGTCCCCGATAGGGGGCGTGCATGAGGCAACCGATCGATGTTTCTCTCATTGATGTTTCTATCTCTCTATCCCTTTCCCTTCCTCTCTCTCTCTCTCAAATCAATACAGATATTGTTTTTAAAAGAAAAGTACTTTAGCCCTGATCGGTTTGGCTCAGTAGATAGAGCATCGGCCTGCCGACTGAAGGGTCCCAGGTTCGATTCCGGTCAAGGGCAGGTACCTTGGTTGCGGGCACATCCCCAGTAGGGAGTGTGCAGGAGGCAGCTGATCGATGTTTCTCTCTCATCGATGTTTCTAACTCTTTATCCCTCTCTCTTCCTCTCTGTAAAAAATCAATAAGATATACTTCTTAAAAAAAGAAAAGTGCTTTATACCCCATTTTCAGTTTTGTAAGCTTGTGGAGGGGAAAGGCTTTGCCCTGTTTATTGCTGTCCCATTTTTCTTTTTTTATAGATTGATTTTTAGAGAGAGACAGACATCAATTTGTTGTTCCACTTACTGATGCATTCATTGGTTGTTTCTTGTATGTGCCCTGACCGGGGATCAAACCTGCAACCTTGGCGTATTAGGATGACACTCTAACCAACTGAGCTACCCGGCCAGGGCTGTCCTATTGGTCATTGCCCAGCCCCAGGCCTGGCATATAATGGACATAATACACGTGCTGGACAAATGCCCACCGGGAAACTACTCCGAGAGGCTTTGCCCAGGAGCATGTCTGTGGAGCGCTGCTGGCAGCTGGTCCACCCGAAAGCAAGCGCTGGCCAGGTGTGTGTCATGGGTGGGGTGCTTGCAAGATTTGTAAGCTCTCCCAGTCCAACCAGAACGGCCCCTTCGACGTGTAGGAGCCATTCTGACCATTTAGCATCACCAGGGCATGTAGTGCTAAGAAGAGCTACAATGCGGAGCCCGACTGGCATGGCTCAGTGGTGGAGCATCAGCCTATGAACCAGAAGGTCACGGTTCCATTCCCGGTCAAGGGCACATGCCCTGGTTGTAGGCTTGATCCCCATTAGGGGGCGTGCAGGAGGCAGCCGATCCATGATTCTCTCTCAATGATGTTTTTCTCTCTTCTTCTCCCTTCCTTTCTGAAATCAATAAAAATATACTTAAAAAACAAACAAACCACGCGGAGTAGATAAACTCCAGCTCATGTGGAAATGGGCTTTATGTCCTCGTCAGACTTTCAAAATTGATCATGATTATATGAAGTTACTAGAGGCCCGGTGCACGAAAATTCATGCACTCGATGTGTGTGTGGGGGCGGTCCCTCAGCCCAACCTGCTTCCACTTGCAGTCTGGGAGCCTCAGGGGATGACCGACTGACAGCTTAGGCCCACTCTGCGGGAGGCGACCGGGTAGGCTGATCAGAGGATGGCACTGGCCAGTGAGCAGCTGGCCCCGCCCCTCATCGCCCCACCACAGTAGTTGGTCCCTGCCACCCCCCTGATCACCGTCCCCTCCCTCTGCCCACTGGCACGTGCCTTGGCTGGCCTGGCCCCGCCTGCTCGCTGGCCCCACCCTTTGCTGGCTGGTCATTCCTCCATTTGGTTGATTTGCATATTATGCTTTTATTATATAGGATTATTGATTGAGTGCTTACTAGAGGGCAGGCTGAGTGCATTTACAACACCATTCCCTTAATTTTCACAGCAACTACAGGAATTAGCCACTATGCTTTCCCATCGAGGAAATTGAGGCCCAGAGAAAGAGGCATGAGTTCCAGGAAACCACGTCTTGGTTTCGCTAAGCATTTGACTTTCAGCCAATCACACGCCTCTGGGCTTTCACTCCCTCCTCTGGAACAATGACAGTTGACGTTCGCTGAGTGTTTATGACTGGGCCCAGCTGAGCGCCGAGTGGAGGAACAAATAAGCAAACTGGGTTTTGGCTTTCAATGCCAGGGCTTTGCAAAGCGCTTGCCCGCCTGGAAGAAACCCAGTTGGTTTTTTTTGGGACTTGTTTTGCTTTTCCAAGACCAACATTGGGAGCCACGGGTCATACCCCATTACTCCCGGTTCCTATGTAGCAGGGGCATTTGCAGTGGCCACATCGTTTGTTCTTTCCTGCTGGGAAGAAATTGTTAAAATGCAGTTCCCTGTGTCCAACCCCGAATCCACGGGATTTGGGAAGGGCTCAAGAATCAGCGTCTCAGCCCTGACTGGTTTGGCTCAGTGGATAGAGCATCGGCCTGCGGACTGAAGGGTCCCAGGTTGGATTCCGGTCAAGGGCATGTACCTTGGTTGCGGGCACATCCCCAGTAGGGGGTGTGCAGGAGGCAGCTGATCGATGTTTCTAACTCTCTATCCCTCCCCCTTCCTCTCTGTAAAAAATAATAGCCCTAACCGGTTTGGCTCAGTGGATAGAGCGTCAGTCTGCGGACTGGAGGGTCCCAGGTTCGATTCCGGTCAAGGGCATGTACCTTGGTTGCGGGCACATCCCCAGTAGGGAGTGTGCAGGAGGCGCTGATCAATGTTCCTCTCTCTCATTGATGTTTCTAACTCTCTATCCCTCTCCCTTCCTCTCTGTAAAAAATCAACAAAATATATTTAAAAAAATAATAAGAATTCCTCTCTGTAAAAAATAAAAAAATAAATAAAAAAGACTCAGCGTCTCAGAATGGCTTCAGGTGGTCCCTAGCTGTCAGTCTTGTGGCCAACTTGGGCCGATCGGGGACAGTTGTAGCGGCCTTTTCCTTCCGATGAAACCTGCAAGTGCTTGGGCTGGGATTCACAGAACCCCGTTTTCATCTGGGGGAGCCCAGCAGAGTGAGGAAGGCAGAGGAGGGTCACAAGCTTTGTACTCTATCCTGAGTACCTGGGGGTTTCTCATTGGCAGGACGTCGTCTCTACAAACCTCCGCTCCGTGGAGCTCAGCGGGCCACGTGTAGCTGAATGTAAATTCCAAGAACACTTCAGAAACTTAAATGTATTATTTTCTGTTTCTACAAGAGAGGAGAAGCAGGCGAGACGAGACGGCCTGTGGAAATTTAAACGACCCCCCCCCCCCCAAAAAAAGGTGGCAATTAAGGAAGAATGCATGTTTGGAATATGAAGAACAGGCAGATTTGAGGTTCTCTTACCTATGAGTAGAATTTACATCCCAGAGGAAACATATACGTCTGCATTTAAAATTCTTTTTTTAAAGGTATGTTTATTGATTTTACTTGATTATTATTTTTTAATTTTCTGTTAATCCTCACCCAAGGGTATTTTTCCATTGATTTTTAGAGAGAGTGGGAAGGAGGGGGAGAGACAGAGAGAAACATCGATGTGAGAGAGACACATCAATTGGTTGCCTCCCGCATGCGCCCTGACCAGGGCCTTGACTGGGATCGAACCTGGGACCCTTCAGTCCGCAGGCTGACGCTCTATCCACTGAGCCAAACCAAAATTCTTAAATTTATAAACACTATCGTACAACCTTAGGCCAGTGGCATACAGAAGTACGGGTCGTGGACTGAAGCTGCCTTGCGTGGTGTTGCCTGGCCAAGGGGAGCTAAGTATGGAAATGGAAAGGGATGCTTAGAGACTTTTAAATAGTGTGACGTTGCCATGACGACGCCCCAGGGGGTGATTGGCAGCCGCATCTTGAACCGGGTGTGGGCCAGTATGGGCGTCCTGGACCTCATGTGGCCAGTCCCAGGACCAGGAGCTGCCTGGTAATGTTGGTTCTTCGAGGGATTCGAATGACGCTGGCCCTCCACCCCAGGGTGTTTGAGAAGTGCAGGGCATGCGACAAGCGGTGAGAGTTTGAGAGGCAGAAGAGGGAGGGGCAAGGGGGGAAGATTCGCCCCCTCACCCTCAATCCCAACAGGCCAGTGCATGTAGCAGGGGTCGGCCACCACGCCAGCTGCCGCTGTTCTGAGCCCCTCAGCTTGTCCCATAGGACTCGTCTGAACACTGGTTGTGCAGCCTGTGGGAGAGGCTCATTGGTCCACAGTAGAGCGAGGTGGTTTAAGAAGTGGTCTCAGGGTCTGGCCAGAGCTGGACTTGAAAACAGACCAGTGGTCGGCAAACCGCGGCTCGCGAGCCACACGCGGCTCTTTGGCCCCTTGAGTGTGGCTCTTCCACAAAACATCGGCTCTTCCCACAAAACACTGACTTCTGTGCATGGGCCACGAAATGTCAATCACACTACATGAGCGCCCGCACGTGGTGGACTTAGACGCTTCCAGACTGTAGCCTGTCCACTCACTTTCCTCCTGCTCCTCCTCCTCCTCCTTCTTCTTTTTTAATATATATTTTTAATTGATTTCAGAGAGGAAGGGAGAAGGAGAGAGAGAGAGACATCAATGAGGGAGAATCATTGATCAACTGCCTCCTGAATAACCCCCATTGGGGATCCAGCCTGCAACCCGGGCATGTGCCCTGACCCGGAATGGGAACCGTGATCTCCTGGTTCATAGGTCGACGCTCAACCACTGAGCCACGCTGGCCGGGCGTCACTCGCCTTCTTCATGCCTCAGAATCGAGCCAACAGGGAACAGCAGTCCCTCCTGGACAGGCTCCCGTGTGAGATGGGAGTGAGAGAACACTCCTAAGAGCCCGCACACGTCTGCCCGGGGAAAGCAGGCTTCCTTGGGTTGCTTTGTCTACGTTATTTGCAAGAGTGGATTGTATTGTGGGTCTCCAGGAAGTTGCCGGCTGCCCTCCCATTTCCGAATTCCTGTGCGTGTGTGTGTGTGTGTGTGTGTGTGTGTGTGTGCGCGCGCGCGCGCGCTGCTGGTGGGCTTGTCAGGAAACAGCCATGGGTTCCTGCTGATTCACTCAGTTCCTACAGGGCCGCCTCCCCCAGCAGCGAGGAGGCCTGCCCCCTCCTAGGAGTCCTGCCTGCTCTCCGGCTGCCCTGGGGCCAGGACACCCTCGCAGGTCGCAGGTCGCAGAGCCTGGCTTTGTTCTGGCCCCTGGGTTCCGCCTTCTTCGGGTGTCGCCCGCAGGTGCGTTTCCCTCGCACACCTGCCACCTCTGAGGATTTGGGTCTCTTCCAAGTCACGCACAGGTTGGGCCTAAGAGGTTTCGATCATCTGACCTTGGACATGATGCTGCCCCTTCAGAAGAGGGTTGGCCCACAGGGAAGCGAGATAGTTGAAGAGGTGGCCTCAGGGCTGGCTGGTTTAGCTCAGTGGATAGAGCGTCGGCCTGTGGACTGAACGGTACCGGTTCGATTCTGGTCAAAGGCACATGCCCGGGTTGCGGGCTCGGTCCCCAGTGTGGGGCGTGCAGGAGGCAGCTGATCCATGGTTCTCTTTCATCATGGATGTTTCTGATTCTCTCTCCCTCTTCTTTCCTCTCTGAAATCAATAAAAATAAAAAAGAAATGGCTTCGGTCTGGGCAGATCCGGTCTTGAATATTTGGGCACTTCCAGCCCGCGGCCCCGTCCACTCACTTTACTTCTTCGTACCTGTGACCCGCACACCCCAAGATCTCCCTGCCGGTGGAGGGGAGTCAGGATTGAGTCTTCAGACAGAAGGTTCTGGTGGGTGGAGAGCCCAGGATAGTGTTGGGAGTTGGGGGGGTCCCTGGTCTGCATCGGGCTCTGGAGTGAAGGACCAGCAGAGAAGGAAGGGTGCATGGTCAGGGGAGGGGCTGGGCTGGGAATGGCCTTGGCCGCAGTCTTGTTCCCAAGCACCCACTCTGACTTCGGGGTGTCAGTAACGAGCTGAGGCTGGCTGCTCAGACCCCTTGGCTCCCACAGAAGCGGCTTTCCTCTCTGTCGCTCGGGGCCAGGGCCATATTGTGCCGTGTGTGTGTGTGTGTGTGTGTGTGTGTGTACCCTCACGGCTTCTCCAGCGATGACAGTCCCCACATATTTCTTTTTTATTGATTTCAGAGAGGAATGGAGAGGGAGAGAGAGATAGAAACATCCATGATGAGAGAGAATCATGGATCGGCTGCCTCCTGCACGCCCTCTACTGGGATCGAGACTGCAACCCAGGCCTGTGCCCTTGGCCGGAATCGAACCTGGGACCTTTCAGTTCACAGACCGACGCTCTATCCACTGAGCCACACCGGCTAGGACTCCTCACGCATTTCATCCGAGCAGTGCTGGCTCTTGGGCTGGGAGGGAAGCCCTGTGCTTGCTCAGACCTAATGGCTGAGTCAACAACGCTGGGGACCTGTGTTTGGTCAGCAAACAGGCAGCAGCCGCAGAGCCGCCCCTGCCTTCCTGCTCTCCTTTCTAGCAAACGTCCGCTGAAAGGTCAGCCCCGACCGGCTGCTCCGCGTGCAGGGCCTGGTGCGCAATGAACATGAGGCCCCGGAGGTTGGAAAATGAGCACGAATTTCAAGATGGTGAAGGCACAGCCATGAGACCCAGGCACCCTGGCCCTGGCCGGTTTGGCTCAGTGGTTAGAGCATTGGCCTGCGGACTGAAGGGTCCTGGGTTCGATTCTTCTGGTCAAGGGCACCTGCCCGGGTTGTGGGCTCGTTCCCCAGTAGGGGGCGTGCGGGAGGCAGCCGGTCAATGATGTTTCTATCTCTCGCTCCCTCTCCCTTCTTCTCAGAAATCAATAAAAATATACTTTTTTAAAAATTGGGCTTCGTTTTGGTCGAAGAGGGACTTTACCTCCAGACCTGCTGAGTCCCCAGACCTGTCCTCCCCACCCTGTCCCACGGGCACTTCTGTCGAGGGTTGGAGTGACTTCTACGGCAGCTTCTGCTTTTGCCCCTCTCATCCCCTCTGTCTGCCTTCCCCTCCATCCTTGCTGCCCTCCCCCACCCCTCCCTCTCCATTCCTCTCTTCCTCTCGCCATTGCGTTTATGGGAGGAAAACCCTTTCTGTGTTTGCTGTGTGACGTTTCTCAGCCGTCCATTTGGTCCCTTTTGAGTTTCACGTCACTCCTTGGATACCGAGGTCGCTCCCTGGAGTGGCTGGAGCTGCCGCCTTCCCCCACCGAGGGACGAGGGACAGCCCTTGGGCAGCCTCTGGCCCCGTCCAGATGGTCTCTGCCCATCGGGAGCCTGGATGAATCTCATTGTGAGCGTTCGTCACTCCCACCTCCTCCCCACATTCAGCTGTCAGCCCCACTGGCCTCCATGGAAAGAAATCCGGCTTCATTCTTCCTGTGACACCCCCTGAGCCCTGGTGACAGGCCTGGCTGTCGTTCCCAAGACGGTGGCTTCTGTAAAGGCCTGGGCTGGAGCTCGGGGGGTGTAGGGTTAACCAGATAAGCTCAGGGGGGTACTGTCCTGTCTTCCCTCACCCTCTTCACACTGTCACCAGAGGATTTTCACAGCAGCCAAGGGATCCTGATGCTTCCCACCCCTCCCACGCCCACGCCCACCCCCCACCCACCGCCTTGCCTAAAGCCCTACTCTGGTTTCCTGCTGCCTGAGAATGGGACCCAGGCGCTGGGTGTGGCCTTCAAGGCCCCGCCCTCCTGGGGAGAGACTGGCGTGGCCTTGCTGAAAAGACACTTGAGCCTGGCCGGTGTGGCTCAGTGGTTGCGTGTCGACCTATGAACATGGAGGTCACGGTTTGATTCCTGGTCAGGGCACATGTCTGGGTTGTGGGCTGGATCCCCAGTAGCGGGCGTGCAGGAGGCAGCTGATCAATGATTCTTTCTCATCCTTGATGTTTCTCTCTCTCTCCCTCTCCCTTCCTCTCTGAAATCAATAAAATTATTTTAAAAAAGAAAAGACCCTTGAGCCCAACCTTGAAGAAGGCAAGAGGTTTGGAAGGTGGAGAGAAGGCGAGGGGAGCGTGACGAGGAAGGGATGGCCCCGAGGACAGCTGGGGGGTGGACGTCAGGAATGGCTGGTGGGGGGGAGGGACAGCAGGACCCGGGAGCGTCCGGCTCTGCTAGGAGGACCCAGCTCCTGGGAGATGGTACTCAGCCCTGATGCACCTTCCCATCACCCCAGGGGGCTTTTAAAAATTGAAAGTCTCTGGGGGTGAGCCTGTCATGGGTGTTTACACCTGTTCCCCCAGGGCCACCTGATGGGGGGTCCCCTGTGGCAGAAAACCAGCTGTTGGTCCTTTTCCGACTCTTCTCTGTTGATGGGCTGCTGTCTTGCTGGGTCAGCGCCAAGCCCCTGGCCCAGATGAACTAGGTGAGCACGAAGCAGAGATAGAATCCCCGGAGAGGGAGCTGGATGGGACCCTCTCAAAAGAGGAAACTGGCCCAGCCGGTGTGGGTCAGTGGATAGAGCGTCGACCTGTGGCCCAAAGGGCCCCAGGTTCGATTCCGGTCAAGGGCACGTACCTTGGTTGCAGGCTCCTCCCTGTTTCGGGCCCTGGTTGGGGCTCGTGCAGGAGGCAACCAATCGATGTGTTTCTCTCACATCCATGTTTCTCTCTGTCTTTCCCTCTCTCTTCCACTCTCTCTAAAAATCAATGGAAAAATATTCTCGGGTGAGGATTAACAATAAATAAAAAAATAAATTTATCCAATGTGGCCCTAACCGATTTGGCTCAGTGCATAGAGCGTCAGCCTGCGGACTGAAGGGTCCCAGGTTCGATTCCGGTCAAGGGCATGTGCCTGGGTTGCGGGCACATCCCCAGTAGGGAGTGTGCAGGAGGCAGCTGATCGATGTTTTTCTCTCATCGATGTTTCTAACTCTCTATCCCTCTCCTTTCCTCTCTGTAAAAAAATCAATAAAATATATTTAATAAAATAAAAAAATAAATCTATCAATGTGAATGAATAGACTAATTATTTAAAAAAAAATAAAAGAGGAAACCGAGGCCCGATCTCCAAGGAGCGCCTCGCTTCTCCTATTGGGCAGGTTGCTGACAAACCAAAGATTGGCCCACCAAATGCAAAAACCAGTCACAACCGGCCTGCATCGTCGATCTCCTCATAACTTGTTATTTTGAAAATGTCAAGTGTAGCCCTGGCCACAGTGGTTCAGTTGGTTGGAGCTTCATCCTGTGATTCCTGGTCAAAGGTACATGCCCAGGTTGCGGGTTCAACCCCCACTGAGGGCAGCCGATCGATGTTCCTCTCTCTCTCTCTTTCCCTTCTATCTCTAGAATCAATTTTTTTAAAAATATATTTTATTGATTTTTTGCAGAGAGGAAGGGAGAGGGATAGAGAGTCAGAAACATCGGTTGAGAGAGAAACATGGATCAGCTGCCTCCGGCACACCTCCTACTGGGGATGTGCCCACAACCAGCGTACATGCCGTTGACCGGAATCGAACCTGGGACCCTTCAGTCCGCAGGCTGACGCTCTATCCACTGAGCCAAACTGGTTCGGCTAGAATCAATTTTTTAAGAAAGGCAAAGAAAACGTCAAGCCTTGCCCTAACCGGTTTGGTTCAGTGGATAGAGCGTCAGCCTGCGGACTGAAGGGTCCCAGGTTCGATTCCGGTCAAGGGCATGTACCTGGGTTGCGGGCACATCCCCAGTGGGGAGTGTGCAGGAGGCAGCTGATCGATGTTTCTCTCTCATCGATGTTTCTAACTCTCTATCCCTCTCCTTTCCTCTCTGTAAAAAAAAAATCAATAAAATATATATATATTTTAAAGACAAACAAACAAAAAAAAGTCACGCCTAGAACCTTCACCTACATTGTACAGCTGGTACCATTTTGCAGCATTTTGCTTGATCTCGCTCTTTCCAATGTTTTGGCTGAATCATTTGCAAGTGAGTTGGGGGCAGCATCATGGCTCACCCCTAAATACTTGGGCAAAGACTTTCCCCTACGGAGCTGTAATACTATCATCACGCCTAGAATATCACCATAATTTAATAATCCCCTCTAAGGCAAACATGGTCCTATTCAAATCTCCCCCGTCCCCTTCCAAAAATGCTTTCCAGGCTCTTTGCCTGATGCAAAAAGGCCCATGCATTTGCATCTGGCTGTTGTGTTTCTTTAGCTTCTGATCTAGAACAGCCCCCCTGCTGTGTGTGCTCTGTGTGTGTGTGTGTGTGTGTGTGTGTGTGTGTCAATGGCTTTGAAGGGTCCAGCTGGCCAGCTGTCTTCTAGAATGGACTCTGGCTTTGTCTGAGTGCCTTCAAGTTTGCATAGTTGTGAGACTCCCTGGTAATTGCTTCATTGTGTTTAAAAACGTCCAAGGTAGAAGGTACGGTAACCATATATATATATTTTTTTTAATTGATTTGTGACAGGAAGGGAGAAGGAGAGAGAGAGAGAAACATCAATGATGAGAGAGAATTATTGATTGGCTGCCTCTTGCTCAAGCCTGCAACCCGGGCATATGGCCTGACCCAGAATCAAACCATGACCTCCTTGGTTTATAGGTCGACACTTAACCACTGAGCCATGCCAGCCGGGCCTGGTAACATTCTATTTATAAAAGTTTCAGCACACCAAATATTTCACGTGATCTGCAGCCAGCCTAGCCTGCTTGGGTAGGGGTACTCTGTTAGGTGGATGGGGTTCTGAGAGGCTGAACCTGTGCCCAGGGCCATGGCATTCATATATATATTCTTTATTGATTTCAGAGAGGAAGGGAGAGAGAGATAGAAACATCAATGATGAGAGAGAATCATGGATCAGCTGCCTCCTGCACGCCCCACACTGGGGATCGAGCTTGCAACCCAGGCATCTGCCCTGACCGGGAATTGAACCGTTCATAGATCGATGCTCAACCACGGAGCCAGGCTGGCCAGGCGGGTCCGTGGCATTAGAAGCGGCTCAGAGCCCGGCCCTTCTGACCCTCCATGGGGCTCCCGGCAGCCACCGCGCTGCAGCGGCAGCTGGGAGATGGGGCAGAATGGATGCCTTTGCCGTGCTTGCACTGGGTCGGGCTCAGTTACAGGGTGGTGTCCCCGAACCTCAGCCCTGGACCCGCCCCCGTGGCCCCGCGTCCCCGATGCCGGACTGGGAACGTGGGATGTTCTCGGATGTGACCTAACCTGTCCTGATGACTCCGCGCCCGGGTTCTGGGTTTAGTCACTGAACCGTGGACTGAGGTGTTGGCGTGGCTGGCCCCACCCCGAAGGCTCCCAGGCCGCCCCTGGGTCATTTTTCATCCTGCACCCTGGCTGTCAGCTGTCACCGCCTCCAGCGCGCTCCCACCTCCCTCTGCCTCCTTTGAATTTGCATCTCGCATCTGCTGTGGGCTGCGGAGAAGCAAGCTTGTCTGAACTGAGGCTGGAGGCTCAGAGCAAGGGGCTCTGTCCCTGAGGGGAGAGTGAGGGTGACACCAGGCCCCTGCTGCACAAGTGGGGTGTGGCTTTGACATTTTCCAAGTTCAGAATTCCTAGAAGGAAATCTTTTTTTTCCTTAATCCTCACCCGAGGATTTCTTCCTTCCTTCCTTCCTTCCTTCCTTCCTTCCTTCCTTCCTTCCTTCCTTCCTTCCTTTCTTTTTAAATATAGTTATTTATTGATTTCAGAGAGGAGGGAGAGGGAGAGGGAGAGAGAGATAGAAACATCAATAATGAGAGAGAATCATTGATCGGCTGCCTCCTGCACACCCCCTACTGGGGATGGACCCTGCAACCCGAGCATGTGCCCTTGGCCGGAATCGAACCTGGGACCCTTCGGTCTGCAGGCCGACACTCTATCCACAGAGCCAAACCAGCTAGGGCCCATTGATTTTTAGAGAGAGGGGAAAGACAGAGAGAAACATCAATGAGAGAGAAACACATCGATTGGTTGCCTCCTGCACTCGCCCTGACCAAGGCCCGGGCCGGGGAGGAGCCTGCAATCATGGTACATGCCCTTGACCAGAATCAAACCCAGGACCCTTCGGTCTGCAGGCCGACGCTCTTATCCAGTGAACCAAACCAGCCAGGGCTAGAAAGAATCTTAACGCCCAGCAGAAGTGGCCGTGGGAACGCACGCGTGTGCGTGTGAGTGCAGAGCTCAAGGGCACTCTGAGGGCCATGACCACCATGGGGAGTGGCCCTGCAGGCTGGGCTGGGGGCTGGGCAGGGGGAGGGGTCCCTGGGCTCAGGCCAGTGCACTCCCACCACCACCCTCCCTGTGCAAAGATCAGGCTGGATTAATAGCCCCCCACCCCCCTGAACCGTGGACTGAGGTGTTGGCGTGGCTGGCCCCACCCCGAAGGCTCCCAGGCTTGCTGAGGGCCGGGGCCCTTGCTGGAAGCTCTGGGCATCTCTCATCCCTGGTCTCCCGGGGAAAGGTCCCTAGTGCTTCCGATTTCGGTGTTGAAGCCACGTGCCGAGATTCTGCAGGCTTCTCCCCAAGGTACGTTCCCACCGTTCTGTGCCCTGTCATTGTGGTCCCTGGGCAGGTCTGTTCTTTCCCTGGGGAATTTCTGTTCTCATAAAGGGATACGTGTGGCGCCCTTGCTCTGGCTCGGCCGAGCGCTCCATGGGGTCAGAGCCACCCGAGCCTGACTTGCCGTGACCCCTGTGCCAAGCCCTTTTTGCTTATTTGCTTTTGGTGTTGTTGTTGTTGTTATTTTATCAAAGTATTCCATAGGTATCTCTTCTTTACCTCAAATAGTACTGGAGGGCTGCCCGGCTGGCGTAGCTCAGTGGTTGATTGTCCACCTATGAACCAGGAGGTCACGGTTCGATTCCCAGTCGGGGCACATGCCAGGGCTGTGGGCTTGATCCCCAGTGTGGAGCGTGCAGGAGGCAGCGGATCCATGATTCTCTCTCTTCATTGATGTTTCTCTCTCTCTCTCCTTCTCCCACCCTCTCTGAAATCAATAAAATGTTTAAAAAAAATAAATACTGCCCTGGCCGGTTTGGCTCAGTGGATAGAGCGTCGGCCTGTGGACTCAAGGGTCCCAGGTTCGATTCCGGTCAAGGGCACGTACCTTGGTGGTGGGCACATCCCCAGTAGGGGGTGTGCAGGAGGCAGCTGATCGATGTTTCTCTCTCATCGATGTTTCTTTTTTTTTTTAAATATACCTTATTGATTTTCCACAGAGAGGAAGGGAGAGGTATAGAGAGCCAGAAACATCGATGAGAGAGAAACACCAACCAGCTGCCTCCTGCACACCCCCCACCGGGGATGTGCCCGCAACCCAGGCACACACCCCCGACCGGAACCGAACCTGGGACCCCCCAGTCCGCAGGCCGACGCTCTATCCACTGAGCCAAACCGGTTTCGGCTCATCGATGTTTCTAACTCTCTAGCCCTCTCCCTTCTTCCTCTCTGTAAAAAATCAATAAAATATATTTTAAAAAAACAAACAAAATAAAATAAATACTGGAGGAATTGTCAGGGTAGAGAAGCAGGCCACGCCCACCTCAATTCCCCCCCACCCCCCACACACACAGACACACACACTCCTGCCCGCCAGATTTTTAGCTCCTTTTGTCTGTCATTCGCCTCCATCCATACACTGAAAGACAATGTTTAACCTATTACTCCTCCATCTACCAAGTTTTGGATGCTATCTATTGCCTCCATCTTCCGGCCTTTCCTGCTAATATTGTTCGATCACGACATGGTAAATCCATGCTATAAATACTGTTCGCTGCTGAGCCAAGCACTGAACTGTTACTTCTTTAAAAAGAGTTCATTATGGTTTGGTTCTCACTGGCTTAGTGTCTATCTCTGATTCTTCCCAACACAACTAAAGATCAAGATAAGATCTATTGCTCTAACCAGTTTGGTTCAGTGGATAGAGCCTCAGCCTGCCGACTGAAGGGTTCCGGGTTCGATTCCGGTCAAGGGCCCAGGTTTCAGGCTCGATCCTCAATGGAGACATGCAGGAGGCAGCCGATCAATGATTCTCTCACCGGTGATGTTTCTATCTCTCTCCCTCTCCCTTCCTCTCTGAAACCAATAAAAATATATTAAAAAAGAAAAAAGATCTATCTGATATTTTATCTATCAGTTCATTGATCGATTCCTTTTTATTTTTTTTAATTTATTATTTTTTAAAAATATATATATATATATATTTTTTTTAAATATATTTTATTGATTTTTTACAGAGAGGAAGGGAGAGAGATAGAGAGTCAGAAACATCGATGAGAGAGAAACATCGATCAGCTGCCTCCTGCACACTCCCCACTGGGGATGCGCCCGCAACCCAGGTACATGCCCTTGACCGGAATCGAACCCGGGACCCCTCAGTCCGCAGGCCGACGCTCTATCCACTGAGCCAAACCGGTTTCGGCTAAAAATATATTTTTATTGGTTTCAGCAAGGAAGGGAGAGGGCGAGAGAGATAGAAACATCAGTGATGAGAGAGAATCATTGATCAACTGACTCCTGCACACCCCACACTGGGGATCCAGCCTGCAACCTGGGCATGTACCCTTGACTGGAATTGAACCCGGGACCCTTCAGTCTGCAGGCCAACGCTCTATCCACTGAGCCAAACCGGCTAGGGCTTGAGTATTTATGTTATTGGTGAGGCTTCTGGCCAACAGTCGGCAATTAGAAGTCACATTTTGGGAGAATCAAAAGTTATATGTGGATTTTTTACTGCATGGGGGGGTTGGTGCCTCTAATCTAGCGGTTCTCAACCTGTGGGTCGCGACCCCTTTGGCGGTCAAACGCCCCTTTCACAGGGGTCGCCTAAGACCATCCTGCATATCAGATATTTACATGATGATTCATCACAGTAGCAACATGACAGTTATGAAGTAGCCACAAAAATAATTTTATGGTTGGGTCACAACATGAGGAACTGTATTTTAAAGGGCCAGACGGTTGAGAACGACTGCAATCCCTGTGTTGCTCAGGGTCAACTGTATTAAAATAACGCATGTGCCTCCTCCGAAAGGCTTCACTGACCCCCCACGGCCCCTCCTCTGGGCCCCCAGCCCCCTGTCCTCGCCCGCACACAGCCCTGAGCGCACTAAATTGTCACCCTTGTTTGCTTGCCTGTCGCTCCCACCACACCGAGAGCTCACGAGTGCAGAGCTGGGCTTGCCTCGCGCCTAGGAATGCGCGTAGCCGGAGCTCAGTGAATATTTGCTGGCATTTGCATGTGTTGGATTGAAATGCAGGAGCGCTGTGCTCCCGGCGGCTCAGGGACATTTTGCATGTTCCATGTGTCCCCCCTCTTGGCCTCCGTGTTGGGTTTGGAGGCCCTTTTGGGCCTGTTCCAACTTAATAACAAGCCTTTCTCAGAGTCGGCAAAGGCGGCGTTTTCTTTCCAGGATCTGTGATGCCCCCTGCACCCTCCACTAGAGCATCTCAGGGCTTTGGACTGGTCCTCGTCACTGTGTGTGTGTGTGTGTGTGTGTGTGTGTGTGTGTGTGTGTTTCAGAGAGGAAGGGAGAGGGAAAGAGAGAGATAGAAACATCTGGGGATTGGACCCGCAACCCGGGCATGTGCCCTTGACCAGAATCGAACCCGGGACCCTTCAGTCCGCAGGCCGACGCTCTATCCACTGGGCCACTCCGGCCAGGGCTCCTTATCACTTTAGAATCCCAGCCCAGACTGCTGAGCTCGGCGCAGACTGATTGCTCCATAGATGAGTGAGGCTGAGGCTCGCTCAGTCAATCAATCATCTATTCAATCATCAATCAATAAGCCTGTCAGCCTCTCTCCATGCCGCCTCTCTGGTCCTGGGCGCTTCTCATTGCCCAGCGCTTGGATGATCAGAAGGAAGAAGGAACCTCTGCGGAAAGGTGACCCCATGTCAGTCCTCATCTCGACTGAGTATTGAAAGGCAGGAGGAGCAAGAGAAGGAAAGACAAAGGGACCCTAGCTGGTGTGGCTCAGTGGATAGAGCACCGGCCTGGGGACTGAAGGGTCCCAGGTTCGATTCTGGTCAAGGGCACATGCCCGGATTACGGGCTTGATACCCAGTAGGGGGCGTGCAGGAGGCAGCCGGTCAATGACTCTCTCTCATCATTGATGTTTCTCTCTCTCTCTCTCTCCCTCCCTCCCTCCTTTCCTCCCTCTCCCTTCCTCTCTGAAATCAATAAAAATATATTTTAAAAAATAAGTAAGTCAAAGGGGGGCAGGGATGTGTTCCCCTGGGATCTCGGGACGTCTTGGGAGCCATTCAGTCACCAGACCAAGGGCCATGTGTAGGCAGGGCTGTCCTGTGCTCCGGCCCCAGCACCCGGGGGTACCCAGTGGTGACTGATGTCTGAAGGAGGCGGGGTGAGGAGGATGGGAGTCCACAGCCAGGCCTGTTCTCAAACAGGGACTTGGGGTTTCTCTGGGAAACCATGGGTCTCAACTCACTCAGGAAAATCTGGGATGGCAACAAGCCTCAGTGCCCACATGAAAAGGACCAGCCCAGCCTGTCACCCTCCTGGACCGAGGGCCTGGCCGGAGCCGGCAGCCGGCTTCCTAGGAGCAGTCGCTGGAGAGGGCAGCCCGTCCCAGGCCCGTGCCATCCATTCCACGTGTACCCAGTGCCCCCTGCACGGGCCCTGCAGCCGGAGGGCTCAGTGGACAGGGCCCAGGCCGCCTGCGGCCAGAACAGCTGCTGTGCATAGGCCCCAGGGACCAGGCCTTACCCACGGCGTCCCCACCGGGGCTCACCCAGGGCCCGAGGGGGCTGGGGGGCGGGGGAGGAGGCCAGGGCAGAGCTGATGGCCGCCAGCCCGTGCCCCCTGCCCCCCGGGAGGGAGCCCTCCTCCTGTGGGTTTCAGGGGGAGCCTTGGGAGCAGCTCTTTGATGCTTCTCCCTTGGAACCGAATTTCTTTTCTGTACTTTTCGGAATTAACTTGCGGTTCTCAGCCTGCCCCTCCCTCCCTCTCCCGGGAAAGGAGAGAAGGAGAAAAGGAGAAAGGGTGTGCATTGTCGCATTGATTGGCACCTCCTGTGAATGGGGGGTCCCTGCCCTGGCTGCTCCCTTTCAAGTCCTTCTCCCCCCCGCCCCCCGCGTCCCCCGAGCGCTCATTCTCCCAGCTCTTGTCTTCCTCTCCCTTTGTATCTGTGCTTTCTGCCCCTTCCCTCTCCTGCCTTTCATTCCCCGCCCTCACCCTCTCCCTCGGGGACACTCCTGTCCTCTCCCCCCCTTTTCTTCTTCTTCTATTCAGTTCCTTTTTTTCTCTTCTTCTTCTTGCCTCTTTTTTTTCCCTCTCCACTTCTTTTTTCTTTTCCGTTTTGAATAGCGCTTCTGTTTTCAAGGGCCTGGGCGAGTGGAGAAGTTGGTTTGTTTGAGGAAGGGAGAAGTGAATGTTTGCATTTTTCTCCGTTGCTCCCAATGTGCTAAGAAGAAAAAAAATCACCACGCGGGATGCTGGTTTTCTTTGGGCTCCTCGTTGTCAAGAAAGGAGGGAACGGCCTGGCTGGTGTGGCTCAGTGGTTGAGCGTCGAGCTATGAACCAGGAGGTCACGGTTCGGTTCCTGGGCAGGGCACATGCCTGGGTTGTGGGCTCCATCCCCATGGTGGGGTGTGTGCAGGAGGCAGCCGATCAGTGATTCTCTCTCATCAATGATGTTTCTATCTCTCTCTCCCTCTCCCTCCCTCTCTGAAGTCAATAAAAATATATTTAAAAACAACAGGAAGCACTATATATATATATATATATATATATATATATGGGCCTGTTCATCCCTGATTGGGTGGCTCTCGCAGAGAAATCCCGAAAGGGTCACCAGGACAGCTGGTGAGAGGCCTGGGCCGCCGCCCGCAGGATCCAGGCGTTTCTGCCTGGGCTCAGGGTGGCCTTGGTGTGAGGGCGAGGATCAGAAGGGGATGCGAGTCCCCCAAACCTCCCTCCCTTCAGGCCCCCTCCCTTCAGGCCGTGGGAACATTGCACAGAGACTGAGCTCCAGGAAGAAAGCCGGGTTCACAGGCAGCACTGGGCTGGTCCGCTCGGCCCCTGCGGTGGGGGTGACGGGGAGGTGGGGGTGACGGCCCCACACTGGCTGGACCTGAGTCCCAGGACGAGGCTGGAGCACTGGCTCAGCAAGAGAGAGGAAGCAGGAGTGTCCATGGCTCCAAGGAGGCCGGCCCGGCTTGGAGCTCAGACGGGTGGTGATTGATGGAAGGTTTGGCATCTAGGAAATGTCAGAGCCTGGGCAGCGCCGTGGGTCTGGCAACATCTGTACAGGGGTGAGCAGAAGCCCCGGGAAGAGAGAGGGTTGCTTCGAGGGACCCCCCCACAGGACAAGAAAACAGGCCAAGTCCCTACCCCCGCATCCTCCTTCCCCAGGCCTATGAGATGAAGGAGGCAGAGGAGGGGCGGGGAGAAGGCAGCTGGGAGCCGGGAGCTGAGGGAGGGGGCAGGGCTACTGCCAGGTCAGGGAGGGGGCAGGGATGTGAGCCTCTGTGACCTTCAGAGAGGACAGTGGAGCTCAGGGGGGGGGGGGTGCGGGGGGGGTAGGGAGCAGGGGTCGAGGAGGCAATGGACAGGGCACTGGACCCCCTGTTCAGGGCGATGGACAGAAGGCAAGAAATTTGGCAGTGCCGGGGCTGCCCCGGGGGCGGGAGCGGAACAGAGCAGGGCAGGCCCGGGAGAGGGGTCCCGTTCTGGGGCCCCATTTCCTCTCTGGCGGGGAGGAGAGGGACCTTACTTAGGCTGTGGATCTGGAAGACCCTTCGCACCTCCTCCTAGCACAGGACCAAGGGCAGGTCTGCACCGCCAGGCCCCGGCCCAGAATTGCCCAGGGAGGGCCAGGGCACCTGCGAGGACCCAGGGGTCTCTGGGAAGGAGCACTGGGGGGTGAGTGGCCTGGGTGATTGGAGACAGGGCCCCAGGCCTGGCTGGCTGGGCTGGCAGGAGCCTCCAGGGGCAAGCCCTGCCATAGTAGCGTCCAGGTGTGAATTGAGTGTGTCCTTAGCAGGTGTGGAATTTGTCCTTAGCGGGTACCTACAGCCCAGCACACAGCCCAGTACAGAGGGGTGGGAGCCCCATGCGAAGGTGGGGCGCATACCCTGCCCCTCAGAGCACAGGGCATGGAGGGTGGGGGACGATACAACCCCCCAAGGAAAAGTGGGCAGGTCCCAGGCTTGGAAGGTGGCACAAGCTCAGAAGGGCCCATGACCGAGCGAGACACAACAGGCAGACGGTGTGCACACTCACAGGTGGAGCCTGGGGACGGGGGGCGGGGGACTGTCAAGGAAGTGGATCTGAAGCCCCATGGAGAGCGGTGTAGACGGGGACACCTGTTGAGCACCTACTGGGTGCCAGTTTGGAGGATAGCACGCTCCTCAGAGGACAGCCGGGGGCTCCAAAGGGCTGGGAAGGGGCTGCGCGCTCCCTCTGGTCTGGGTGCCTGAGACAGGTGAGCTGTGGGTAAAGGCAGCAGGCTGTGTGCTTGGCTATCGGAGGATTCGTTCTCCAGGGACGGAATGGAGGCGCTGGGAGCAGGTGCCGCCTGGCAGAGCCCTCCTGGGCCAGGTGGGAAGGCCACAGGCTCTCCCGGCCCCACCTGCTTCTGGGGCACCTGCTCCTCGCAGACCTGGGCCTGGCTGCCCGGCAGGTTTTTCCGGTTTGGGCAAGAACACCTCTTTACACCCCATTAGGTCACCCACAGCCACCCTGGCCCGAGATGAAAGGGAGGCCCCTCCCTTAGGGCGGCTCCTTCCTGGATGGGGAACCTGGTCCGCCTTTGGGAACAGGCTTTGGAGGCGGGTGTGTCTTTGGGGTCCTGGGCGGCAGAGGAACCGGGGTCAGTCCCCCTTCGAGAAAGGGCATCCCCGGATCGTGGCTCCTCCAGTAACGAGCTGTGCGGCCCCGGGCACGTTGCTGAATGCTGCCAGGTTGTGCTGTGAGCACTTGGCATAGTTCCGCGTGTAAGGCTCTCGCCAGCCGCACTTGGCGCCGCCCGCACGGGGTGAGGAGAAAGTCTCGCTGTCTCGAAGCAGCAGAGGCAGGATTCGAACTGCGGGCCTTCGGATTCCAGCGTCCAGGCCCTAAACCAGTGTTCTCATCCTGTTTCTTTCTCTTTTTAATTTATTTTATTAAAAAATATATATTTTTACTGATTTCAGAGAGGAAGGGAGAGGGAGAGAGAGATGGAAATATCAATGATGAGAGAGGATCATTGACCAGCGGCCCCCTGCACGCCGCCTATTGGGGATCAAGCCTACAAACCTGGGCAGGTGCCCTGACCGGGAATCGAACCATGACCTCTTGGTTCCTAGGTTGATGCTCAACCACTGAGCCACGCTGGCCGGGCTCATCCTGTTTCTTAAATTATTATTTGTAATCCTTGCAGACCAATATTTTATCAACCCTGGCCAGACGCAGGTAGAGTTGACACCGGCTGGCACTGTCTTTGGATTTGGCGATCTGTGGGTCGGGAATGAGTACCACCCGCTGGGTGGCATCGTGAGGGGAAGGGCTTTGTAAGCTGTAGACGCAGCGGTTCTCAACCTGTGGGTCGCGACCCCTTTGGCGGTCAAACGCCCCTTTCACAGGGTCGCCTAAGACCATCCTGCATATCAGATATTGACATGACGATTCATAACAGTAGCAACATCACAGTGATGAAGTAGCCACGAAAATAATGTTATGGTTGGGTCACAACATGAGGAACTGTATTTAAAGCGCCAGAAGGTTGAGAACCACTGTGTAGCTGTGCCTGGGTGAGCGGGCGCTCATTTCCCTGCCAGGCCTGTCTCTCTGAGTCCCAGAGAGACTTGTGTTTCATCCTGCGCTTTGGCACCCAGATGCGGGCCCTGGGTGCTCCTGGGCCAGGGCGCTGCCCGCCAGCCCTTGCTGCCACCCAGGTGTGGGTACAGAGCTCCTACCCCTCACGTGGGTCCCGTTCCTCCACTCACTGTCTGAGAGTATGGTCTGTAGGTGACTGAGAAATGCATCGCCGAATCGCTCCTGCTTGTGGCTGATTGCAGCACGTGTGTGTGTGTGTGTGTGTGTGTGTGTATGCGTGTGATGTCTATGTGTGGGTGTGTGTATTATGTGTGTGTGTGATCTGTGTGTATGTCTATGTGTGTGTTATGTGTGTGATGTCTCTGTGTGTGATGTGTGTGATGTCTGTGTGTGTCTATGTGTGTGTGATGTGTGTGAGGTGTCTGTGATGTGTGTGTGTATGTCTGTGTATGTGTGATGTCTATATGTGTGTGTGTGATGTCTGTCTGTGTGTGTGTGTGATCTCTCTGTGTGTGTACGATGTCTAGGTGTCTGTGTGTGTCTCTGTGTGTGTGTTATGTGTGTGTGATGTGTGTGTGTATGTGCGCTGTCAGCCCAAACGTCGCACCAGCTGTCCGTCCCCCAGGAGATCCAGGGAGGCCTTCCGTGAGTGAGAGGCATTGTCGACGCCTCTCCTGGCGTCAGGCCGCAGCGCGGCGGGTGTGTGGGTGACTGCAAAATAAATGTTGATCGCCACGGCGGCAGCATCGGGAGGCGGCGGCTGCCAGGCGCTCGGCTGGGATGGATTCGCGCCGGCTGGGCTGCCGAGAGGGGCGAGGGCTCTGTGCCCAGGCCACACTCCTCACTGGCTGTCCCGGCACCTCCTCTGCCCGCTGCCGTCCTGGGTTCCCGCCTCCCTCCTGTGTCCCCAACCGGGGCAGGCCTCATCATCTCCCCCTGCATGGGGTGGGGCGGGGGTCCTAGCCAGGCTCTCCTATTGCTCGGCCCCCCCCGTCCCCTCCCCCCGACCTTGGTATACTGAACACCACGGATCACGCCCCCTGGGCTCATGGGCTCAGTTAAACCTCCCAGCAACTCTGGGAAGTGGGAACCATGGTCCCTGACCGCAGATGGGTAAACTGAGGCACACACAGAGCAACGTGCGGGGGTGGGGCCGATGGACAGCCCACGCGCTGAGCCTCTGTGGGCTCCCAGGTGCCCCTTGTCCTCCTGCGCTACCCACGTGCTTGGTGCTGATTTCCCGTTTGGTACTTTGCGCTGCTGTTCCGTGGTTCTCAGTCTTATCTCTAATCAGACTGTGAGGTCCCTGCGCGTGGGGGGCTTGGCGTCCCACCAGCAGCCGGCACCAGCCTGGCCCATGGAGTGGGTGGTGATGGGAATAATAATAATAGTAATAATAATAACAACTCCCACCCTAGCCGGTTTTGCTCAGTGGATAGAGCGTCAGCCTGTGGACCAATGGATCCCGGGTTCGATTCCGGTCAAGGGCATGTACCTTGGTTACAGGCTCCTCCCTGGCCCGGGCCCTCGGGGCTCCTGCAGGAGGCAACCCCGTCAATGTGTTTCTCTCTGTCTTTCCCTCTCTCTTGCAGTCTCCCTAAAAACCAATGGAAAAATGTCCTGGGGTGAGGATTAACCAAAAAAATAAAATAAAAATAATAATAACAACTCCCAGTAACAGAGTCCTTACTAGGCACCACCCTTTAAAATATATATATATACATATATATACACATATACTTATTGATTTCAGAGAGGAAGGGAGAGGGAGAAGAAACATCAATGATGAGAGAGAATCATGGATCGGCTGCCTCCTGCACGCCCCCTACTGGGGATCGAGCCCACAACCCAGGCATGTGCCCTTGACCAGGAATTGAACCATGACCTCCTGGTTCATAGGTCATCACTCAACCACTGAGCCACACCAGCCGGGCCAGCCTTGATTTCCCCCCATATCTCCTTTATATGAAAAGCCAAGCATTTAAGTTAGACCCAAGAACTCCACCAGTTCCCTGGTATGTCTGTGGCCTCGGGCAGGTCTCAGCGTCTCTGTGCCTCGGTTTCCCTGCCTGCTCTGGAAAGCAGGTTTTGTTTTCAGTGTCCCGTGCCTTTATATTCGTGGCCTCGTCGGACACAAGCCGGGCCTGCAGGCTGAGCGGAATTCGTGGCGGATCCTTTTCATCCCACTTCCCCTGGCTCACAGACAAGGACACCAAGTCCTGGGGAGGTTGAGGGATTTGCCTAAGGCCGTTCAGGTCAAAGTGGCAGAGGGGGGCTTGAATGGGGGGCTGTCCTTCCCCACTCCCCTTCCCCTCCTCTACCTCCCGTCTCTACCTCCTGGGGTCCTGCTCCTGGGGTCCCTGAGGTGCTAAGCCAGCCTGTTAGGGGAGAAGCAGAGCTATTGAGTCATTGGTGCCTCTGGGCCGCGCTGTGTCCTGGGAGCAGGCCTTGCACGTTGCATCTGACCGGCAGGTGGGAGCAGCTCTGGGGGTCCTTGGGCCCCAGGACTTCAGGGTAGACATGGGCGCTTCCTTTATCAGAGGCAATTCAGGGTCACGGTAAAGAGGGAATTATTATTATTTTTTTTAATCCTCACCCGAGGATATTTTTCCATTGATTTTTAGAGAGTGGAAGAGAGAGAAAAAGACAGAGAGAAACATCGATGTGAGAGAAACACGTTGATTGGTTGCCTCCTGCATGCGCCCGACCAGGACCCAGGTCAGGGAAGGAGCCTGCAACTGAGGTATATGCCCTTAACCGGAATCGAACCCGGGACCCTTCAGCTCTATCCACTGAGCTAAACCGGCCAGGGCGAGAGTGAGTTTTGAAGAATGGATGGGTCTCACCATCCTGATTGGAGTGAGAGGCGCTGGGCACACAGAGCAGCTGCTGTGTTTCATTCCACCAGGCGGGTGGGGCCTGGAGGGCCATGGTGGGTGGGTGGGTGGATGGGTGGCCCCTGGACTGTGTGAATTCTTGCTGGAGCCTCACTGAGGGGGGAGTCCGGGCCCGGCTCACCCACCGTCGAGGTCCTGCCCTGGCTTCATCCTGAGGGGTCTCCAGCTGGGGGTCCTCCGCCCCCCAGGGCGCCCCCTCCCAGTGAGCCCTGCCCCTGGAAGTGAGATCAATAGAGGGCCTGCTAGTGGCAGGCAGGGGGTCCATTCTGGGAGATGCCCCGAGAGAAAGAAGGCTGGGACTGAACTGTAGAAACAGGGTTGCTAAAATGGGGTTTCTTTTCCCTCCTTCCTTCCTTTCTTTTTTTTTTTCTTAAGCAAAAGATAAATAAATGTCGCCCCAAGATGACAAGAGAACATTGAAGGAGATAAAAAAGAGAGTAAAAGGAAGCGAGAGACCAGCAGCAAAGGACAGAGGGGGCCTGGGACTGTACACTGTGATGAGGGAAGAGATGAAAGAGGGAAAAGATGGGGACGCAGGACCGAGCAGCAGAGTGGAGGATGGGGTTGCCACGGAAACGGGAGGAGGGGAGGAACGGAGGGAGAGGAAGACGGGATGGAGGAGGCTGAGCGGGAAGGGCAGCCATGAGCGGCTCCCAGGGCGGAATCAGGCCCAATGTGGGGAAACTGAGGTCAGCCAGGGATAGAGACATGGCCCACAAAGCTGGTGCCCGCCCAGACCTGGCAGGGTGGAGGGAGGTGGGCCCGGGCCCTGGGCTGACCCGGCCGGGATCTGCTCCACGGCCTGCAGGGCCTGCCTCTCTCCGAGCCTCAGTTTCCACGCCTGTAACTTGGAAGAGGTGCTCCCCAGTCTAGAGGGCTGCCTGGAAGCCTAGAAATTGCGTGTGCTGGTCACAGGGCCGATCAACGCAAGCCCGACCAATGCCCCTGGGGTTCCTCCCTTCACTGTGCTGCTCATCTGTGTCCCGTGAACTTGGGAGCCCAAGTTTTGCTGGTTTTTCCCTGTTGGAGCGAGCTGGTGATCTGTGGGCCCAGCGTAGTCAACCTGTATGGGACACAGATGTAGGCGTTTTGCTTGTAGAATTGGAGGAAAGAGGCGGAGCCTAGGCCCGCTCTCCCTGGCCCAGGGAGACAGCGCTGGTCCTGAAGCTTAGGGCAAGGCTGTCCAGAGGGTGTGGGGTGGGGAGGGCTCAGAGCTCCCAGGCCGAGCCCTGGGCAATCTGCACTCCCAAAACCGCCGTGCGGCCTCTGCCAGTCGCGGTTGCCCGATGGCTCTGGTTGACCAGTTGTCCAGGCCGGACTTGGAAGGGTCTCCCATATAGGCTGGAGTTTGCACTCGGGAGGAAGCAGGTCTGGGGGAGGTGAGCACATTTGCAAGGATTTCCCGTCTCATTCGTTTGTTCATTCATTCATTCATGGATTTCCCGTCTCATTCATTCATTCATTCATTCATTCTAGGCCCCACTTCTTTCTCTTAGGGCCCACTTTGCTCCCCTGTGACCTGTAAACAGATGTGATTATGAATCGGTGTGATTGTATTGGGGTTCTCCAGAGAAACAGAACCAGTAGGATATGTACATACAGAGAAAGAAGGAGGTTTATTTAAGGAATTGGCTCATGCGATTGTGGGGGCTGGCGAGTCCGAAATCTGCAGGGCGGGCTGGCGACTCAGGCGGAGCTTCTGAGATGCTGGCTTGAGGCAGAATTCCTCCTTCTCCGGGAAACCTCAGCTTTTCTCGGGTTCTCAACCTTCTGGCCCTTTAAATACAGTTCCTCATATTGTGACCCAACCATAAAATTATTTTCGTGGCTACTTCATAACTGTCATGTTGCTACTGTTATGAATCATAATGTAAATATCTGATATGCAGGATGGTCTTAGGCGACCCCTGTGAAAGGGTCATTCGACCGCCAAAGGGGTCGTGACTCACAGGTTGAGAACCGCTGCTCTAAAGGTTCCGACTGATTGGATGAGACCTGCCCACACGAAGAAGGGACAGCCCGGCCGGTGTTGCTCAGTGGTTAACCCATGAACCAAGAGGTCCCTAGTTAGATTCCCAGGCAGGGCACATGCTGGGGTTGCAGGCTAGAATCCCCCAGTGGGGGGGCATGCGGGAGGCAGCCAGTCGATGATTCTCTTGCATCATTGAAGTGTCTATCTCTCTTCCTCTTCCTTCCTCTCTCTGAAATCAATAAAAGAAATTTTTTTTAAAAAAAAAAAGAAGGGTAGCCCTGGCTGGTTTGGCTCAGTGGATAGAGCATCGGCCTGCAGACTGAAGGGTCCTGGGTTCGATTCCAGTCAAGGGCACATGCCTGGGTTGTGGGCTCTCAGTCCCCAGTAGGGGGCGTGCAGGAGACAGCCAATCAATGATTCTCTCTCATCATTGATGTTTCTATCTCTCTACCCCTCTCCCTTTCTCTCTGAAATCAATAAAATTATATTTTTTAAAAAAAGAAGGGTAATAGCTTTAGCCCGTTTGCTCAGTGGTTAGCGTTGGCCCTCAGACCCAAGGGTCGCAGGTTAGATTCCCGATCAAGGGCACGTACCTCCATTGCAGGCTAAATCCCTGGCCCCGATCAGGATGCGTATGGGAGGCAACCAATTGATGTGTCAGTCTCACATCAATGTTTCTCTCTCTCCCCCTTCCTTCTCTGTCCCTTCCACTCTCTCTAAAAATCAATAGAAAAAATATCCTCGGATGAGGATTTTAAAAAAAGAAGGGTAATAATCTCCAAATAGCTCACAGCAACACCGACGTTAGTGTTTTGGCCAAACAGCTGTGTACCTCGACGGCCCAGCCAAGTCCCACATAAAATTAACCTGCCGTTCCGTTCCGAGGCTGTGGAAGAGGCCCTCGCCCTGTCCCAGAGGCTCCACTGAATCTACCGGATGGGGATAGTCACCCAGTGCAGGGAAGGGATCAGCACTGGTAGAGGGATCAGCCTGTGCAAAGGACCTGAGGCAGGAAACAGCCCTGGGAGGGGAGAGAGGGTTGGGGACCTTAGCCCGACAGGACACGTGGCTGAGGGTCGGCATCTAGGCCAGCAACCTGATTCTGGTCCTTGTTCACCAGGTCACTGTGCGGCCTTGGGCCTGTCCCTTCCTATCCTGACGCCTCAGTGTCCTTGTCCATAGAAAGAAGTGGCTGGCACGGCGAACATCGGGCTCCCCTGTGGGTTGGTCCTGCGCTGGTGGCTCAGCAGATCTGCCCACGGAGAAAAGGGGAAGCTGAGGCAGAGAGAATCCTCAGAGAGAGATTCCCACACTTGCCCTGGCCACCCGTGACCGCCCCATTCCTTGCAGAAGTGAGACTGCGCGGGAGCCTGAGGTTTGCACACGCCTCCCTCTGGCTTTTGCTTTTGCTTCTTCTTCCTTTCTGGGGATGTGAGCAGAGTTTACCTTTAAAAAAAAATTAAAATTAAAAAAATATATATATATATTGATTTCAGAGAGGAAGGGAGGGAGAGAGAGATAAAAATATCAATGATGGCCGGAGCCGGTTTGGCTCAGTGGATAGAGCGTCGGCCTGCGGACTGAGGGGTCCCGGGTTCGATTCCGGTCAAGGGCATGTGCCTGGGTTGCGGGCATATCCCCAGTGGGGGATGTGCAGGAGGCAGCTGATCGATGTTTCTCTCCCATTGATGTTTCTGACTATCTATCTCTCTCCCTTCCTCTCTGTAAAAAATCAATAAAATATATCTTTTAAAAAAATAAAAAAAAATATCAATGATGAAAGCCAGCCAATAAGTCTGCTTACCTGAATGTATTCTGCAGAAATTTAGAGAAAGCTGGCAATAGTCAAGTCATGTTACGAGCCTTAAAGACACTGAAGTCGTTAAGGTCCCTGAAAATGGCTATAAGAAGTAAAATAAAAAAAATAAAATATCAATGATGAGAGAGAATCATGGGTCGGCTGCCTCTTGCACGCCCCACACTGGTGATCCAGCCCGCAACCCAGGCATGTGCCCTTGACCGGAATCGAACCCGGGACCCTTCAGTCCACAGGCCGACGCTCTATCCACTGAGCCAAACCGGCCAGGGCCAGAATTTACCTTTAAGTCCACGGTGAGGCAGGCAGCCAAGGAGACAGGGGGTGGCTTTGCTACACGTTGGAGCCCACGAGTGTTTTTCACAGCCATGTCCCTCCCTGGGACTTCCGTTCCCCTCCCTGGGCCCAGCTCCCCGCCCTGCCACCTGCAGCTTCACCTTCTCTGGGAGCCTGGGGCTCCTGAGGGACAAAGGACCCCCCCACACACACACACACACACACACACACCAACAGGACAGCTGGTGACAGGTGACAGGGCAGGAAGTGAAGCTCGGCCAGATCCCAGAGGCCCCGAGCGCCCGGCCAAGGAGTGGGACCCTCTGTTGCCCTCCTGGGTCCTGACCTGCAACCCTGCCCCCCCACCACCTGCACCTCCTGCCTCCCAACCATCCTGGTGCCTCAGCTGTTGACTGAGACGAATCCCCTAAGTTGGGGACATGGTTTGGTTCCCACTGTGTCCTCACGACCTGGGCCAGGACCAGCAGGGGGGGCCCAGGGGCAACCCCGTCCCCCCAGGAGCGGCTGGCACTGGCTAGAACCTCCAAATTAGCCACCAAAGCACATGGATCAATGGCCGTGCGTGGAGACATCTCCAGGCTGGGTTGGCAGGAGCCCCCAAGACTTCCGATGCCTTCAGCTGGTTTTTTTTAAAATATATATTTTATTGATTTTTTACAGAGAGGAAGGGAGAGGGATAGAGAGTTAGAAACATCAATGAGAGAGAAACATTGATCAGCTGCCTCCTGCACACCCCCAACTGGGGATGTGCCCGCAACCCAGGTACATGCCCTTGACGGGAATCGAACCTGGGACCTTTCAGTCCGCAGGCCGACGCTCTATCCACTGAGCCAAACTGGTTAGGGCTTCAGCTGGTTTTTGTGTTGTTGGTGGTGTAAGTGAATCAAAGAATAGGCAGATCCCACCTGCCCTGGCCGGTGTGGCTCAGTGGATAGAGTGTAGAGCACCATTGGGCCTGCAGACCAAGGGGTCCCGGGTTCGATTCCGGTGAAGGGCACGTACCTCGGTTGCAGGTTCCTCCCCGGCCGGGGCACCTGCATGAGGCAACCAATCGATGTGTTTCTCTCACATCAATGTTTCTCTCTGTCTTTCCCTCTCTCTCCCACTCCCTAAAAACCAATGGAAAAGTATCCTCGGGTGAGGATTAACAACAACCAAAAGACTAGGCAGGTCCTGTTGGTTCTTCCTTCAAAATAGTTCCCGTCCCGCCAGCTCCACGCCAGACCGGGCCCCGAGTGCCGCCCACCGAGCTCTGCCCACCATCTGTGTCTGCGGTCCAGGGCCACTGGCCCCCTGAGCTCCCCACCCTCCCCGGCTGTCAGAGCAGGGGTGCCTGGCGGGGTCCCAGTGAAGGGACAAGGAGCTCGGGGTGAGAGGAGGTGCGGTGGCATCCTGGGGAGGGGCCCCCTGACAGGCCACAGGGCCAGGGATTCACCCGCCCACAAGGGTCCAAGAAGCCTCTTGTGCCCACTTTACAGACGAGGAAATCAAGACCCCGATGGGCTTGCCCAGGTTCACCCAGCAGGTCAGTCATTCATTCATTCGAGGAGCGGGGGTGGGTGTATGTAGCAGTGGATGAAGCAGCTGGTGAGAGTTGTGGGGCCTGCCTGGGGGAGGGGAGGCTTTCTGCTGGGCCTCAGCCCTGGGACTCCGGTCCCTCCCCTGGGGCTGGCCTGGCGCTCAGGCCCAAGACGGGGTGACGCTGAACCCTGAGAAATGGGGCAGCCCTGGGCTCGAGTCACCACATCACCATTTCCTCCCCTCGCCACCCTCCTTCCCCTGCCTCCCCTGCTTTTGTTTCTTGGCTTCCACAGCCCCTTTCTCTCCTTCTTTCCCTCCCTCCCTCCCTCCCTTCCTCCTTCCCTCCCTCCTTTCCACTTCCCCTCTTACTGAGGCTGCCCCCTCTCCTTCCCTGTCTCTTCATTCTCTCTCTCTCTCTCTCTCTTCCCTCTTCCTCTGCTGTGGCCTCCCTCCCCCACTCCCTGCACAAGTCTTTAAACTATAATCAGGCAGCTATTCCATTTCCTCTATTTCCCTGCCTTCGCCATTTCCTCTTTCTGCGCCCTGGGGCCCTGGGGACGCTGGCGCCCTTGGAGGCATCCGAGCTGCATCCGGCATCCAATGGACACCCGACGTCTCCAAGCCAAGGGCAGGCTGAGCGCCTCTCCCCCTTGGACACTGTGCCCAGCTTTGCTCTGAGCCCCAAGTACCCGTGGTGAGCAGAGGCCTCGCCCCAGAAGGGAGGTGCCACAGGGGGCCCTGGGCAGAGGACGGATGGGCCTGCCCTGGCACGCAGGGGGTGAGAGCCTGGCAGGCTAGCTCGCCTCCTGCCCTGGGCAGCCCCGTGTCAGGGCCCAAAACAGGAGGGGCGTAGCCTGGGTGAAGGAACCAGGTGTGGGGAGATTTGGGGACCGAAAGGATGGCCCAGGAACGAGAGGAAGAGGGACATCGGGGCCGCAGAGCTCCCAGCTTCCCACTTGTCATTTCCATGTGCGACAGACAGAACACCATGCGGAATGCAGGCAAATTAGATTCCCCCGGCCTTCTTTCTCTTGGCCTCTGTCTCAACAAACAGAGCCCTTCCAACACACACGCACACACACACACGCACACACACACACACACAGCCTGCTGGCTGCACCAGTGAGCAGGGCAGCTTGGATGTGCTTGTGGGGCGGGCCCACTGGCTTCTCCCCACCTGCGGGGAGCAGGGCAGCACCTGGGGAACCTGGGGAACCTGGGGCTGAGGCTGGTCTCAGAGCCAGCAGGTTGCACAGTGATGGGGCCCATCCCATGCAGAGCCGGCTCCACCCGCAGGGACAGGGCCCCCTGGAGAACATGAATAGATGCCTGGTCCCTGGGCTGTGAAATGGGGTGCACACCACCTTCACCCCCACCCATGCAGTTGTTTTATGATTAAACTAGAGGCCTGGTGCATGAAATCCGTGTATGGGTAGGGTCCCTAGGCCTGGCCGGCGATTCCTTCATTCTGCCCCACCTCACCCTGCCCCCAGTGGTCAGCACACCTCATAGCGAGGGTCGGACTCCCGGGTTGAACTCCCTAGGGGACAATTTGCATATTAGCCTTTTATTATATAGGATGGCTCCCCCGGGTGAACACTTGGTAAAGGAAAGCTAGCTCTTCTGCACCTGGGTCTCCTCCCATCCCCCCCCACCCCCCACTGACTTGGGCACGAATCCCTCAAGAGGGAGGCCTTGGGCAGGTCCCCTTACACCCAGGTACAGGCTTCTGACACAGAAACACCTCTGATCCTCAGCCCCAAAGTCACCACCACCTGCCTGTTACCGTAGGAAGGGGATACCTGGTTGGCAGGGAGGTGGTGGGGGGCGGGGGGGGGGGCTTAGCTTGTGCCTGACTGGGGTCCTGGAGTCCTTGTTAGGAGTGACCCCTTTCACTCTTAGAAGGTAAAGTACACGACTACCCTCCCTAGAGGGACCGTCCCAGACATGGGTTCCCGGGCCCACAGGCCGGTGCTGACTGACTTTTTCGCAGGCTCGTCGGCCGATAGAGCGATGTTAACTGTTTCTCTGCTTCCATTGCCTTGAGGTGGCTGCCAGGAGAGGGGCGGTGCCAGGTGCTGGGGCCCAGGAGGCAAGAACAGGGAAGGGGACTGACATTTACTCTGATTTCCTCACTTCCCCATAAGTCAGGTGTCTCCTAGAGACGGAATAGGGACCTTGGTCCATAGAGACGGAATGGAGACCTCCATCCATTGAGGTGGAATGGACACCTCCATCTCCATGGAGACTCCAGTCCATAGAGATGAGGAAACTGAGGCTCGAGATGCACTGGGATGCCCTGGCTACAAAAGGGCAAAGTGCGGATTCGAACTCAGCTCTCAGGGCCAAGTGCCCAGCATGGGACCTGCTATGGAGGGTCAGTCCCTCCCTCCCTGCCCCCCTCCCACGGGCCTTGCCGTTGGGGAAGTCTAGAGAAAATGCTGAGCTCCTTGCCTGCCCAAACCCACAGCAGCTGGGTGCTGTCCGGGTGCAGCTGGGTGCTGTGTCAGACGGGTCGCTGTGGCCGGAGGCAGTGACGCGCCCCACAGAGGGGCTGTGGTGGCACAGGGGTCTCCTCTGTGGACTCGGGGAGGACGCTCCCTCCCCTCTCCCCCTCCTCGGTCTCACCGCCTGCATCTCCAGGCACAGGGCCAGTCCCAGAGCAGGGACTTAGCAAATAGTATTTGTTGCACAAATAGACACGTGGGTTCTCTGTTCTAGAGGTTGTCTGCAGAGTCCCCCAAACCCTTGCTGGACTCGGGGCCCCAGAGTGGAGAAGTTCCTCAGCTTTGTGGTCTTCATCAGAAAAGGCTCCTTCCAGCCCTGGCTGGTGTGGCTCAGTGGATAGAGCGTTGGCCTGAAGACCAAAGGGTCCCAGGTTCGATTCCGGTCAAGGGCACATACCATGGTTGCAGGCTTCTCCCTGGCCCGGGGCCCTGGTCAGGGCTCGTGCATGAGGCAACCAATCAATGTCTATCTCTCTGTCTTTCCCTCTCTCTTCCACTCCCCCTAAAAATCAATGGAAAAATATCCTTGAGTGAGGATTTAAAAAAAATAAAAAAGAAAAGGCTCCTTCCACAGGCAGACAATAAGAGTGATTGTTGCTGTTGTTGTTGTTTTTTAATGTTTTTATTGATTTCAGAGAGGAAGGGAGAGGGGGAGAGAGATAGAAACATTAATGATGAGAGAGAATCATTGATCAGCTGCCTCCTGCACGCCCCACACTGGGAATCGAGCCTGCAACCCGGGCATGTGCCCTGACAGGGAATCGAACCCTGACCTCCTGGTTCATAGGTCGATGCTCAACCACTGAGCCATACCGGCCGGGCAAGAGGGATTCTTTATATCTGCTGAGGGCTTTGCAAGGAGCTGAGCCCCCTCACCTGAGTTACAACCTAGGACTTTCATCCCCATTTTCAGATGGGGAGACTGAGGCACAGAAGTGCCTTTGAAATGACATTCATTGCTCAGTCACTTGTAAGTGGCAGCTAGACTGGAGGCTGAGCTGCTCGACTTTGCAACAGGGGGTTGGGAGTGAACCCTGAGCTCTGTTCCCTCGGGCTCCCTACCACAGGAGCCCCACTTCACGCTTAATAGTGTGACCCAGTGGTTCTCAACTTTCTGGCCCTTTAAATACAGTTCCTCATGTTGTGACCCAACCAAAACATTATTTTCATGGCTACATCATAACGGTAATGTGGCTGCTGTGATGAATCGTCATGTCAATATCTGATATGCAGGATGGTCTTAGGCGACCCCTGTGAAAGGGTCGTTCGACCGCCAAAGGGGTCGCGACCCACAGGTTGAGAACCGCTGGACTTAGTCTTTAGTGTCCATTTCAAGGAGGCTTTGCTCCTGTCTGGGGTGGTTTATTTTTAGCGGCTTCAGGAAGGGGAGGCTCCCCTGGCCTGTGGGGGGAGGGAGACACCCAGCCTGAGCCTGTTTCCTGAGGAAGGGCCTCTGATGGGCCCGGCGCCAACCCGCCAACCGTGGCCCTGGGAGGGAAGCAGGCGAGGCGGGCACGAGCCACCCCAGTATTGTCCTTCTCCTTCCTATGGCGAGCCTCCCATGTGCCAGGCTGTGAGCGGCGGGTGGGGGGTTAATTCACGAGGATCAAGCTCAGGCCCTGGAGGAGGCCCTCCCATATCAGGGCACTGGCCTGGCGGGGAGGGCAGGGAAGTCCAGGAACAGGTGGAATTTGAGAGAAGCCTGGGAGGCTGGTGGGAGGAGCCAGGAGCTCGGGAGAAGGGCCCAAGGGTGGGAGGGGCACCGCGGGGGGGGGGGGAGGGGGGTGCTGGGAAGGTAGGACACCCATGCACCTGGGGTTTGGTGGGCACATTGACTTTTTTTTTTTTACTATATTTTTATTGATTTCAGAGGGGAAGGGAGAGGGAGAGAGAGAGAGAAACATCAATGATGAGAGAGAATCATGGACGGGCTGCCTCCTGCATGCCCCCTACTGGGGGTCGAGCTCACAACCCAGGCATGTGCCCTGACTGGGAATTGAACCTGGGACCCTTGAGTTCGCAGGCGGACGCTCTATCCACTGAGCCAAACAGGCTAGGGCCACGTTGACTTTCGAAAGAGCCTGTTAGATGGGTGAGTGTGGCTGTGACTTGGGGGCGGGTGCCTTCATCCCAGAGGGATTCTTTACATCTGCTGAGGGCTTTGCGAGGAGCTGAGCGCCTTCGCCTGAGTTACAACCCTTCCCGGGCTTGTAACTCAGCCTCTGCTGGGTGCTTCTTGCAACTCGGGTCTTACGCGGAATTCCAGTGCACAAATCAGCAAAAAGCCGTCATTTTCATCGGTATGCATGTGGCTATTGAAATGTGTAACGTTGAGCTACTCCTGGGATGGACACGTCATTGAGCATGAGGGGTGATGGGTGGGAGCCGCCGTCTGCGGCCGGCCCTGGCACCTCATTTATTTTTGTGCGTTGCCTTGTTTTTGCCCAATCTCTCTTCCCCGCAAAACCCAAACACGTCATTCATATGGACAAGCCGCTGAGAACGGTGACAGTGGTGTAGCACCTCACTGAAGTCCCAAGGTCCGTGCGAAATGCATCGCCTTGGCAACAGGACCCTGGGGCCGCGGAGGGTCGGCGTGGGGTGTCCCACCGTGTGTACAATTGAGTCGATGGTGTTTTTTTTTTCTAAAGTCGGCTTTTAAAAACAGAAGCATCTTTCATTTCTGCGAGACTTGAGTGTGCTTTCTTCAGGGCTCCCGCAGGGCACGCCAGGCATGGTTTGGAAATCGCTGCGGAAACCCAGCCTCCCCATTTTACAGATGGGAAGACTGAGGCCAGCGAGGGGGGCGGGGCTTACCCAGAATCCCACGGGGAGGCGGAGATGGGCAGAGACACGGAGGGTATCACTGCTCCCCGTGATTACGTGTCCTGTTCCCAAAAGCAGGAGTAGGAAGAGGTCAGAGACCGACACACCCCAAGGTGGCCCATCCCTTGGTGGCGGTGTGTCTGTCTGTCTGTCCTCTGAGCCACAGTGAGTCTGCAGCACTAACGCCCCCTTCTCCCCTCCCCACAGCGATGCCCTCCTAGCCCCGCCCAGGGATGGAGGGCTTCATGGACTCAGGGACCCAGACGGACGCGGTGGTGGTGCTGTCCCTGGCCCAGGCTGCGGTGCTGGGCCTGGTCTCCGAAAATGAGCTCTTCGGAGCCACCATCAGCGCCGAGGCCTTCTACCCGGACCTGGGCCCCGAGCTGTCCGCGGCTTCCCTGGGGGAGCCGGGCCCCCCGGACCCGGACGTCTACCAGCTCGCCTGCAACGGGCGCGCCCTGGAGGAGCCGGCGGAGGAGGAGGTGCTGGAGGTGGAGGCCGCCTTCGAGAAGCACACGCGGCGGAAGACGCGGCCGCCGGTGCGCCTGGTGCCCAAGGTCAAGTTTGAGAAGATAGAGGAGGAGGAGGAGCAGGAGGTCTACGAGGTGTCGGTGCCCGGCGATGACAAGGAGGCGGGCCCCGCCGAGGTCCCAGCCGAGGTGGCGGGCAGCGGCAGCGGCGGCGGAGTCCCTGGTGCAGAGCAGCGCCGTCAAGATGATCGACCTCAGCGCCTTCAGCCGCAAGCCCCGGCCGCTGCGGCCCCTGCCCCGAGCCCCGCGGCCAGAGCTGGACCTGGCCCCCTACGACCCCCACTTCCCGGATCCCGCCCGGGAGGTCTTCCCGGAGCCCAGCCTGGCGCTGCCGGGGCCCGAGGCCTTGCCCGCCGAGTGCGGCTTCGAGCCGCCGCCGCCGCACCTGGCCCCGCTGAGCGACCCCGAGGCGCCCGCCGTGGGGTCCCCGGAGCCCCTGAAGCCGGAGGGCTTCGCGTGGCAGGAGGCGGGCGAGCTGGAGGCGGACGCGGCCGGCTCCACGGCCGAGCGGCACAAGAAGGCGCAGCTGGACCGGCTGGACATCAACGTGCAGATCGACGACTCGTACCTGGTGGAGGCGGGCGACCGGCAGAAGCGCTGGCAGTGCCGCATGTGCGAGAAGTCCTACACGTCCAAGTACAACCTGGTGACGCACATCCTGGGCCACAACGGCATCAAGCCGCACTCCTGCCCGCACTGCAGCAAGCTCTTCAAGCAGCCCAGCCACCTGCAGACGCACCTGCTCACGCACCAGGGCACGCGGCCGCACAAGTGCCAGGTGTGCCACAAGGCCTTCACGCAGACCAGCCACCTCAAGCGCCACATGCTGCTGCACTCCGAGGTCAAGCCCTACAGCTGCCACTTCTGCGGCCGCGGCTTCGCCTACCCCAGCGAGCTCAAGGCCCACGAGGTCAAGCACGAGAGCGGCCGCTGCCACGTGTGCGTCGAGTGCGGCCTGGACTTCTCCACGCTGACGCAGCTCAAGCGCCACCTGGCCTCCCACCAGGGCCCCACCCTCTACCAGTGCCTCGAGTGCGACAAGTCCTTCCACTACCGCAGCCAGCTGCAGAACCACATGCTCAAGCACCAGAACGTGCGGCCCTTCGTGTGCACCGAGTGCGGCATGGAGTTTAGCCAGGTCCACCACCTCAAGCAGCACTCGCTCACCCACAAGGTACGCCGCGCCTCCCCGCGTCTCCCTCCGCCTCCCCCCCTGGCTCCGCCCTCTCCTGGACCTCACCCAGGGCTTCCCTGAGGTCGTAATAGAGTTGGTTCACAGATGAACAGTTCTTATTTATTTTTAACATATATTTCTATTGATTTCAGAGAGGAAGGGAGAGAGAAACATCAATGATGAGAGAGAATCAATGACTGGCTGCCTCCTCCTGCACGCCCCCCACTGGGGATCGAGCCCACAACCTGGGTATGTGCCCTTGACGAGGTCGAACCCGAGACCCTTCAGTCCACAGGCCTTCGCTCTGTCCACTGACCCACGCCAGCTGGAACCTTAGTTTTATAGTTACATATTCAGGAAAATACTAGTGTACATAATTTAAATTAGTTGCCTTTAAAAAAAAAAATCCTCACCCAAGAATATAGTTTGGGCTTGTTTTTCATTGATTCTAGAGAGAGAGGAAGGGAGGGAGAAACATCTGTTGGTTGCCTCCCGCATGTGCCCCAAAGGCGGGATTGAACCCACAGCCTGCCTCGGAGCCCTGACCAGGAATCCAACACGAGACCCTTCGGTGCATGGGATGACACTCTAACCATTGAACCACATCAGCCAGGGCAGAATTTAATTCTTTTAAATAGTAAAACCTGACGTATGTTTGAGAAAATTTTATTTATTTTTATTGATTTCATAGAGAGAGGAAGGGAGAGGGAGAGATAGAAACATCAATGATGAGAATCATGGATCGGCTGCCTCCTGCACGCCCCCCCACTGGGGATCGAGCCCACAACCTGGGCAGGTGCCCTTGACGGGGTATCGAACCCGGGACCCTTCAGTTCGCAGGCCGGTGCTCCATCCACTGAGACAAACCATCTAGGGCCAGCCTATGGTTTCCACCCCAATCAGCTAACTGCATACATTGAAGCTGCTGTGCATAGAGCTTCCTCTCCTCATAATGGTGGCCTTGGAGTTCTCACAGTGGACATGACAGTGAGGGGTGAGCAACAGCCTGCCAGGCCAGGAGCCCAGCTCCCTCCCTGTGCCCTCCACCCCCGCGCCCCCCCAGCCCTGGGAAGCTTTTCCAAGAGCAAAAATGACTTGTAGGTTTCAATGCAGGTGCCCACCCACCCCCACCCCCCAACCCCCCCTCCCCCGTTGGCTGGTGTAGCTGCCAAGAGCATAATGTTAAGGATTCTGAAGCTGAATCGGGGTTCAGCCGTAAACAGGGAATGTGCCCCCAAGTAAAAACCAGATGACTGGTTATGAGTGTCTGCGGGGGGTGGGAGTGAAGAGGGGTAAGTTCATGGGCGAGAGAGTTGCCATCTTTCTCTTCTCCTAAAAGTCCCACCTGCCTGCAGAGTGTTAAGAGATAAATAATACGGCGCAGAAAAGCTGAGAGCAGAAATCAAAGGTGAATCCGATTGGAGACGTGCCTCACATCGGCCTCCATGTGTACAGCACTTGCAGACCGAGTTCCCAAAGGGCAGGGCCCCCTGGTGGTCATACACATCTTCTGAGTCTCTGGCGAGCCTATCAGACGTGAGACACGGCCCTGTCTGCTAAGAGAAATACACAGGAACCGGTACATTATGGTAGGAAACTTTGTGCAGAGCAGCGGTGGGGACCGCAGCTGTAACCACACCAACATGTCTGTCCCACTGGGGTTCTAGCCAAGAGACTGGCCCCCCCCCCGAGTTCTGTCCTAACATTTTCCCTAGACCAGCGGTTCTCAACCTTCTGGCCCTTTAAATACAGTTCCTCATGTCGTGACCCAACCATAACATTATTTGCGTGGCTTCTGCCTAACTGTCATGTTGCTGCTGTGATGAATCGTCGTGTCAATGTCTGATAGGCAGGATGGTCTTAGGCGACCCCTGTGAAAGGGTCGTTCGGCCGCCAAAGGGGTCGCGACCCCACAGGTTGAGAACCGCTGCCCTAGACAACGAAGTGGACCCCCTCTTCTGCTCTGGGGCCACCTCCAGACCCTGGCAAAGCAAGGTGACAACCCAAACCAGAGCGTTTCCCTGGAGCCTTTGTCTCTGGCGCTGACTGTCCCAAACCCCATCAGGGATAGGCGTTGCTTTGCCAACCTGTTGAGACCAGAACTCCCACTGACTGGGAATCTCCAGGGAGCGGCCTGAGTGGCTGTTCATTCAGCAAGAATTATATGTTGGAAAACTCTCTCTCGGGGTCGGTGAGAGTTTGAAGGGTCTAAGTCAGGGGTGGGCAAACTTTTTGACTCGAGGGCCACAATGGGTTCTTAAACTGGACCGGAGGGCCGGAACAAAACCATGGATGGAGGGTCTGTGTGAACTGATATACATTCAAAGTAAACATCATGACATAAAAGGGTACGGTCTTTTTTTTTTTTTTTCAATAGTTTTATTCATTTAAAACATTTTAACAAGAAGAATGTAAAAACTAATTATTATAATTTGAAACTTCAAAAAATGGAGGAATCATAGCACAATAACATACCTTATATTNGGTACGGTCTTTTTTTTTTTTTTTTTAGTTTTATTCATTTCAAACGGGCGGATCCGGCCCGCGGGCCGTAGTTTGCCCACGGCTGCTCTAAATTCTACACAGACCCCGAGTGTCGCTTTTCCTGAGGCGGCCGTACCTTTCATCATATTCTCACAGGGGTCTGTGAAGTGGTCTGAAAAGACCACCGAGAGGGGTGCACTTAGGACAGTGGTCGGCACACCGCGGCTGGTGAGCCACATGCGGCTCTTCGGCCCCTTGAGTGTGGCTCTTGCACAGAATACCGTGTGCGGGCGCGCATGTGCAGTGTGAAGTTGACTTAAAACTTTAAAAAAAAAATTTTTTTTTTTTAAACTTATGAAGTTAATTTTAGGGAACGCTGTGGAGTGAAAGAAGATGTAGTGTCGAGGATGGAGAAAGGTATGTGGAGATGGTTTGGACATACGGAGAGGATGAACGGAAGGAGACAGAGGAAACAAGTATACAAGGAGAGTGTGGATGGGAGAGTTGGAAGGGGTCGACCTCGGCGAACGTACCTCCATCAGATTGAGGACGTTTTTAGCAAAGGCCAGCTTAGGAGGACCCTGATTAAGTGAATAACAATGTACCTACCTGTATAGTTTAAGTTTAAAAAATTTGGCTCTCAAAAGAGATTTCAGTCGTTGTACTGTTGATATTTGGCTGTTGCCTAATGAGTTTGCCGACCACTGACTTAGGAGAAAAACGCATGTACACATCCTGGATCTGAGGAAAGAGACCAAGGCCACCAGGCTACGGCTGTGTCTTCTTGGCCAAAGGCCCGGATGCCTGGTGTGATGCTGGTTTGTAGGAGGTGCCTGGTAAATGGCTGCTGAATGAATCAACAAATCCATGAATGAACTAAAACATTTGCCTGGAGAGCAGGAGACAGCAGGTGTGTAGGTAGGAACAATAAGGTCCAGCCAGCCCTAGCTGGTTTGGCTCAGTGGATAGAGCGTCAGCCAGTGGACTGAAGGATCCCGGGTTTGATTCCGGTCAAGGGCACATGCCTCGGTTGCAGGCTCGATCCACGGCCCTGATCGGGGCACATACAGGAGGCAACCAATCGATGTGTCTCTCTCACATCGATGTTCCTCTCTGTCTTTCCCCCTGCATTGCACTTTCTCTAAAAATCAATTGAAAAATGTCCTAGGGGCTGGCCAGCCGGCATGGCTCAGTGGTTGAGTGTCGACCTATGGACCAGGAGGTCACGGTTCAATGCCTGGTCGGGGCATATGCCCAGGTTTCGGGCTCGATTCCCAGTGTGGGGCGTGCAGGAGGCAGCCGATCAATGATTCTCTCTCATCATTGATGTTTCTCTCTCTCCCTCCCTCTCCCTTCCTCTCTGAAATCAATAAAAATATATTCTGAAATCAATAAAAAATGTTTTTTTAAAAATCCTCAGGTGAGGACTAACAAAAAATAAATAAGGCCCAGCCAGTCTCTGCCTAGTTAACACTGGAAGGCTTCCTGGAGGCAGTGGCCCTCCCCGGCATTCTAAACAAGGGACTCCTGTTTGGAACACCCCCCAGGAAGTCATTCCCCAGAAGCTGTACAGGCCTTCTGACCCTCTCGGGTCCACACAGAGGCTGTGCCCATCGTGTGGCCCTGACCATTGGGGGGGGGGGGGGGGGGGGGGGGGGGGGGGGGGGGGGGGGGGGGGGGGGGGGGGGGGGGGGGGGGGGGGGGGGGGGGGGGGGGGGGGGGNCCCCCCCCCCCCGCCCCAGGGTGTGAAGGAGTTCAAGTGCGAGGTGTGTGGCCGGGAGTTCACGCTGCAGGCGAACATGAAGCGGCACATGCTGATCCACACCAGCGTCCGGCCCTACCAGTGCCACATCTGCTTCAAGACCTTCGTGCAGAAACAGACCCTCAAGACCCACATGATTGTACACTCGCCGGTGAAGCCATTCAAATGCAAGGTACCCAGCCCGCAGGCCCCGAGGCGGGCCTGTCCCCTGGGCGGCCCCGAGTTGGCAGGACTGCGGCAGCGGAAGCCCACCCAGCGGTGGCCTGGCCAGGGCGGGCACGTCTGTATGCAATGCATACAGTCGGTGCTGGGTGGGCGAAACTGCCTGGGCTTTGGGGAGATGGGAGTGGGTGGTGCGGTTTGGATCTTACAAGCTGCTGAAGCTGTGTGTCCTGAGAGTTGGGGAGTTAGGGGGGGGGGGGGTTAAGGTCAAGGTGCAGCCACAGGGAGAGAGCCCAGGCAGGGGACTTGGTGCAGCAGGAGATCTGAACTCTGGGTTTCGAACCAGTAACAGTGACCGGTGAGGAGGCTTAGCTCTCTGCCTCTCAGGGGTCCCATAGGAAAGAGTGAAACCGCGGAAACCGGTTTGGCTCAGTGGATAGAGCGTCGGCCTGCGGACGGAAAGGTCCCAGGTTCGATTCCGGCCAAGGGCATGTACCTGGGTTGCAGGCACATCTCCAGTGGGAGATGTGCAGGAGGCAGCTGATCGATGTTTCTAACTCTCTATCTTCCTCTCTGTAAAAAATCAATAAAATATATTTAAAAAAAAAAAAAAAAGAACGAAACCAACGCTGGCCGTAGCGGGTGGGACCGCAGCCTGGCCAGGGAGGTGGGCGGGGACGGGTTCTGGAGGGCGGACCCCCTGTGGGCTGACGGCGCCCATGGTGTGTTCCAGGTGTGCGGGAAGTCCTTCAACCGCATGTACAACCTTCTGGGCCACATGCACCTGCACGCGGGCAGCAAGCCCTTCAAGTGCCCCTACTGCTCCAGCAAGTTCAACCTCAAGGGCAACCTGAGCCGGCACATGAAAGTCAAGCACGGGGTCATGGACATCGGCCTGGACAGCCAAGGTGGGTGGGCCACGCGCAGCGGACAGACCAGGAGCGGGACTCTCACGGCGCACGCTGGAGCCTCCTGTCCCGTTAGGGGAGGCGGGAGGCTGGCCAGGCCTGAGACCTCGCTGGGGTGGGCTCAGGTCTGGAGAGGCGGCCCCTTGGAGGGCCACGGTGGTGACGACGGGATGTTCATGTATTCTTCAAAGGATTTAAGCGGGCTCACGTGAACCGTATAATAAAAAGAATGCCGTTTATTGAGTGCGAACTGTGTGCCAAGCCTTTATTCACTCACGTGACCCTGAAGGTGAGGTTGGCTCTGTGGTTATCGCCGCCGTTTTACCGATGCGGACGCTCAAGGGCAGAGACGTTAGGTAACTCGTGTCAAATCGCAACACGCGGGAACGATACCGTATCTCATTACTGAGAGATGATGTAAAATAAAGGGGCGGGAAGGAAATTATCGAATGGGAAAATGGCAGCTGGAGAGATAAGGGGAAGCCAGGTGAGGTCCCAACGCCACGTGCACCGTGGGAAGTCTGGCGGGCGCGCAGAAGGGAGCACTGAGCTTCCTGGCAGCCAAGGCAAAAAGTGCGATTGTCCTCACGGGCCCAGGATGGCTGCTGGTGGGAGAGGAAGAACCTGCTCCCTCTTTGCTCTGTGAAGCCAACAAGCACATTCTGAGGATTCACAGGGCAGCCTTTCCTCATTCTAAGAGTTCACAGGCCAGCGGGGGTCCCGTGCTTCGTCCTGGGCCACTCATTGGGCAAGGGGTGGGTGGGGTTTGCCCTTAGACCTGAGGTTCTCAACAGAGCGGGGAGTTACCCCCCAAGGGATGTTTGGCCCATGTTGGGTTGTCACAACTGGGGTGATGCTACTGGCATGGAGCTGACGGGGGCCAGGGATGCCACTAAACATCCTACAAGGCACAGGACGGGCCCCCCAACAAACAGTGATGGCCCCAAATGTTAGTCAGGCTGGGGTTGACAGCCCTCCCTGCCTTAGACTTATCAGGGTACCCCGGTCTGGGATCCATTTCTCCCCCAAACACTTCCATGTCCGAGGTGGACAGGGGCAGAATGCACACTAAGGCTTAGCCCCAGCCCTGGTGGCCACCCTCCCAGGGTCCCCAGATCATCTCCCGGGGTTCTCCCTCCCACCCCTTTCCCCCCTCCCGTGACTCACTGGAAGATAGCCCAGGCCTCCTGTGTGTTTTCTGTCTGGCTCTTGTTCCGACAGTAAGAGCATTCGAATAAGATTTCGGTTGGATAAAATTACAGGCCTCTTAGAGTTTTTGCCTCCTCCTCCGTGTTAGCCTTTCCCGGGGGTGTGTCTGTCCTTGGAGGGCAAGGCCCGGGGAGACCACTGGGTAGAGCTGGCTTCAGGCGCAAATGCTGGCCCTGGCCGGGCAGCTCAGTGGATTAGAGCCTCATCCCGACCCCAAGGTTTCGGGTTCGATCCTCAGTCAGGGTGCATGTAAGAAGTAACCCATGAATAAGGGGAACAGCACATCGATGTTGCTCTCCCGCTCAAATCAATAAGATAAAATAAGAAGCATCCGTGCTATAGGAGGTCAGAGGATGAAGCCGGCAGCCCTTGCTGGGTCCCCCTGACAAGCTGACGAACCTCTCTGGCCTGCCCTTTGGCCTCCTAACTGGGGTTGCCTTGAGCACTCAGGAGCTGACGTGTATGCAGTGCCCGGCATGCAGAAGGCGCTTAATGATTGCTGATACCGAGAGGGGACACAGTGCAGCAAAGGGGACCAATGAGAAACATTGCAGAAAAGAAATAAGTTTAGTGGCTTAGGAGAGACAGTAGAGGCAGGACCAAGAGGCCAAGGCCAAGCCTGCACCCCTCCACCACCACCCCCCCTCAACATACACACACACAGAGGGCTCAGGTCTGATGACCCATCAGAGTAGCCACAAGCGCCTGGGGCCTCCCCGAGGGGCAAGGCTGAGGCAGCCGCGAATCCTGTGGAAACAGTGACTGGGAAGTTCTTTCCTTAGAAAGGCCAGGCGCCTCCTACGCGGGGGCAGCGGGCTCCTCCCAGGAGAGGTGGCGGCGGGGCTAACTGTGCCCCTGTCTTGCAGACCCCATGATGGAGCTGACGGGCACGGACCCCTCGGAGCTGGACGGCCAGCAGGAGATGGAGGACTTCGAGGAGAATGCCTACGCGTACGCAGGCGTGGACGGCAGCGCCGAGGCCAGCGTCCTCACCGAGCAGGCCATGAAGGAGATGGCCTACTACAACGTGCTATAGCAAAGCTGGGCCGCCCGGCATCGGGGGAGGGGGGCCTGGGCGTGGAGGTGAGACCCGCGGGCTGCGCTCCTGCAGCGGAGAATCGAGCTACTGCCCCACTGCCTGGAGCCCTCCCCCGATACGGAGTCGTTTGCACCACCAGGGACTTATAGACCAAATGGACTGTACCACTGGCCTCGGCCGTGAACCTGGGCCTGCTGCCGTGGGAGGGTCTGGGAAAGGGACAGGTCACAGGGCACAGGTTCTCAGGGGTCCCCAGGCCCAGCCGCGCGGGGGCAGCCAAGGTGCGCGGGCCGAACTGATGGCCCCTCAGGGGTCCTGACACTGGAATAGGGATCGCTTGAGCCAGGCCTGGTTCCCCCCTGCCTGCCTCCAGGGATGTGGGGGCTCCCAGCTGGCCAGCACTGCCCGCTCGTACCCACGAGCCCCCGGGGTTGGGAACAGCCCAGGCCCAGAGCCGTCTTCCCCACCCTGCCCGCCGACAGCCAGGCAGGCCGCCGCCTTCTACCTCCCGGTGCCTCCCCAGCGCCCCCTGGAGCCAGGTGCGCATGCGGTTCCAACCTGGCCGGCAGGCGGGATAGCAGGGTGCAGCCCACCCCTAGCGAACGCCTTCTCCAGCCAACTCCCAGCAGGCCCCCCTCTTACCGCCCTAAGGTGGGTTTAGGCAGACGTCACCCGGTTCTGTCTTAGCTGGGGCACCACACACACAGTGTCCCAGCTCAGGGTCCCCAATGCTAGCTGAGCCGGGCCACGCCGTGGTCCAGCCACACAAGGACAGGCCGAGGCCCAAGGACAGGCCGAGGCCCCTTGAGCGAGGCTGCCCAGGGTGGGGCCGGAGCATTGGTCTTATTTAAGGTGGAACAAGTATCCACGCTGAGGGCAGGACAGCGGGCTCCCGGGAACAGCAACATTTAAAAAGGAAAATGAAGACCATAGAGGAAAAAAAGATTTTTTTTGGGGGGGGGGTGTCTTTGGAAGGTAATTTATCTCATGCTTTTCCTTTTCAACTCTGTGTCGCCTATAACCTTTTCTGATGGAGACTGTTTTCTTCTTCCCCAATGGAAGCTTTCTTGTGTGCCCCCAGCCTGGGAGGGCGAGGGGAGCTGCGCTCCAGCCCTGGGGGCCCAGCTGCCGGCAAGGAGGCTCAGGAGGCGGGTGGGAGGCAGGAGGAGGCACGGGGCAGGCCCTCCACCCCCACCCGGCCCCTCGCCAGTGACTCGCTCTGCATCACCCACCAGAGGCCAGAGCTCGGTCAGCAGCTGGCTCCCTCCCCAGGCTGTCCCCAGCCTGCCCCTGGAACTGGAGGCTGCAGGCCCCGGGCAGGGAAATAGCACATTCAGGAACCAGGGCACCCAGACCCGCCCACCGTGGGGAGGGGTGGGCAGGGCTGCCCCCGAAGGCACAGAAGGAGGTGAAGCCGCCAACTTCAGCCCAGGAACCAGGTGGGGGGAACAGCTGGGGGTGGGGGACCCCTTTGTCCCCCATCCAAGGCTGTCCCTTAGTGGAGGGCCCAGCCCGGCCTCAGGGTGGCTGCGATCAGGACTGAGGGGAGCACAGGGCGGCCTCGGGGGTCAGGCAGCCAGGGGCCCCTCCTTCTCTGCTGCAGCTCACACTAAGCAACAGATGAGAAGTTGGGGGCCATGGGGGCCGGAGAGCGGGGACCTCTCCCCAAGTGTGGCTCTCCGGCCCCCGGTGCCCGCCGCGATGACCCCATCACTGTAGAAGACATTTGCTCCTGCTGAGACGCATCACCCCTGCAAACTACCTCTTCCCATGACGTCTTTCTCCCCTGGTACCAAAAAGAACCCTGTACCTCCTCCTCCTCCTCCTCCCTCCGCCAGTGCAGTGGCCTTGGTCTCGGAAAACCCAAGGGAGAAGGTGCGGGCCCCGGGTGGGGCTCTCCTTCCCGCTGGCCGCCTGCGAGTTCGATACTTGAACGCCCCGGCCCTGTGCCTTGGACCTGGGCGAAGCTAAGAGAGGGGACAGCACAACTCATGATTTGAGTTGGGGGGGGGGGAGGGGTGGTCTTGGCAAGGCTCCTGTCCTCACCCCTCGCCCCCAACCTTTGCAAACGAGGTGTGAGGCCTCTCGGGTGACTTGGAAACTCCTGGGTGAATTCCATTCTAACTTATTTTGACGTGTATACAAACCAACTGTTTAGAAATCCCACTTGTGCAAAGCCCTACTGTGTTTTTATGTTCCTGTTGGAAAGAGAAGTTTACTTAGCAATAATTATAAATAAATGAATATTCTTTAGTGAGGCGACTGCGGGTGCTTCTTCGTGTGGTTCTCGGGGACCTGGTTCTCCCCCCTCCCCCCAGGAGGAACTCCTCACAAAGCTTTGCAGCCCCCACAGCTGGTGTGACTCCGTGGTTGAGCGTCAACATATGAACCAGATGGTCAAGGTTCAATTCCGGTCAGGGCACATGCTGGGGTTGTGGGTTCGATCCCCAGTGGGGGACGTGCAGGAGGCAGCTGAGCAATGATTCTCTCTCATTGATGTTTCTATCTCTCCCTTCCCTTCCTCCCTGAAATCAGTAAATATATATTTTTTTAAAAAAGAAAAGCTTTGCCGTGACCGGTTTGGCTCAGTGGATAGAGCGTCGGCCTGTGGACTGAAGGGTCCCGGGTTCGATTCCGGTCGGGGGCATGTACCGTGGTTGTGGGCACATCCCCAGTGGGGGGTGTGCAGGAGGCAGCTGATCGATGTTTCTCTCTCATTGATGTTTCTAACTCTCTATCCCTCTCCCTTCCTCTCTGTAAAAAAATCAATAAAATGTATTAAAAAAATAAAAAAGAAAAGCTTTGCAGCCCTACCCAGCAGGGCATCGCTCTCTGGGGACCGGAGGAGACCCACACCATCCTTCGCACCCACCAGAGTGAACCCCCGGCAGAGCCAGGCGCCCCCAGGAGCTGCTCCGAGCCCAAGCGAGGGGGCCCGGACCAAGGCCCCAGAATTCCCACCACTGGCAGAGAAAAGCGCTTCCCCTCCTTGCCCACTCACAGGGCCCGGGACAGAAGCCAGCTCATCATGCCAAGCTGGGCTTCCGAGGCTGTGCATTCTGGGGAGCCGCCAGCCCTTGGCTACTGATGGGCACGAGGGGCCGGAAGTCCCGAGCTTCCCCCCAGGAGCTGGGCCCAGCAGGGTGAGCACGCCGGCCTTCCTTCCCACGGCCCTGGGAGCCCAGGGCGGTGACCCAAGAAGGGTGGCCCTTGGGACAGAAGGGGGCGCCAGTGTGTGTGTGTGTGTGTGTGTGTGTGGCTACAGCCCATCTCAAAGCTACCGAGGTTCCCGACTGTTGGGTTTCGGGAGCTCTGAGAGTCCCCCCAACGTGTGGGAAATGGACTTGGGGTTGCCAACTATTTGTCCATCAAGTGAATATGGGACAACTCTCCCCCAGGACATTTTAACACGAAAAGTGTCCTACAAGGACAGCCCTGTAAATGGGATCTATTTCACTTTATAGAAATGTGCTCACCTTACTCTTCTAGTTTTGCTAAAGGAGGGAGGAGGTAACCCGGCCGGCGTGGCTCAGTGTTTAAGCATCGACCCATGAACCAGGAGGTCACGGCTCAATTCCAGGTCAGGGCACATGCCGGGATTGCCGGCTCGATCCCCAGTAGGGGGTGTGCAGGAGGCAGGTGGTCAATGATTCTCTCTTATCATAGATGCCTCTCTCTCTCTCTCTTTTTCTGAAATCAATAAAAATATACATACAAAACAGAAAAAAAAAAAAGAATGGAGGAGATGAACTCAAATCCAGGGCTCAGCGTCCCAGACACCACGGGGGCCCTGTTCATACCTCCAGCCTCCAGCCCCCAGCCCCTCAGCGGCTCTGAATGGAGAACCAGAGGCGGCTGCCAAGGGGGGGGTCTGTTTTCAGTACCAAGAAAAGGGCAAGGGCTCTGGAGATGTTTAGAAGGTAAAAACCGGAAAGAAAAAGAAAAACACAACCTGAGTCTATGGAGAAGTGATGACCCCCAAACCATACAGGAACCATGCTAGGAAATTCCAGGGAGCCCACAGGCCTGCGCCCCCAGAGTCCCAGTGGCTACTCGGGGGGCCCCTGGAGCATCCTGCTTGGTCCCCTCCCCCCACGGGGCCCAGGACTGGATGGAGCCTGGGACAGACCTCCTGTCCCCGTGGAGCCCCCCGCCCTCCGGGCCCCAGCTGCCTCCTCCCCTGAGGGACAAACACAGCAGACAGCTTTGTGAAGAGGTTTTAGTAGCTAAATATGGCACCACGTGTTCCAAGACGATATAAATTACAGTATGCGGAACATACTGACGGGCTGAGGTAAAACACACCGCTCCTGCCTCTCACGTCACCTCTGCGAGGGGCAGCGCAGAGACTTGGAAAAACATGTCGCTTATAAAAAACGTCCCCTAGAAAGGCCTCCTGAGAGGGCTGAGGCTCACCCTCCGCGAGTCCGGGACCGGGGCCCGCCGCCGCAGCCGGGCGCGCTCACCGCCCCTACTTCTGCCCCAGGGCTTTGTCCAGGTTGTTCTTGATGGTGTCCAGGAAGTCCGAGGTGTTCAGGAAGTGTTCGTTCAGCTTCACGCTGCCGAGAGAACATCACCCGCGTGAGGGGCAGAGCCCGAGCTTGGGGGTCTTGATGGCAGCCCCTGTGGGGAGGGGTGTGGCCGGGCCACCTGCGGGTCACAGGTCCCCCGCCGCCAAGGGGCCACGGCCAAGTCAGCGGGAGCCTGGGAAGGTCTGCCTGATCTCTGGCAGGTGAATGGGCCGCTGGGTACAAGGTCCCCTGGGAGAAGCTGGAAGATGGGTGCCGGCTGGGTGGATGGGGACCAATCAGTGGGCCTGGTCTGGGAAGCTTGGCTCGAGCCATCCCTCAGGGCTGTGGACCTGTCCTGCCCCCAGGCTCCTGGTGGCGAAGCTGACCGAAGACGGGGGCCTCGCCCTAGCCGGTGTGGCTCAATGGATAGAGCGTCGGCCTGTGGACTGGAGGGTCCCAGGTTCGATTCCCGGTCAGGGCACATGCCCGGGTTGTGGGCTCGATCCCCAGTAGGGGGCGTGCAGGAGGCAGCCGATCCATGATTCTCATCATTGATGTTTCTCTCTCTCTCTCTCCCTCTCCCTTCCTCTCTGAAATCAATAAATAGATAAATGGGGGCCTCTAAGAAGGGTCCCCCAGCTTCTGCCCACTGGCCCCCGAGGCCCCGGAAGGCCAGCCCTGCCCTCCACCCCGGCCACGCACTTGCTGAGCCCGTGGATGCAGCCGGCCAGGTCCTTGGTCATGGCTCCGCTCTCCACTGTCTGCACACACACCTTCTCCAGGGTCTGGGAAAACCTGCAGGGGGCGGTGCAGAGTGAGCCCCGGGCTGGACAGCATCCGGCCCAGAACCTGCCCCGGGGCTGGCGCAGCCCCTCTTCCAGGCTCACCTGATGAGGTCCTGGTTCCCGTCCAGCTTCCCCCGGTGCTCCAGGCCCCGCGTCCAGGCGAAGATGCTGGCAATGGGGTTGGTGCTGGTCGGCCGGCCCTGGGGGCAGCGGGTGCAGGGGAATTAAGAGCCAAAAAGCCAACAAAGGGGGCAACCCGGAGGCAGCTTCCCAGCCCTCGACTGACAGGGCCAGGCCCGTCCTCCCAGCCCGTGTGGCACGCTCCCCACACGTACCTTCTGGTGCTCCCGATAGTGGCGCGTGACTGTCCCGTGAGCAGCCTCAGCCTCGATGGTCTTTCCGTCGGGGCAGACCAGCACTGACGTCATCAGCCCCAGGGAGCCAAAGCCTGAAGGGTGGGAAGAGCCTCCTCTGAGTGTGGGCGCCTCGCCTCGGGTCACCTGGATCCAGCCCACCTGCCTTCCTGCTGTCACTCAACTTATGACTCTGCCCACCCTGGGGGTTGGGGTAGGGGGTAGGGCAGGCACTGTTTCTGGTTTGTCCACCCTGGTCGAGGGACTCCAGGGCCCAGCACAGGGCAGGGGAGCACTCACAGGTGGCGAGAGCTGGCCTGTTAGCATATACAGGTTTTCCACTCCAAACCTACCCTTTTGCAAATCTAGTTTGCTTTGCAAAAGGGTGAATTTGCTTTGCAAAAGGGTGAATTTGAAGCGGAACACCTGCGCCTGTGGCCCCACCTCCAGGTGTCCCACAGCCCCTGGCCCCTGGGGCCCAAGACCCCACAGAGTTCTGCGCACCCAGCCCAGCCCGGCCGGGAGGCACGTTGGAGCAGAAGGAAGGAAGCCTGCTGGCAGAATTCCCAGCAACCGCTTTTATCTGCTGCTCTTTCCGGCTACTTGCAAGTTTTGTGGTAAGTTTCCGGTTCTTCACAAATCCATGTGCGAAGCTTCTCTGTTGCCAAGATCCCCTCGGCACCAACGTAAGAATGGTCAAGTCCCAAGGAAGGAAAAGCGGGCAAGCTCTCTAGGGCAGGGGTCCTCAAACTTTTTAAACAGGGGGTCAGTTCACTGTCCCTCAGACTGTTGGAAGGCCGGACTATAGTTTAAAAAAAAACTATGAACAAATTCCTATGCACACTGCACATATCTTATTTTGAAGTAAAAAAACAAAATGGGAACAAATACAATATTTGTATTTGCATGTGGCCCGCGGGCCATAGTTTGAGGACCCCTGCTCTAGGGAAACGACCTGTCTAGGAAGTTTTGCTATTGACGCAGGGGGAGGGGGTCCCGTCTCCGCTGCTCCCTGGACCTTCCCACTCACGAATTCCTTATCTATTTAGGGGTCACTGTCGCGCCTTTCTCTTGCCTGCTGTGACTTTTCATCCTTCCAGCCCAGATGGGCATCGTGCTACTGAGAGGATCACCACTGAACTTTTCAAAATAAAGCCAAAGGCCAGGCCGCAATAAAAAGGCAGACGGTCTCAAAGCTTTGTAAAGCCTTTGGGCGATTCCTTACGGTTCCTCTCCGCTGGGATCTGATTTACCTTTCAGATGGAGGGTTTTTCCATCTTCCCTGATATTCTCCTACATCTGAAAGGTTTACTGTGCACGCCCTGGCTGGTTTGGCTCAGTGGATAGAGCGTCGGCCTGCAGGCCGAAGGGGCCCGGGTTCAATTCCGGTCAAGGGCACACACCTTGGTTGCAGGCTCCTCCCCCGCCCGGGCCCTGGTCGGGGCGAGTGCAGGAGGCAACCAATCGATGTGTTTCTCTCACATCGATATTTCTCTCTGTCTTTCCCTCTCTCTTCCACTCTCCCTAAAAATCAATGGATAAATATCCTCGGGTAAGGATTAAATAAATAAATAAAAGGTTTACTGCGCAAAAAAAATTCTCTGCAATTTAAAGAGCACCCGCCCTAGCCAGTTTGGCTCAATGGATAAAGTGTCGGCCTACGGACTGAAGGGTCCCGAGTTCGATTTCGGTCAAGGGCACATGCCCAGGTTGCGGGCTCAATCCCCAGTAGGGGACGTGCAGGAGGCAGCCGATCCATGATTCTCTCTCATCATGGATGTTTCTCTCTCTCTCTCTCCCTCTCCCTTCCTCTCTGAAATCAATAAAAATATATTTTAAAATGATAATAAATAATGAGCACCCAGATTGCTCAATCCCACTTGGTTCCACTGGAGCCAAACCTAGTTACTCGGCCCCTCCCTGGACAGAAACCTCAGGGTCAACAGGCCTAGCCCCTGAGAACCTGAAGTCCTGGTTCCTCCCTTCCCTTCAAGGACAGCCTTAGTAATACACCCGTCCCAACTGAATGTGCGATCCCTCCTCACTCAGCTCCCAGGGGGCTCCTGCCCCCTGCTGTCCACAGGGGACCTTGCAAGGAGCCGGCAAGCCCGGGTGCTGCTGCTACCCTGGAGGAACTTTTCTACCAAAAGGGTCTAAAAATGACCTCGGCCAGAGAGGCCGAAGGACCCACCCCCACAGGGAGCAGGGGGCTCCCGGCGTACCCTGGGCCAGGATGTCGGACTGCACGTCTCCATCATAGTTCTTGCAGGCCCACACAAAGCCGCCTGAAGACTTGAGGACCTGAGCCACCATGTCATCAATGAGCCGGTGCTCGTACCAGATCTTATTCTTCTCGAACTCGGTCTTATAATGCCTGGAAGCAAAGGGGCCTGTTGTGGGGAGGAAGGCGGGAGGCTGACAGATTGGGGGATCCCTTCCTGAGACAAATGCACGGGGACAGCGCCCTTCCGGGGGAGGATGAGGGATGGGGTGGGGGGGGGGGACCAGGACGGAGAGCTGGGGCATCTTATCAAGGGAGCGGCTGTTACTTCTCATAGATCTCCTGGAAGATGTCCTTGAAGCGCCCGTCGTAGGCTTTCAGAATTGTGTTCTTTGTGCTCATGTACAGCGGCCACTTCTTCTGGATGGCGTACTGGAAGCAGCTGTGCGCGAAGCCCGAGATGGACTGCAGGGAGAGAGATGGGTTGCTGACATGGTCCCCCAGGGCCAGGCCCCGCCCGGGGATGGCACCCCTTCCCTCCACACGACCCTCTCCTGCAATCTGGGTTCGTCCAGCCACCTTCTGCAGGCATCTGCTGTTTCTGCTGGCCCAGCTTCCCCCTCCCAACTTCTGGGAGGACACAGTCCCCCAGCTTTGCTTTGGAAAGCTACCTCCCGCTCTGCAACTCTTAGACCAGGGGTCCTCAAACTTTTTTTTTAAAATATATTTTATTGATTTTTTACAGAGAGGAAGGGAGAGAGATAGAGAGTTAGAAACATCGATGAGAGAGAAACATCGATCAGCTGCCTCCTGCACATCTCCCACTGGGGACGTGCCCGCAACCAAGGTATATGCCCCCCGAACGGAATCGAACCCGGGACCCCTCAGTCCGCAGGCCGACGCTCTATCCACTGAGCCAAACCGGTTTCGGCCTCAAACTTTTTAAACGGGGGGCCAGTTCACTGTCCTTCAGACCGCTGGAGGGCCGGACTATAGTTTAAAAAAAAAACTATGAACAAATTCCTATGCACACTGCACATATCTTATTTTGAAGTAAAAAAACGAAACGGGAACAAATACAATATTTGTATTTGCATGTGGCCCGCGGGCCGTAGTTTGAGGACCCCTGTGTTAGACCATATGGCTGGGCTGGGATCTGTCTCTAGACTCTGGGTCTGGCTTATCCAATCAGAGCGCTTCCTCTCTCTCTCTCGGGGCCTCTGTGATTGGCTCAGAGGTGGTCATGTGATTCAGGCTAGACTTTAGCGGGAACCAGTCAGGCTGGCAGAGATAAGCCTGGAGCAGAGAGCTGGCCTCACCTCGTCAGTGTTGTACATGCCCATGCCCACGCCGCCAGCAGGGAAGTTGAACACCTCCCACTCCTTGGCACTGCTGCCATCCTTAGGCGTGAACACCATCTTGAAGGTGCCGGCCCGGTCGGCCACAAAGTCCGTGGCCTTGTACTGCAGGGACGAGAGGGTGGCTCAGGCCGGGGGCTCCGGACGGAGGGGGTCCCGGGCCAGCAGAGCCCAACTCCCGCCTCGGCCCACCTGGTCGCCATGGGCGTGCCTGCCAATGGTGATGGGCATGGTCCAGCCAGGGACAAGGCGGGGGATGTTCTTGCAGATAATGGGCTCCCGGAAGACGGTCCCGCCCAGGATGTTCCGGATGGTTCCGTTGGGACTCTTCCACATCTTCTTCAGTTTGAACTCTAGGAGAGCAGAGATGAAGTGGCCCCACCATAGCCCCCACCTTCCAGCCAGAATCTGAACCCCGAGCAAGAGCGCAGGCAGGTGAGGGTCCTACATATGATCCCGGGGAAGAGTCTAAAGCAGTGCTTCTCAACCTTGGCTGCACATTAGAATCACCTAGGAATCTTTTTAAAATCCTGATTTCTGGGCCTCATCCTCTGGAAATTCTGTTTCTTTGTTATGGGTGGGGCCACAACATTAGTAACAAAGAAACAAAATTTCCGGAGGACGAGGCCCAGAAATCAGGATTTTAAAAAGATTCCCAGGTGATTCTAATGTGCAGCCAAAGTTGAGAACCACTGCTCTAGAGTGTGAATGTGTGGGCCCCAGAACCACACTGCCTGGCTTCAGGTCCACTCCACCACCTCTGACTGTGGGCCTGTGGACTGAAGGGTCCCGGGTTCTATTCAGGTCAAGGGCACATGCCCGGGTTGCAGGCTCGATCCCCAGTGTGGGGCGTGCAGGAGGCAGCCGATCAATGATTCTCTCTCATCATTGATGTTTCTATCTCCCTCTCCTTTCCTCTCCGAAATAAAAATATATTTTCAAAAAGAGAAGAAAGTAGTGATAAAACACCTAATCTTTTGGATCGCTGTGAGGATTAAATGAACTCATACATGAAGTGCCTAGAACAGTGCCTGGCACGTGGTCTGATTACTGTTACTCCCACATGGTACTGGGACGTGTAGCTCAGCCCGATGAACCCTGGCAGCACACGGCCTCACCCCGGGTGCTCTGGTTCTGGCCGCAGAACTGCCACTAATCGCAGGGCCAGGCCTGAGTTACCAAGATTGTGACCTTCAATATCCTTATCCAGAAGATGGGGATATATACATCCCAGAGTTCGGGAGAATAAAAAGGAAAACTTGCAAGAGAAGAGCTTAGCACTAAAATGATTCCAATACCCTAAGGTCAGTGCAACCCAAAAGACAGGAGGAGGTCTGGGGGGGTGGGGGAGGATGGGGCGGTCTTGAATGCTTCCTTCTAGGTCCCTGATTCTGCCGGGATCTGCAAAGTCCTTTACCACCCTCTCTTGGCCTTTCCAAATCTGGCCCCTCTATCCACACACCATTGTCATTTCATGGAAGCCTCCAGAGCAGTCCTCAGGACCAGGGACAGCAGCCAGTCAAGCCTGGTGGGGGGCACCTCACTGAGACCCCTATAAGGGCACAGGGGCAGGGGTGGACCTGCGATGCCAAGACCGTGGCAGGACGCTAGTAACGTTCCCCAGAGCCCCCAAGGCTCTGAAGAATACAGGCCTGGCACAGAGTCCTCCTCTGGACAGAGGTGGCCCAGGTCTCTGTCCATCTGCCTGCAAAACAGTCCAGGAGGCCAGAGGGGCAGCTACCCCAAGAGCCATTCTCACTGTGACAGCATCAGCGTCAGCTTCCTCCTCCTCCTCCCTGTCACCGATGGCACCTCCACTGGCTAGAGCCGCGCATCATAGCAGAAACCCCACTGGCCCAGGAGCAGGGAACAGATTCTGGTCTCTGCTCGATCACATCCCGACTGTGGAAGCTGAAGCCAGCCCCTTAACCGCCCCTCCCCAGCCCCATCTACAGGGACCACTGTCGCCCAGGCACTCGCAGGGAGACTGGGGTCACGTCCCGGCCCACCCACCCCTCAGGCCCCCACACCTTCCACACGGGCCTCGTCAGGAGTGATGGTGGCGCACTTGACAGCCACGCTGTACTTCTGGGTGGCCAACGCGGAGTCGATGGTGACCTGGTCGTCAGTCTTGTCACGGTTTGGGAGCCCCAGGTCGAAATACTTGAGCTGGACGTCCACGTGGGGCAGGATGAGCTAGAGACAGAGGCCAGGGCAAGGCGTCAGCCCAGATACAATGACTCAGGGGCATGTGCAGGCCGCGGCAGGGGACACTCAGTCAGGGCAGGGACGAGGGAAGGCCAGCGGAGGGAGGGGCAACGCAGTAGAGGGCAAGAGTCAGCCATTCCTCGGTGCAGCCCAGCCAAAGCCGGCTGGAGGCCGGGGATCCGGAGAGAGGCCGGCAGCCCCGCAAAGGGCTCATCCCCTAGCATGGACCATATGCCCCCTCCATGGCCTATCAACTCAGCCAAACCCCAAACTCCAAGTGCATCGCTAGTCTCAAACCAGGGGTGGGGCCCAGGGGTTGAGCGTCGACCTAGGAACCAGGTGGTCAGGTTCAATTCCCAGTCAGGGAACATGCCCAGATTGTGAGCTCAATGCCCAGTGTGGGATGTGCAGGAGGCAACTGATCAATGAGTCTCTCACCATTGATGTTCCTATCGCTCCCTCTCCCTTCCTCTCTGAAATCAACAAAATATATTTGAAATAAATAAATAAATAAATAAGCAAGGGATGGGGAACATCTGGCCTGCAGGCTGTATAAGGCCCACGGAATCATTTAGTCTGGTTCTGCCAAGACATTAGGGGGTGAGTTAATTAAATGTTTAACCGGCCCTGGCCGGCTTGCTCAGTGGATAGAGCATCGGCCTGTGGACTGAAGGGTCCCAGGTTCGATTCCGGCCAAGAGCACATGCCTGGGTTGCAGGCTCGATCCCCAGTGGGGGGTGTGCAGGAGGCAGCCGATCAATGATTCTCTCTCATCAGTGATGTTTCTATCTATCTCTCCCTCTCCCTTCCTCCCTGAAATCAATAAAGAAATATTTAAAAAATAAATAAATAAATGTTTGACCAAACGTAGCAGGATAATTTTTAAGCTGATCATTTTGTATGGCCCATGAATGATGTTAAAAACATCCAAATGGCCCTTGGCAGAAAAAAGGTTCCCCACCCCTCCAACAGTGGGCTCCCTCATCTCCCCCATTCAGAAATGGTGCTTCTCAACCTTCTCCTTGCGGACATAGATAAATTGTAGGGTCTTCACGTGGACAACACACTCTCCCAGGCAGAACCCAGTGACTTGGAGAAGCCCAGAAGCCTCCCTGGGAACCACGTGCTGTGGTGGCTCAAACAAGTCCCTGCCCTGCAGAGCGCACCACGGCCACCACTCACAAAGACATCCCTGAACCACTCAGAAAAGGTGACCTCCAGCCAGCAGGAGTGGCTCAGTGGTTGAGCATCGACCTATGAACCAGGAGGTCACGGTTCGATTCTGGTCAGGGCACATGCCCGGGTTGCAGGCTCCATCCCCAGTAGGGGACATGCAGGAGGCAGGCGATCAATAATTCTCTCTCATCATGGATGTTTCTATCTCTCTCTCCCTCTCCCTTCCTCTCTGAAATCAATTTAAAAAAATAAATTAAAAGAAAAGGTGACGCCAGGCACAGCTGCACCCACACCAGCCCTGCGCTCCTTCACCCAGCACGTCAGACAAAGGGGGTGAGAGGGACAGGATACGGGCCTTTCCAAACCTGGCGCCCCTATCCACACACCATTGTGGATACAGATTGGGACACGCAGGCTTCGGCACCAGCAGGAGGCACAGGCTGCCGAGCACAGGCCACTGCCAGACACCCCAAGAACCACGAGTGGACTGACACAGCGGAAGGATGGGTGGGAGGAGGGAAACAGGACTTGGGCCGCCCACCCCACCAGGGGGAAGGGACCTGTGCTAGGTGGCTCGCTGAGCCTGGCCCGCCACAGGGAGAGCTGCCACCCACTCAGGAGGGAACTACCTTGTCCTTGATGAACTGCCAGATAATACGGGTCATCTCATCGCCGTCCATCTCCACCACCGGCTTGGCCACCTTGATCCTCTTGTCGGCATCTAGGACGGGGCACAGACACGGCATGAGGCCCCTGGGGAGGAGGGTGAGGGAGCCCCCCGCCCCAAAGGGAGAGTAGTGGTCAGCCGGGCCCAGCTGCCCAGTGTTCACACCCAGGAACAGCTCTCGGACAGCTCGGGGACCTGAACCCGCCACTGAGCGTGGCCAGCCTGGCCACTGAGATCTCCTCCCTGGGGATCTGAAGGCAGAGGAGACAACGCAGAGAACTCGAACCAGCCGGGGCCGCTCTGTCCAGCAGCTCGTTGGGAGAGGCTGCCGGGGGCTGCTGCCACCTGGTTCCCCAGGCAACCCAGGATCCCCTCTAGTCCAATTTTTTTTTTAAATTCTCACCCGAGGGTATTATTTCCCATTGACTTTTAGAGAAAGTGGAAGAGAGAGGGAAAGACAGAGAGAAATATCGATGTGAGAGAAACACATCGATCGGTTGCCTCCTGCACAAGCCCGGGCCAGGGAGGAGCCTGCAACGGAGGTATGTGCTCTTGACCGGAATCGAACCTGTGACCCTTCGGTCCGCAGGCCGATGCTCTATCCACTGAGCCAAACCGGCGAGGGCTTCTCTGTGTCCTTCTAATAACATCCTCTCAAACTCAGCCTGTCACTCACTCGGTCTGTTGCTTACAACCCGAGAAGCTGGCTAACTTGCAATGAGGAGGGATTATATTAACACCCACCGTTTGCAGGATTCCATTCACTCCTCCCCAAGGGAGTATCATCACCTCTACTTTCAACGTGGGGAGGCTGAGGTCCCCGGGTTACAGTTTGAAAACAGGAGGATTCGCACCTTGCAGGAGAGGACACAGGCTGGGAAGGGAGCTCAGAACTGGCCGGAGTGGCTCAGGCCGGCCAGTCCTGCCAGAGAAGCATCACAAGACTGGACGAGGGGGAGGGCGGAGGGGAAACCGGAGCCAGGGAAGCTCTTCAAGGAAATTCTGACTCGAGAAAAACCGACAGTCTGGGAAGTGCATTCCAAGGAAAACTCAAGAAAATGGCCCAGCCCCAGCTGGTTTGGCTCAGTGGCTAGAGCGTTGGCCTGCGGACTGAAGGGTCCCGGGTTCGATTCCGGTCAAGGGCACGTGCCCGGGGTTGCGGGCTCGATCCCCAAGTAGGGGGCGTGCAGGAAGCAGCCGATCAATGATTCTCTTATCATTGAGGTTTCTCTCTCTCTCTCCCCCTCTTCTTTCCTCTCTGAGATGAATAAAAATATATATATATATTTTTTTAAATATATTTTATTGATTTTTTACAGAGAGGAAGGGAGAGAGATAGAGAGTTAGAAACATCAATGAGAGAAAAACATCGATCAGCTGCCTCCTGCACATCTCCTACTGGGGATGTGCCCGCAACCCAGGTACATGCCCTTGACCGGAATCGAACCTGGGAACTTTCAGTCCGCAGGCCAACACTCTATCCACTGAGCCAAACCGGTTTCGGCAAAAATATATTTTTTTAAAAAGAAAAGAAAATGGCCCATCTAATTCGTCAGTGCAGGCTGCCTTGGAGGTGGCTTGTTGACCCGAGGGGCACCCAAGCTCCAGAACATCCCTCCGCCCGCAGCCTGGATGAATCAGTGACATCTATGCAAAACCTGCAACCTGGTGGGTAGCTCAGTGGGTTAGAGCTTGGTCCTGATACACCAAGGTTGTGGGTTCGATCCCTGATCAGGGCACATACGAAAGCATAAATAAGTGGAACAACAAATTGATGTTTCTTCCCTCTCTCCCTCCCTTCTTTTCTCTTAAAAAAAAAAAAAAGCTTCGAGATTATTCAGAGACAGGAGGGAACGCAGATCCCTTGCTCAAGTGCAGCCTTGGATGCCCTTGTGAGTCAGACATAGAAAAGCAGAAAGCAACACAGCCTGGAAGGAAATACTTCATTCCCTGGGGAACAAGGGATTTGGGGCCCAAGCAACAGCATTCCTTCACCCTTTGTGGTCTAAAGCTTGGATGGAACAGGTTTTAGGACCCGCGGAAAGTCTACTGGGCTGTGGCAGGGCGACCTTGGTTTCTAGGAGCACTTCCTATGAGTTCATTTGAGGAGAGCCAATCCAATGTTTAAAGAACATATTGAACCCTAATCAGGATCCCTAAGGAGAGATTCATTTAGGGGCCAGTCCTAGCGGTTGCACACTTGAACTCCAATCAAGTTTTAGCTTTATGCCGGCAGCTCGTGGGCTGTGGACACCACGCTTCCTCCGTGAGGGAGTTGAATGTCAAGGTCACAGCTGTGCACACAGGAGTCAAACCCTCAGAGACCACAGGGCCCACAGGCTCATTCTGTTTGACCCACATGGTGCTTTTCTTAAGTATTAATTGGTGGCCATAGTTTAAAATCAGGAGATTGTAACAACAACAAAATCCCAGCCCTAGCTGGTTTGGCTCAGTGGATAGAGCGTCAGCCTACAGACTAAAGGGTCCCGGGTTCGATTCCGGCCAAGGGCACATGCCCGGGTTGCAGGCTCCATCCCCAGTGGGGGGGCATGCAGGAGGCAGCCGATCAATGATTCTCTCTCATCATTGATGTTTCTATCTCTCTCCCTTCCTCTCTGAAATCAATAAAAATATATATTAAAAAAAATTTTTTTAAAGCCCCAAAAACAAGTGGGCAAAGGACTTGAATAGACAGTTCTCCAAAGTGATAGATAAAAAAGCAACAAGTGTGTGAAAACATCTAAACATCAACATCACTAATCATTAGGGAAATTCAAATCAAAACCACAACGAGATACCACCCGGACCCCTTAGAATGGCTACTATCAAGAAACAAACACACAAACAAACAGAAAACAAGTCAACACTTGCAAATCAAAACCACAACGAGATACCACCCGGACCCCTTAGAATGGCTACTATCAAGAAACAAACACACAAACAAACAGAAAACAAGTCAACACTTGTTGGGCTCATGCCGGCAGCTCGTGGGCTGTGGACACCGCGATTCCTCCATGAGGGAGTTGAATGTCAAGGTCACAGCTGTGCACACGGGAGTCCAACCCTCAGAGACCACAGGACCCACTTACAACCAGATGCTAAGCGCCTCTTCCTGAAACACCTAAAACACAACAGTGCCCGCCCCCAAGGAGGGAGGATGGAAGGAAAGACCTACAGGTAGTGTGCAGAGAGCAAGCAGCGCCTTTGTCAAGGTCAAGGAGCTGGGAACAGTGATGAGAACCAGAGCAGGATGTGGAGAAACTGGAACCCTGCGCACGGCTGGTGAGAATGTAAACTCGTGCAGCTGCTACAGAAAACAGTTCCATACCGTGCCACTTATCTACAAATTAAAAACTAGAGCCTGGCCGGCGTGGTTCAGTGGCTCAGCATTGACCTGAGAACCAAGAGGTCACGGTTTAATTCCCGGTCAGGGCACATGCCCGGGTTGTGGGCTCAATCCCCAGTGTGGGGCATGCAGGCGGCAATGGGTCAATGATTCTCTCTCATCATTGATGTTTCTTTTTTAAAAATATATTTTATTGATTTTTTTACAGAGAGGAAGGGACAGAGATAGAGTTAGAAACATCGATGAGAGAGAAACATCGATCAGCTGCCTCCTGCACACCCCCCACTGGGGATGTGCCCGCAACCAAGGCACATGCCCCCTGACCGGAACCGAACCCGGGACCCTTGAGTCCGCAGGCCGACGCTCCACCCACTGAGCCAAACCGGCCACGGCTCATCATTGATGTTTCTATCTCTCTCTCCCTCTCCCTTCCTCTCTGAAATCAATAAAAACATATTTTTTTTTTAAAAAAAAAGAGGAGAACAGGACTCGGAAGCTAATCCAGGAGAATTAAGAAAAATTTTCCTCCTAAAGGCTGAACAACGTTCATGATTCCAAGTTTTCTAAGACTGGGCTCCTCACTCCTTAACCATGGATGTACCTGCTTTAAAACTAAAAAGGGAAGCGACTCCATGTGTTAGTGATGTGGGACCTACTCCAACAGCTTTTGCTGTTTGTTCTTTTGTTTCAATTGCACAAAGTTGACTTTGTATCTCTTACCCTGTGGTATAGTTTATAGGACAATATTGCAGGCCTGGCCAGGTAGCTCAAGGAGTTAAAGTGTTACCAGATACTCCAAGATTTCGGGTTCAACCCCCAGTCAGGGCACATACAAGAATCTACCAATGAATGCCAAAAAGTGAAACAACAAATCAATGTTTCTTTCTCTCTAAAAAAAAATTACCATCTTTCCCAAACACTCTTTCAATCCAACGTCCGTTTAACATTTTAGGGAAGCAACTCCTATGATAAATTAGAAGCAGTATTAAATATGTAAGGATTTAATAACTAAGCTTTTTACAATTCCTGTACCTTACTCAGAAGGTCAATAAACTTTAACTTGATATTTTTACGGCAGAACGTACATGCAATGGAATATTATTCAGCCTTGCAAAGGAAGGCAATCTGGTCACACATGCCACAACACAGATGAACCTTAAGGCCTTCAGGACATTGTGCTAAGTGAAACAAGCCAGTCACAGAAAGACAGATTCACCTTATATGAGGTGCCTAACGAAATCAAAGTCATAGAAATAGAAAGTAGAAAGGTGGTTGCCGGGGGCCGGGGTGGGGGGAATGGGGAGTTATTGTTTAATAAGTATAGAGTTTTAGTTTTACAAGATGAAAAAGCTCTGGATATTGGTTGTACAATAATGTAAATATACTGAACACTACTGAACTGCAGACTTAAAAATGGGTAAAATGGAAATTTCTGTTATGCATTGTACAATCTATAGATGTAGAAGCCTAATATGCAAATTGTCCCCGTGGGAGTTCAACGGGGAGACCCCTCGTTCCCTATGGCGTGTGCTGACCACCAGGGGGCAGCACGCGTAACTAAGGAAGGCCCCGGCCAGCAGCTGGAATGCCCCGATCGGCCCTGATTGCTGGCCAACCCTAGGGACCCTACCTGTTCACGAATTTCGTGCACTGGGCCTCTAGTAAAACATAAGAAAGAAAGATTCAATTAAAAAAATTAAACCAGTCCAAAAAAAAAATTTAAACACCTTAGAAGATTTAACATAAAAATCCAGCCTTTCTGGTGACAGGATTGAGAAGTACAGGTTGGTAGTTACAGAATAGCTACAGGGATGTAAAGTACAGCCTGGGGAATGTAGTCGATTAATATTGTAATTATGTGTGGTGCCAGGTGGGGACTGAAAATAGGGGGCACACTTTGTAAAGTATATGATTGTCTAACAACTATGTGTGTACCTGAAACAAATACAAAATAACATTGAATGCAAACTGTATTTGAAAATAAAGTTTTTAGCCCTGGCTGGTTTGGTTCAGTAGATAGAGCGTCAGCCTGCGGACTAAAGGGTCCCAGGTTCAATTCCAGCCAAGGCACATGCCCAGGTTACGGGCTCGATCCCCAGTAGGGGGCATGCAGGAAGCAGCCAATCAATGATTCTCTCTCATCATTGATGTTTCTCTCTCTCTGTCCTTCTCCCTTCCTCTCTGAAATCAATAAAAAATATTTTTTAAAAAAGCCCTAACCGGCCGAAACCGGTTTGGCTCAATGGATAGAGCGTCGGCCTGCGGACTGAAAGGTCCCAGGTTCGATTCCGGTCAAGGGCATGTACCTGGGTTGTGGGCACATCCCCAGTAGGAGATGTGCAGGAGGCAGCTGATCGATGTTTCTAACTCTCTATCTCTTTCCTTTCCTCTCTGTAAAAAATCAATAAAATATATTTTAAAAAAATAATAATAAAAAATAAAAAAAATAAAAAAGCCCTACCCGGTTTGGCTCAGTGGATAGAGCGTCAGCCTGCGGATTGAAGGGTCCCAGGTTCGATTCTGGTCAAGGGCATGTACCTTGGTTGCGGGCACATCCCCAGTGGGGGGTGTGCAGGAGGCAGCTGATCGATGTTTCTCTCTCATCAATGTTTCTGACTCTCTATCCCTCTCCCTTCCTCTCTGTAAAAAAAAAATCAATAAAAAATATATTTAAAAAAAAAGAAAAGAAAGTTTTTAATTTAAAAAAAGTAAAGTAAAATAAATTAAGAAAAGAAAAAAAATCCAGCCTCTCTTGAAGAATGAGTTGCTTCCACATGCTGAGCCCGTGCTGGCTCTTGGCCTAGATGGGATGGGCTGAGCTGAGGCGGCCTCTCTCTCCCTGCCAGGCCTACTGCCAGGCCTACCACGTGTCTCTCAGAGTTCCCTAAGGCATGGCTGTTGTTCAGCCAAATATGGTGGATACATTCCCGTCATCTGCCCCCCTGGGAGACAAGTGGCAACAAGCAACCTGAAA
>JAWPEG010000013.1:1800085-1810226 GCA_035771395.1 Myotis vivesi | reverse complement strand
TCTGTGTCCATTGGTTAGGCCTATATGCTAGCATATAAGTCCTTTGGTTGATCTCTCCCCCTTACCCTCACCCTCCCCTACCTTCCCTCTGAGGTTTGACGGTCTGATAGATGCTTCTCTGTCTCTGGATCTGTTTTTGTTCATCAGTTTATGTTGTTCATTATATTCCACAAATGAGTGAGATCATGTGATATTTATCTTTCTCTGACTGGCTTATTTCACTTAGCATAATGCTCTCCAGTTCCATCCATGCTGTTGCAAATGGTAAGAACTCCTTCTTTTTTACCGCAGCATTGTATTCCATTGTGTAGATGTACCACAGTTTTCTAATCCACTCATCTGCTGATGGGCACTTAGGCTGTTTCCAAATCTTAGCTGTTTGTGCTGCTATGAACATAGGGGTGCATATATCCTTTCTGATTGGTGTTTCTGGTTTCTTGGGATATATTCCTAGAAGTGGGATCACTGGGTCAAATGGGAGTTCCAATTTTAGTTTTTTGAGGAAAGTATGATATCCTTCATGAAGCCGTGAAAATAAATAATGTTGTTAGATCTTAACTCTTGGGTATATATCTTTCCAATAGCCTATGTAATAAAAATGGGAAGTGCGAAGAACCCCCTTGTCCCATGGTCCTCTCCTAGGAAAGCACTGAGGCTTATTAACTTTGTGAGCAGAAGCTTTTTCCTGGAAAGAACTTTTTAAAAAATGTATCTTTATTGTTGAAAGTATTACAGGTGTCCCCTAGAAAGAACATTTTAAATGGCAAGAACAGCTTATAGAGAAACCATAGTTATTCAGACTTAAATATTAGGTAGTTGGTTTTTTGGTTTCTGGACAAAAAAAGATTTAAATGAAACAATCACTTCAAGGAAATAACTGACAGTATTTGTTTCCAATGATAATGATAAAATTCGAGCTTTCAAGGGAAAACTGACATTTAAATAACTTGTGTATACTACCCTGAGTCTGAGAGCATCCCGATTCATGTTTTAATCCTTACCTGGGGATGTTTTTCCATTGATTTTTCTTTTTTTAGAGAGGTGGAAGAGAGAGGGAAAGACAGAGAGAAACACTGATATGAGAGTAACACGTTGATTAGTTGCCTCCTGTGCCTCCTGTATGCACCCTGACCAGGGCCTGCGCCTGGAAGGAGCCTGCAACTGAGGCATGTGTCCTTGACTGGAATTGAACCTGGGACCCTTCAGTCCACAGGCCGATACTCTATCCACAGAGCGAAAACAGCTAGGGTGAGAGCATCCTGATTCCTAAAGACGTTTCTAATGAGATTAGTGGTATTACCAAACATGGGTTGTTGTTTTTTCACATTGTATAATGAAATGTGGATAACTCCGTGAATCCAATATTTTTCAAATGACCAATGTGTGGTTTTAAAAAGTTTGCATGGGTGAAAGAAAAATATTTGCGATATAGTAAGTGAAAAGGGAAAGTTGCAGAGAAATATCCCATCTTACTCTGCATACATGTATATGGACGCTCAGTTGGTTGAGCATCATCCCATATACTGAAAGGTTCAGTTCCCGGTCAGGTCACATACTCAGGTTGTGGGTTTGGAGCCCAGCTCGGGGTGCAAGTATGAGGCAGCCAATCAATGTTTCTCTGTATTTCTCTCTCTCCTTCTCCCTTCTGCTCTTTCTAAAATCAATAATAACATTTTTTTTTTTAAAAAAAAAAAGAATAGATTTGAATGGGATAGAGTAGGAAAGGCACATTGATGTTTCAGATTCCACAAAGTAACTAACCTTTGAGAACTGATCACTTGTTCGTTTTGTTAGCCTATACAATAAAAGGGTAATATGCAAATTGACCGAACCACAGAACCACCAGTGCTATGATGCACACTGACCACCAGGGGGCAGACGCTCAATGCAGGAGCTGCTCCCTTGTGGTCAGTGCACTCCCACAGGGGGAATGCTGCTTAGCCACAAGTTGGGCTGACGGCTGGCGAATGCAGCGCCCCGCCTCTGCTGCAGCGGTAATGATGTCCGACTGCGGCTTAGGTAATTTCGAAAGGGTGCAGGCTGGGCTGAGAGACCCCCCCCCCCACCAGTGCACAAATGTCGTGCACTGGGCCTCTAGTAGTAAAAGAATAGCCCACCTTGGCTGGTGTGGTCCAGTGGTCTGAGCATCGATCCATAGACCAGGATGTCACAGTTCGATTCCTGGTCAGGGCAAATGCCCCGGTTGTGGGCTCGATCGCCAGTAGGGGCTTGCAGGAGGCCTCCAATCAATGATTCTCTCATCATTGATGTTTCTATCTCTCTCTTCCTCTCCCTTCCTCTCTGGAATCAATAAAAATATATTTTTAAAAAAATAATAGCCTGGCCCTGACTGGTTTGGCTCAGTGGATAGAGCATCGGCTTTTGGACTCAAGGGCCCCGGGTTCGATTCCAGTCAGGAGCATGTGCCTTGGTTGTGGGCACATCCCCAGTGGGGAGTGTGCAGGAAGCAGCTGATCGATGTTTCTCTCTCATTGATTTTCTAACTCTCTATCACTCTCCCTTCCTCTCTGTAAAAAGTCAATAAAATATATATTAAAAAATAAAATAAAATAAAATAAATAATAGCCTGGATAGGGCCACACCTAAGTCTCAGCAACCAGGAAACAGAGGCCAAGGAATGGTGCTCTGGTCAGAGCCACCTTGAGGCCCAGGATAAAAAGGCCATCTGGGCCCACACTCACAAAGATCAGGGGCCCCTGAGCTTGCAGTGCCCACCTTGCCCAGATGCACCCCTGGCCCGGGCCATGGTGCAGGCCTGGTACGTGGACAAGTCCCAGGACGACCTGAGGTGGCCCCATGGCCCAGAGCTGACTGCCTGGTCCACCTGGAGCAGCTGCTCGGGCTCAGAGTCCTTTCCTGGAAACTGACAAACATGAGAATGATCCAGAATTAGAAAAGTTCCAAAAAGAGAAACTAGAAACTGCTCCTGAATGGACCTAATAACCTTGAGCAGAGATGAACTGCTCAGTTATGAAGATAAGGTTAAGATGTTTTTTGAGGAGCGTGTACCCGTGGATGTAAGGTTTGCTGCGTCCTGGGCGGCAGTGGCTGCTTCAACGTAAGAGATAAAGAGGAATAGTGGGTCCGGATCTTCGTGGGGGAAGGAGACGTGGTAACTTCCTGCAAGAATGCATCACTGCTTCCCACGGGAGGAAAGAATAAGGTGACAACCATGTCGCTGATTGTGGGAGAACCAGTGGGGAGCACATACAGTCAGCCAGCTATTTCCACGCTCAGGGACAGTGCATGAAATGTTTGGCACAGAGAGAGCATAGCTGTGCTCCCTGGGATCCGACACACTCTTTTTGTTAATCCTCACCCGAGGATATTTTTCCATTGATTTTTAGAGAGAGTGGGAGAGAGATAGAGTGAAAGACAGAAAAACATCGATGTGAGAGAAACACATTGATTGGTTGCCTCCTGCATGCGTCCTGACCAGAGGGCCCGAGCCGGGGAGGAGCCTGAAACCAAGGTAAGTGCCCTGGATCAGAATTGAACCCGGGACCCTTTGTCCGCAGGTGGATGCTCTATTCACTGAGCCAAACAGGCTAGGGCAAGCTGCCACACTCTTGTAATAATGATCCTAAACATGATAAGTGAGCAGAAAACCAATCAGTTTTCTCTTTGCTTTTATAATGTAGGCTTGAAGCAAGGTTTCTTTTCTTTGCAATATTTTAAAAGTCAGAATATTTGTTTTTATTTTATTTATTTATTCCTCACTTGAGGATATGTTTCTTGATTTTAGAGAGAGGGGAAGAGAGAGAGAGAAGCATCGATTTGTTGTTCCACCTATTCATGCATTCATTGGTCGATGTATGTGCCCTGCCTGGGATCGAACCTGCAACCTTGGTGTATCAGGATGATGCTCTAACCCGCTGAGCTACCTGGCCAGGGCCCTTTTTAGTTTTGTATTGGAGCAATTAAGATGTCTTTAATCTCCCTCACCCTATTTAGTGATTTGGAAATTATACATTCTTTCTCTCTTTTTCTTGTTTCTTTCTTTCTTTCTTTTTTTTTTTTTTTTTGAGAGTACATTGATTAAAGCTGGGGACAGTATAACAAGGAAGGGCTCAGGATAGAAGAAGCTACAGGAGAGAGCCTAGGCAGGGCGGCTTTGGCTCACTGAGAAGTCAGAGAAAAGGGGGCCTTGGGGCCAGGTTTGGGGGTTAGCCCATTGCTCCCGTGGTTACAAGTCTGGTGGGGACCCTTAGAGTTTAGGGGATGCACGCCTGAGAGGGAAGAAGAGGGAGAAGGGAAAGGCAGGGGTGTATTCCTGGGGGGGAGGGAGGGGGCGTGGTGAGCTGGAAATTATCCATTCTATTTCTGCTTGTTTAGAAATGAAATTCTCAGCTTGACTTTACAAAGTTAAAAACTCTTAAAATATGAGAAACTTTGCCCTGGCTGGTTTGGCTCAGTGGATAAAGCGTCAGCCTGCGGACTGAAGAGTCCCGGGTTCGATTCTGGTCAACGGCACATGCCCGGGTTGTGGGCTCAATCCCCAGTGTGGGGCCTGCAGGAGGCAGCCGATCCATGATTCTCTCACATCATTGATGTTTCTATTTCTCTCTCCCCTCTCCCTTCCTCTCTGAAATCAATAAAAATACATTTAAAAATATATATATATATGAGAAGCTTAGATGACTTCTCTCCGATTCCTTCTCTCCGAGCTTTCATGTTATCATTCCACAGTAATTTGGTTCTCCTGGGTTTTCTGAGGCCCTTCATTTGTTTATCAAGTAGATTCATCAAGACATTCGCCCTCACCCTTGCTTAGCTCAGCATCATGCCTCAATTCCCCTCCTGCCTCCTGGGTCCAACTTCCTAATAACTGCAGGGCATCGCCTAATGGGTCTTTCAACAAAGGACTAAGGAATCAAGTTTCTCCATCTCAAATTGCTCAATTTTACTTTCACTTTTTTTTAACCTTTTACTGAACTATAATACACACACACACACACACACACACACAAGCACATTCACCGCCCCCCCATTCTCCTCTGGTAATCACCATCCTGTTGTCTGCCTATGAGTTGCTTGTTTGTTTTTTCTGCTTAATCCTGACACCATTTTTTCCTGGAAATGATGACTTTTAAGTCTTTTTAAAAATATGTATTGATTTTTTACAGAAAGGGAGAGAGAGTGAGAAACATCGATGAGAGAGAAACATTGACCAGCTGCCTCCTGCACACCCCCTCCTGAGGATGTGCCCGCAACCAAGGTACATGCCCTTGACCGGAAACGAACCTGGGACCCTTCAGTCTGCAGGCCGATGCTCTATCCACTGAGCCAAACCAGTTAGGGCAACTTTTGAGTCTTTTAATATAATGTGTTTCATTGTAAGTTTATATAACTTTTGTGGGGGGTTTTATTATAATAATGGCTGTGACTAACAGCCGGCTTGCAAAATTCCTGACAGTGTAACAACAATCGGCTCCATGAGCCTGGACCAGCCCTCTCCTGCCCCTGAATTAGCCCACTGGTCCCGACGTACAAATGGCCTTCATTTTTGGTTTAGGGCCCGGCCACTGGACAGGTGCTCAGGACGGGCTCAGTGTCCTTTGTGAGGACCAGCACTTGTTCCCCTGGTAACTGTGTCCCCTCCCCCTGGACACAGCCCAAAAGGTGACCTTTCCCCTCCCTGGCTCTAAGCTATTTTCATGCCGAGGCCCGGCAGCTGCCCCCACTTCAGGACAGACTATGTCAGGAATGCCCAGGACGTGCACCCGCAGCAGCGAGCACAGCCAGTGCCGGGCCATGTCAGGTGCTCCCAAGGACATCCTCGTGGCCAGAGGAGAGCGGCCGGCTCCTGGGCTCTCGGCCCCAGGACATCTGTGGTCTCGGGTGAGGAGGAACCCCACAGTCCTCTGCCCTCACATGTTTCAGACCTGGATCCAAATGACCGCTCCTTTGTGTAACCTCACTTCTCCCGTTGCTGCTCTCCCCTTGCAAACACCAGCGATAGTCATAATGTTGAGGGTGACATGCATGGGGTACTTGCTCTAGAATTAACCCACTTCAGTGTCATAACAGCCCTATGAAGTATGTACTATTCTTTTTAAAAATATATATTTTATTGATCTTTTACAGAGAGGAAGGGAGAGGGAGAGGCAGTTAGAAATATCGATGAGCGAGAAACACCGATCAGCTGCCTCCTGCACAACCCCCACTGGGGATGTGCCCGCAACCAAGGTACATGCCTTTGACTGGAATCAAACCTAGGACTCTTCAGTCCACAGGCTGACGCTCTATCCACTGAGCCAAACCGGCTAGGGCTCTTTTTATTTTTTATTTTATTTTTTTTTGAGAGAGAGAAAGAGAGACAGACAGACAGACAGACATTGATTTATTGTTCTACTTAGTTATGCATTGGTTGATTCTTGTATGTGTCCTGACTAGGGATCGAGCCCACAACCTTGCTGTAGCAGGACCATACTCTAACCAACTGAGCTACCTGGCCAGGGCAAAGTAGTACTATTCTTTTTTTTATTTTTTTAAAATATATTTTATTGACTTTTTACAGAGAGGGAGAGAGATAGAGAGTCAGAAACATCGATGAGAGAGAAACATCGATCAGCTGCCTCCTGCACACCCCCCACTGGGGATGTGCCTGCAACCCAGGTACATGCCCTTGACCGGAATCGAACCCGGGACCCTTGAGTCCACAGGCCGACGCTCTATCCACTGAGCCAAACCGGTTTCGGCACTACTATTCTTTTTTTTAATGTTTTTATTGATTTTAGAGAGAGAGGAAGAGAGATAGAAACATCGATGAGAGAGAAACAACGATCGGCTGCCTCCTGCACGCCCCCTATTGGGGCTCAAGCCCCCAACCTGGGCATGTACCCTGACCGGGAGTCCAAATGGTGACCTCTGGGTTCCTGGGTCAACACTCAAAATCTGAGCCACACCCGGCTGGTCTTTTGTTGATTTTTAGATTTAGGAGAGAGAGAGAGAGACCCACAACCTTTTGATGTACCAGATGACACTCCAAAGACCTGAGCCACCTGGCCAGGGTGGGTTTTAGGTGGGGTTTTTCGTCTTGTTTTGTCTTTATAAGCTGGAAATACCCTTAGCAAATTGATATGCTGACTAAAGGGAGCTGGCAGAGGTGAGGCTGAAGGTGCCAGTGAGAGAGGAGGGTGATGGAGGGAGGTGGCTGAGCCCACACGCTGAGGGGTCCAAGCTGCAGACTAAGAACATTCACCCCTCTCCGGGGATGAGGGGGCTGAGGTGGTCGCAGCCTGGTGGCCTCTGTGGCCTCTGATAAGTAGGGGCGAGGAGTGGCCGGGATGGAGTAGCTTGGAGTCTGAAACACCCAGTTTGGGGGAATAGGTCAAGGAGGTTGCCAAGACAACTGGAGAAGGAAGTAATACAAATGAGTGAGACAGTCCCCCAGGAGCCGAATCCTTAGCCGTCTTTGTGGACGCTCGTTATACCTTTAGCCTTTAAGCTCACTCATCCTCTCCTTTCTTTATTGCTTTTGCCACCAGGAGGTGACACTCGCTCCAGTTTCAAAGGACAGCTCCCCATGGCCCCCCAGTAAAAGCTACATGGAGGTGACTAGATCTCTCCCCAGCCTGGAAGGTTACTCGGAGATGTCAGCTGCCTGCAACCTGGGAAAGGGCTCTCACCAGACGCAGAGTCGGCCAGCCCTCGGTCTTGGACTTCCGGAGCCAGGTCAGTGATTTTTCCGCTGTGTCATGGGCTGCACCACAAGGTGCCGTGGTCTCCGAAGGCCTCCCCTCACTTGGTCAAACAGAAAATACAGCCTTGGCATTGGCCTCCCTGGACTCGGCCTAGTTGTAGGAATTCGTTGCAAGCCTTGGCCCTCTGCCTGGGAACCTGATTTAGCTCTTCAATAATTCAGACCCGAGTTTCACGAGGAGGCAAGCAGCTTTCCTCTCTGACCTCTGGCAGTGGGTACACAGGAGACACCTAGAAAGAGTTCTGTGACCACTTAGCCACGCCTGCCGAGGGCAAGGCGGAGCGAGAGTTAACCCTGGGTGCCCAATACTTGCCCAAGCTGGTCAGGGCTAAGGTAGGTTCTAGGACGAGCTTTGCAGAAAAGCTTGGAGAGAGAAGAGTCTACAGAAACCTTGGTCTTTCTGTTTCTTCACCGAATAGTTTCTTTTTATTAAAATATTTATTTATTTACTTCAATATATATTTTTATTGATTTCAGAGAGGAAGGGAGAGGGAGAGATAGAAACATCAATGATGAGAGAGAATCATGGATCGGCTGCCTCCTGCACACCCCCTACTGGGGATTGAGCCTGCAACCCGGGCAGGTGTCCTGACCAGGAATCGAACTGTGAACTCCTGTTTCATAGGTCGACGCTCAACCATTGAGCTACGCTGGCCGGGCTAATATTTATTGATTTTAGAGAGTTAGAAAGAGAGAGAGAGAAAGATTAATTTGTTGTTCCACTTATTCATGCATTCACTAGTTGATTCCTTTTTTTTTTTTTTATAATCCTCACCCAAGGATATGTGTGTATGTTTTTAATTGATTTCAGAGAGAGGAGAAAGGTGAGGGAGAGAGTGAGAGAGAGAGAGAAACATCAGTGTGAGAGAGAAACATTGATTGATTGCCTCTTGTTTGTGCCCCTACTGGGGATTGAACCCAAAACCCAGGCATGTGCCCTGACTGGGAATCGAACCCATGACCTGTGGTGTATGGATTGACGCTCTAATCAACTGAGTCACACTGGTTGATTCTTGTATGTGCCCTGACCAGGGATCAAACCCAAAATTTCGTTGTATTGGGATGACATTCTAATCAACTGAGCTACCTGGCCAGGTCCCTCAGTGAGTAGTTTTAGGTGCTACGGTTGTTGACTGAGAATGTTTATGTCTATTTGGGGAAATCAAGGCAGGGGGCATGCAGAAGGGAGAAGGAAAAACCAGCGGCCCTCAGGGTTTGTACATCCCCCGCCCCGTGTTGAATTCAGGGCACAGTGAGCAGAGCAGTTACCAAGATTTCTGGCCAAGGCTGCCTCTTGGCGCCCAGATCTGAAGAGACGGGAAGGCCAGGGGCCTGTCAAAATAGCCTGGTGGGAGGAATGCTGAGTTTCTTCCTGCCAGAGGCGAGCACAGGATGTACCAGATGCAGCCTGGTCCTGTGCTCTGGGTACAAATGGATTTAGATTCTGTGGGGCCTGAAGCTCACACAGTTGGGTCAGCCAGGCAGGGGTTGCCATTTAAAGAAAAGAATACAGAGTTAGGTACTGAGCCTTGGAAGGGGCCCATGCCAGGGACGGGCCCTGAAGCCTCACAAAGGGATCTGTGTGGAGAAGAAAATAAAATGGTGCGAGGATGGACAGAGCATCCAGGACAGGGGAAGCGACTCTAGCTCGGAATCGTCCGGGGAGGTTGACTTCTGAGCTGCAAACCAAATGCCAAGGGGCTGGCCCGGGGACATCTGCGCGAAGAGCTTTCTGAACAGAAGCAGCAGCACGTGCAAAGGGCCTGAGGCAGAAACAGGCTTGATGCCAGACGCCGGAGAAGATCCGTGTGCCCGGATGCCGGGAGCCGGTCCATCCTTGCTGTTTCAAGGGACCTGGCATATATGGCATACTGTTCTTAATATGTTTGCTCACCTTCTTGGCGCTATGTGTTTTAACCAAGGTCACCTCTCCAAGAAAGGTTGTTTCCCCAGGTAGGGATTTTTCCCTGAAGTTAGGGAGGGGATAAAACCTCTTAACTAAGTGCCAGGCGGGTAGTTAATCACTTTAACTACAAACAGTCACACTTAAGCTACATAATCTTTTTTTTTTTAAATATATTTTATTGATTTTTTACAGAGAGGAAGGGAGAGGGATAGAGAGTTAGAAACATCGATGAGAGAGAAACATCGACCAGCTGCCTCCTGCACATCTCCTACTGGGGATGTGCCCGCAACCAAGGTACATGACCTTGACCGGAATCGAACCTGGGACCTTTCAGTCCGCAGGCCGACGCTCTATCCACTGAGCCAAACCGGTTTGGCCAAGCTACATAATCTTTACTCCCTGGAATGGAGATAAGAAACGCCCTAACCTTTGGAATAGAGATTGATAGGATTGGAATCAACTGGTATAAATACAGATGTAACAAGACAACAGGACACAGAACCTAGAGA